>SMDT01002889.1:0-350773 GCA_005392925.1 Aquilaria sinensis | reverse complement strand
GCCAAACATCCTCTAGATTTTCATAAACATGCAATGAATCCATCATCCGTCACAAATGTTTCCTGATCGATATATTTTCTTGTCCACGCTTTTGAGTAATATATATATATATGTCAGTAGTTAAAGTGTGATCCCTTACTGGTCAATTAACTTAAAGTTTCATGTCAATCACAAAGATTGTTTTCAATCCGAGTGTTATGTATAATCAATGAAAAGGTAGAGAATGGGAAAAATCCACCGAACGTAGTGTCTAAAACTAAGCCCACATAAGAGAGAAGAAAGCAAATGGATTTGTAAGTGTAATGTGTCATGTTTCCAGGATGGGCAGCCAACGCTAGAAGCAAATGAAGCGAGCGAATATAGGAGTAAACGCCTAGGGTAGTAAAGGCTTGTTAGGGGCGTATCTATTTAGGGGCGGAAGGGGGCAGCCGCCCCCCCTAAAATTTTAAAAAAATTTATTGGGTATTTGGATATGTGATAAAATTGTAGAAAAATTAAAGTTAGGTACTATCTGTAAGTTTTATAATTAATAAGGGGCTCTAGGATATTTTATCCATTTAAGGTCTCTGTCATTTTCTTATGGAACAAATTACGTGATAGTCCTTACTTTTTAATTATTACTTCCTTTTAGTCCCCATGCTATTAAACATTTTGTCTTGGTTCCAAATATATTAAAAACATTTTGTTTTAGTCCTAAATTTATAAAAAATGTTTCATTTTGGTTTCATTGCATGAAATTTGTTAACTCAAAGTATTTGTCTGATAACAACTTTTTAAATCATAATTTGGACTATCTGGTAAGTACTATAAAATAAATTTAATTTGTATAATATTTTTTTTATAATTAATAGAAAATTCAAAAAACTATTTTTACCCTATAAATTGAACTTAATTATTATAAAATTTTGAATTCAATATGTCTATATATGTAAACTATCTAATGAATTTTGAGCTGTAAACTTTTGAAATAAACTTAGTATTATAAACTTTTAAATTTTATATGTCTATATATACACTATTATTTAGTATTTTCTTTAGTAATTAATTTATAAACGCGAAGAACCCATTTCACGTCAGCCTCCGCCCACCCTCCCCCCCCACCCCCAAGGTGAATTTCCTGGCTACATTTTCTGGCTACACCCCTGCTTGTTAACTCATAGGATTTAAACCCAAGCCAGGCTGTTAAAAATGGGATGTTATGATTCGGAGGGTGGTGGTCTCTTTATCTTTGCTAAATGAAAGTACGAATCAGGCCGCTTAGGCCCCTTGACAGGGTGTTTGTTTGGCTCCTGCTGACA
Source organism: Aquilaria sinensis (assembly GCA_005392925.1). Taxonomy (NCBI): domain Eukaryota; kingdom Viridiplantae; phylum Streptophyta; class Magnoliopsida; order Malvales; family Thymelaeaceae; genus Aquilaria; species Aquilaria sinensis. Next base: position 349,475 of record SMDT01002889.1, on the reverse strand, counting down.
AGCTCCTTGATGCTGGTTGGTTATAAGGCTGTATTTTTTTTTATTGATACCTGATAAATTTTTCTTTATTGCTGAGTTTCTTGGGTTGTTTACTACTTATCAAACATTTATAAAGCTAAAATCATGCTTTGAACAAAGCAAAGAAGTTAAGGGAAAGTGTGCATGGCAAGATTTAAGCCTTATTGTCTACCATGTAAAGATGACAGCTTATATAAAGAGTTTTAGGAACTTAAATTAGTATAAGTTATAACCAAAATACCTCTTAAGAGCAAGTGAAAACTTGAGAAGGGCTGTCATAATATTACCATAATGATATAATTTTCTTTTATTGAATTATTGTGACTAATCCTAATGAAATCATGGCTGTCACATTTCATTTGATTGTTTGTGTGAATTGAGGACAATCCGCCAGGATGCGAACTGTTTAAACCCCGGACGTGTGTTGTACGTTTTTCTGATTTTTCTCTTTGTTAATGCATCTCCCCTTTTACCAACCAAAAACGAACATTAATTGGTGGGCTGGGAAGCGAAAGCAAAACATATTAGAGGAAAAGCAGCTGGAGACTGGACAGATGTCGTGTGGATGGCCTAGAAGAGAACCATTAATACCTAAACAGATTCTCAAGAAATCCATCCAACTCCTCTCTAATCATTGGTAGGGGGGCCAAGGAGGGATCAATTAAGAGCTCAATAATTTGCATTAATTAATTTGGGTACGTCATCTCAACTACGTACACTCGGATACGTACGTTGCGTACATATTTGCTTCTCAACAGCAAAGTTTGCTTATATATGCAGTAGATCAAATCTCAGCGTTTTGAAATAGAAAAAAAAATGATGTCAGAATTGGCGAATCAAAGATGGACTGAACGTATCTCTAGTCTGTCTGTCAAATGTTTGTATGATTGGTATTGGTGTTCAAATTTGCAATGGGCAGCAGCCAGCTGATATTGTTAAAAAATTTGTTTTACCATTTTCCACGATTAATTTGAGGTATGGACTTCCCTTTCTGTTTCTGAGCTGAATCCCACCGAAAAAATAAGTCTGGCCCTACATCTTCCCTCTATCTTAATTATCATTTCTCTTATATTGAAGATAAATATAATTGCTGTCCTACCACATGTTGGAGCCTTTTTTTTTTTCAAGGAATTATAACTGTAACATAAAACTACTGTTGTACACTTTGTAAACTTCTATCGTATATACGAACTAGTCTGAAACTAAAATTTAGCCAATGGGGACATGAGTTAATTTTTTAACCTTTTGAGACAAGTCTCATTGTCGATTGAGCGTTTATGGTCGATGAAATAAACTAACACTACACGGAGGGGGAGAGAGGGGCGGAGTTATATATATGAGATTTAAAAGGAAATGGCGAAAATTTAGACAATGAGATATAAAAAAAAAATCAATTAGTCTTTATAGGTTTAAGTATTCTCTGGAGAAATAAAAAATGAACAAGGTGGATTGGATTGTGGTTTATTCTTTAGGATAATTTTATTATCCTAATATGAAACAGAAAGGGTAATAATTAATGAGTAGGAGGCGAACGAGTGCGAGAAGAGAAGGGTATACCATGCGGATTGGTTGATTATTCTCTGATCAGTCACATCGAACCAAAGGCCCATGTGCTAATGTGATTATTAATTTTGGTAATCATTAATCAAGTAGAAGAATACAAAATTACGTGGCGACCAAAGTTCCCGTTCAACAGGGACTTGGAACGTAACATGCTTTTTGTAATCAAACTTCAAACTTTAAATTAACGTCTGTCCAATAACTAAAAGAGTTTGGGTAGCTGCCAATTACTCTTAATTATGAATTCGGAAAAATCTATCTCTTTAAGCCGTATCCTCTTTTCTTACGAATCTTTAATCTATCTCTGTGTGTGTGTGTGTGTGCTCCTTCAAGTTAGAGGTCGTATTGTATAAAAACATAACAGTAATTAATTATAGGTTATGGTTCCAATCTTTGTTTGGTCCTATTTCGTTATCGTGGACTGTTTGAATTTCTGACTCTCTCTGCGCTGCATGTTCGAGGAGATCTTTTTCCAGAGGCAACCACTATTTTCTTTGTTTGTTTAGTTTTTTTTCGTTCAGTATGTAAATTTTAAAAGAAAAAGCTTTATTATCTTATTTGTTTTTTCTGCAACTATTTTAAATATCTGGCATTATCATGGGAACTAAACAGGCAGGAACATGGAAAGAAAGTTATAGTAATTATTTTATTTTAAAAAATTGGTAAAAAAAGGACATGAACCATAAGAATATTATATGTTGTTCATAAAAAAAGGTTATATTTTGAGTTCAAAATTTTTAAAGTACAAAGAAACTTTAAAAAATGCATGTACTAACATAATGGGAATGACAAGGTTTTTATCCCGTCTACGCACCCAAATAATATAAATTATTATGACTGATATAAATCTATTGAAAAAAATTTTAATGGGATTTTGCTTTTGTATCATTAATAATGATATGCAATAATCTAGACAAAAAAAAAAGCAATTGTTACAAACTTATATCATATATCCAAAAAAACTTTGCAATATTATGCTATCAAATTCAAAAAAAAAATATTTTTGCCATAATAAACCTAATAAATGAACCTAAATTTAGATAAACTCAGTTAACCCGTCTAGAATTCTCTCAAAATGATAAAATAATAACTTATGTTGACACAAACATAAATAACTTTGTCCAATTGATGAAAATCCAAATTATCTAAGTCATCTTGATTAAAAATAAGGTAACTTTAAGTTTATTAGAATAATTGAACCATGTTTTATATTGGAATTGAACTTGACATGTTACAAAACCATTATAATTACACAAATATTCTCTGTTACCTTTACAGAATTAGCAAAATTCTATAACCAGCATCTTCACATGGTAGCAAGTAGGGAAAGATATTTATCTCGTTAGCCTACTTATAATATACTAATTAGACTGACATATAAACTATTTGAAGAAGTTTGTCAATTAATTTTTTTCCTTCACTCATTATGATCTACAATAACTTAGCACAATCAATAACAAAAAATCCACAGACACTTATATTCTAGAACTACTATAATATACTATAACATACTATATAAATTCAATAAAAGACTTTTATCCATCAAATATACTATAATATACTACAATAATATACCTCTGGTTCATAGAATTATGCTGACTTAGGTATTTTCATCCTCATTTCATGACTTGAGAAGATTTGATCCTTGAAATATTGATTGTATAGCACTTTATCCTTTTAACACTATGAAGTTTTTAAATGTGCAAACCCATGTTTGTAAGAAATTAAAGTTTGAGACCTTAAATTACAAAGTTTATAATTTTAAGCACTTAGTAATATTTAAGCCTAAACTTATTAGATGTTGAAATTTTGTATATAATAAAAAAAAATAAAAAGATAGAAACTTTGAAAATACAGTATTTTCACTTTCACTCCACATAGAATTAATAGCATTTGGATGTTAATACTATATCTACATAATAATAGTTACTTAAGTTGCTAAATATTGTCTAATAATAATTTATGGAATAAATTATTTAATTAATTTATGTTTTAAGTTTTTCAATTTTTAATACTTAATTTTCCAAAATTTGTATACTATTTTACAAAGAAAAATTATTTTCCCTTACAGTGTAATTATCTAATCATACACTGAATTATATTTGCTTTTCATGTCTAATTTTTTATTTTTATAGTAACTTTTTAATGTTTTATTTTTATTTATTTAATATTTTAAAAATGCCATATTAATTGGTCTTGTTGGGGTAGACCAAAAAACTTAGAAAAGAAATGGAAAAATGATAATCGGATAGGACCCATAATTGTAAAACATATGAGTCAACAATATTGGCCCGTAACAATAAAAAAAAAAAAAGAGAAAAAACTTGACAATTGGATTAGGCCCAATACTTTAAGCCAATTATCTTTATAACACGAATGAAGTTGTGATAAGAAAAACCGACATAGAGGCGGCTGTAACGGAAAATTAGAAAACCATGTGGACCATTGGCAACTAATATAGAAATTTAGGGAGCTACAACGTCAGTTACCTCCCTATATAAACACCCTGACATGCTTATTCGATAATTTTGCTTCATTTTTCCCTCTTTGTTTTTTCGCCTAGGATTTCTATAAAACCCAATAGCCGTCATGTGCAATAGTTGTTAAAGGCGTCTCCAATAATTGAATATGATTAGATCTTAAAGACCTAGATCTATGAACAATGATAAGTTCGTGTACTTGACCATCGTCCGGAGCTATTTCCGAAAAAGTATGCCGGTAGTCTTCAGCATGCAATGTGTCAAAAACAACGTCGGCACCTTTTTTTTTTTTTTTTTTTATTGTTTAAGTTATCTTTATGTTGGCTTTTTTTATTTTTGTTTTAGTTCTTTTCTAATCTCTACTTTGTTTTTGTTTTTACTTTTACTTATTTCTTAAGTTTTTTATATTTTTCTTGCAAGATCTGGTTCACGATCTTTCTGTCATTCATGTTGCTTTTTGATTTTGGAACTTTTCTTGTGGATCTGTTTCTTCTTTGTTTTGTTTTTTTTTTTTGTTTTGCTTGCACAATTTCTTCTGTTTTTTTTCTTTACCTCATTTCTATTGTTGTCTTGCACAATCTTTGCCTCATTTCTATTTCATCTTAGTATTTTTCTCTAATCTTTGACTTTATTTACTGTTGGTCACTACTGAAGCCATTATAGCAAAGGATAATCATTCCTAATATATCACATGTTTTGTGTGATTTCTATAAGAATAAAAAGATAATAATTGTTTTACTTTATAACTGAAATTGTGTTCATAACCGGCGGAGAAAATATGGGTTTTATACTATTGCTGTGTCTATATGTAATGCAATCTTGATTTTCTAATACTCCTTAATTTTGGCTATCATTTAACTTTTACAGATGGGAAATGTAAATACATATCCATTAATTACATAGTAATGTGTAATTTGAATGTAATTTTACTCTTAATTGCACTCTAATTAGGAAAATAATTTCTTAATTTTGGCTGCAATTTGATTTTTTTTCCTTTTTTAGTTCATTTTTCAAAACAATGCGTATATTATTGGCTTTCCTTTTTCACATTAAATAATTATATTTACGTTTCCTTATTTTTTACAACCCAATTGCCTATTTGATGTTATAATTTCCTTAATTAAGATCTCTTGATTAACGCAATTAAACTCACCCGCTAAAAGTAATGTGGGATACACTAAATGCACTATTTCATTAAAGTTAATTAATGGTGTTAAAGTTCCATTAATTTTAATTAGGGGTAATTTTGGATTTCCACTTTTCATCTCATAGTAGATAGTTCATTCAAAAATAAAAAATAAAAATAAAAATAAAAAAGACCACATGACAATTAGTGAAAGTGTCAATTAAGAAAAAAACTAAAATCTTCCTAGACATTGTTCTGCTATATATGTGTGTGTGTGTGTGTGTGTTTGTGTGGGAGGAATTGTGTGAATGCTGTCATCTTTATGCATATACTTAATTGGGCCTTGAGACCATGCACCTAGGTGTACAAACACCTACTTAACACCGTTCAGTTTCCATTAGTTTTAAGTATAAATGGTAACTTTTACTTCTTAGGATAAGTCATATTTAATTAGGATAATTATGGAATATATTAAACTTATTCAAATTTTTAACTATGGGAAAGTTTTAAATTTGAATTCATTTGAAAAGAAAATACTAATGAAACAAATAAATATAATATGATAAATATGGTAATTATTTAAAAACAAGTTTATTCACTATTTAAAAACAAGTGAATTGTATTAAATTCTTTAGGCTATGTATTAGAGTATATGTGAAATGAATTAAACTATAAGTCAAATGTATTAATCTGTGCAACAAATTATTCACATAAGAAAATGACATTGCCACGAAAAAAAATAAAACAACTAAACTCATCGTCACCACCAGTATAATAATCAATATCGTCATAGCCATCAACTAGATGCGAAATGTATGTAACTTGAAATGAAATGTATTAAATTGTGTGATATGTATTAAACTGTAAGTGAATTGTATTAATCTGCGTGGGATGTGTTAAACTGGAAATGAAATGTATTCAACTATGTAGAATATGTATTAAACTGGAAATAAATTGTATTAAACTATGTGGGCTATATATTAGATTGTAACTGAAAATGTATTAAACTAGAAATCAAATGTATTAATCTGTGTGACAAAACCATCACATGAGAAAATGACATTACCAAAAAAAAATAAAATCACAAAACTCATCATCACTACCAGTATCATAAATCAACACCGTCATCGCCATCAGCAAGAAACTGGATGTGAAATGTATTAAACTCATTCCCCCGCCTAACATTGTCACCTTTATCCAAATTCCTTGCAGAACTTCAAATCAATAAAACAAGATACTGACAATCAAACAACCCAGAAAACTTAACACACTAACCTTAGATACGGAAAATCAATCCCAGTTGGAAACTCGTTCAAATCCAGTAGCATATCCTCCAAATAGTATTGGCTCCCCCCTTGAACCCGATACAATAACAATAGAGTAAAAAACAGAGAACAATGGAAAATGCAAAACGAATTTTGGATACAAAGAAAGAGAAGAACAAAAATGGAGTCAACTCAAAAAATAAGAAACGTCTGTGATTGGATACCATAAATAAAATAATGAAAGCTGTAAATCCCTTAAATTATTACCCAATCAAATCTAAAATCTCAACCAACCGGATTTTCCTTTTTTAACTACACTAGTGGACTTTCCCTCTCTCCTCCCTATGTAACGGCAAGTCAAGTATGTAGATGTACACCTAAGTGTACATCAAACTTGACCTACTTAATTAGCTTAATTAACCTTAATTAAAAGTGGATAGAGTTATTGTTCGAATCTCAATAATTTTCAATCATTTGATTCCAAATGATTAATAGTGTTGCACTAAATTTAAAGAATGTCTAGAAGTAGCTTCACCACACAATCAAAAGATCAGCTGCTCCCTAACTACACATTAAAATGTCAGAAAAAAAAATTTGTTAGTGCAAAATACATATTAGTGTACATATATCTTCACACACACACACACACAAAATAAATCTTGAACTTAATTTTAACCATTAAACAGACTCTTAACTCACCCACAAATTGATCTAGGTTGTCAGTAACTAGCTAGATAAATAGATAAATATTACTGAATTTTTACTGAGGGAAACATGGTAGTTAAGTTTTAGATACACACACAGTACTATACGTTTTCATTATATGCCTATCGTTGAGACGTACAAAAGCGAGCAGTTACAATCAAAACATACATATATCTCCACCGTACCATATCTCTTGAATCATTTGGTTCAGTACAAAAATTAAGAATATGGAGAAAGTTTATTTATTATTTTTATTTTTTTAACTCTTTACACTAAATTAAGGATGTTAAAAAAAGTGAATATTGAAAAGATATTTTTAAAATCAGTATGATAAAATAATTTACTAGATATGAAAAAATAAGCCTTCCATATACCTGATTAATGTTGTGTGCCACCCTGAAGACTTTAAGAATTATCATTTTAGCCCTGACAAGAAATAGTACTTATTCTTTTCCAACAAGTGTTGGGTGAAGTCGTGCAGGGAGCATATTGGTTAGCATGCTTTTAAGGGGAGGGAATTGTGTGATCTGGGTTTGAATATCCGCAACCCTTTTTCTAGAATTTTTGTATTTTCATTTTTTTTTTGTCATTTTTCATCTGTTTTTTTTTTCCTCACTTTTTTTTTCAATTTTTTTTTTCCTATCTTCCTCGCACTTCGGCTGGAGACAAGCCTCCAGCTTCATTTTTCTATTTTCTTGCCTGTTTTTTATTTTTTTAACACATTTTTTGTTCTCTATTTCAGTTTTTCTTGCACCTTCTTGTTGTTTATTTTATTTTTCCAGTTTCACTTTTTTTACTTTCATTTTCTTGTCATTTTATAGTTTTTCCATCTTTTTATATTATTTTTAGTTTTATTGTTATTTTTTTATAAATATTTTTTTTTCAATTCCTATATATTCTTTTATTTCTGTTCTTTTCTCAGTTCCTTATAAGTTCTTTTACATATTGTTAATTGATTTTTTTTATAAATTTGTTCTTTTTTAGTTTCTATATATTTTTTATTTATATTTTTTTTTAGTTCTTAAGCATATTATTTTTTTCATTTGTTTATTCAGTTTGTTTTATTCTTTTTGTAAATATGTCATTTTTTTAGTCCCTATGATATATATTCTTTTATGAATTTCCATTTTTCTTTTTTAATTACTATATATTTTTTTCTTTTTGTCCTTTTCTCAGTTCTTTTATATACGTTCTTTTATTTATTTTTATTTTTTATTTTTTATTCCTAGTTCCTATGTATTCTTTTATTTCTTGGTGCTTGTTCTTTTTTTAAACTACATTTTCTTTTCTCATAATTAAAATAAAAAATAAAACTAGAAAAATTAAAAAAAACTAGAAAAAATAGAATAAAGAATGAAAATAAAAAAATTAAAACACAAAATAAACAATGGTAAAATAGAAACTGATAAAATAATTAATAAAAGAACAGATAAAAATGATAAAATAATAAATAAAAACTAATAAAAAAATATAGAACTTATCTGTTTGTTCTTTTATTAAAATCTATTTGTTCACTACAAGGATGAGGATTATTTGCTACGGAAAAAAGCGTAGGAAAATAATTCGCAGGAAAACCATCGGACAAAATATTATGTCCGACGGTTTTCATTCAATAAATTTCTGACACAAAAAAGCGTAGGATAAATGTCAACGAAAAATGGCGGGAATTAATGGCGCCAACTTGTCCGACGGTTTTGATGCGAAATAAATGGGTAGGGACCACATATGTAGGAAAAGCGTCGGACACATTATCCGACGCTTTTCCTGCATTTTTATTTCCTACGGTTTTGAGACAAAATAATGTACGACGCTTTTCCTGCATTTTTTTTCCTACAGTTTTGAGACAAAAAAAGAGTGAGTGTCTTAAAAATGTAGGAATTTTAATCCTTCAATTTTCCTACAGTTTCTTTTTCCTACATTTTTTTGACGTTAGTTACTACAACTTTCCTACATTATTCTTGCAGTTTAACTTTTCATATATACCTACGATATTGCTACAAATTTTGGCTATAAATACCTCCCCCCTTCTCTTCTCCAACTCGTCCCAGCAACAATTTCTACATCAAATTTCACTTCCGCTTCAACATCTTCTTCAGCTCAATAGAGGTATTTATAAGTAATTTATAGATTAGTAATTTATCTGTTAATTATTTATTTGTTATAAGATATGCATATGTTGTTTTAGGTAGCTGACTTTAGAGGTTAGTGATTTAAATGGTAATTATTTATTTTTTATGAGATATACTTATGTTGTTTTAGGTAGCTGACTTATCACAGCATGTAGTTGCATAATATAAGTATTTATTTATTGTACCTTAGATTCTCCATCCATGATTGTGTTGATGAAAAATATAATATTGGTCCGATTCAGATTGTTGGCAAACAAGATGTATTGGATTAAGTTATATTTGTAATTAACATAATCATGGATTGTCCAAGTTGGACAGTTGAAACTTGTATAAGCAGTATTTTCAGTTAATGTGTTCTTGTCGTAGTAGCAATATGTGAAATTTGGTAGAGTATTTCCCAAATTGTTCCCGTCGTGTGTTTCTCAATAAGTTGATATTATTGAGAAACACTGTGAACGGGAACTGAAGGGAAATGCTGCCGAAATTTACATAAAATGCTACTAACATGGAACAGTTAAAATGGTTTACTGCTTATACAACTTTCAATGGAGTAGGACCCTTACCTTAATGGAGTAGCTAGGTAGTTCAGTTATAGAAGGTACAAGGTGTATGCATGACATATATAAGTAATTCATTTACATTTTCATTATATTTATATTATATGAAATGTAATAAATATATTATGTATTTATGTTGAGGGTTTTTACTGTCTAATTTACAAGGGAAACAAAATGGCTGCTAATGGACGTGAGTGGATGTACCAGAGGACAGATACAGATGGATATATGAATTCTGCATTTATGGCTGGTGTTAATGAGTTTCTACAGTTTGCATTTAGTGGGAAGGAGTCAGAAATGATTAAATGTCCTTGTCGTAAATGTAATAACAGATTTTATCGAATAGAGCTGAAAGTGAGAGAGCATTTGTTTCGATATGGATTTACGCCAAACTATTACATATGGCACTGTCACAATGAACAATATGATAGCAATCTGCACAATTTCAATATGGCCCGTAGCTATTTTCCATCGCAGTTATATGGAGGGACAAGGGGAGAATCAAGTAGTGTAAATGCGTATGAACAGATGGTATGTGAATCAATGGGTCCGTTATCATCGAATTTAGGATCTGGAAATAGTGAAAGAATGTTGGTGGATGAAGAGTTTATCGATACTGATGTCGAAGAAGCTGATAATGGCAGTGATAATAATGATAATGTGTTCGATGTGTCTGAAATGAGAGAGGGGTTACCTAATCTGACCGCACAACAATTTTATAATTTGTTGGATGATGCAAATGCACCGTTGTGGGATGGGTGCACTAAACAAACACGATTGTCTGCAATGACCCAATTGTTAAGTTGCAAAAGTGAGTTTAATATGACAGATCGTTGTTTCGATAGAGTACTGGAGCTTATGAAAGAAATGTTGCCTGAAAGTAATAGACTCCCATCCACCCTATATGATGCGAAACAACTCACAAAAGGACTTGGGTTGCCATATATAAAAATTCATGCATGTGAGAATAACTGTATGCTATTCTATCGGGAAGATGAGAAATTAACACATTATCGTGAATGTGGAAGCAGTAGATATAAAAAAAGATTAACCTCCGGAAGAAAGACGTTGATTCCAAAAAAAATTGTTACAGTATCTACCAATAACAAGCAGGTTAAAGCGCTTGTACATGTCATCAAAAATAGCGACTCAAATGACTTGGCATGCTTATAATAAATCATGCAATGATGAAAGTATAGGTCATCCATGTCAGTCTGAAGTGTGGCGTCACGTAGATCGAACATTCCCATCATTCGCTAATGAAATTAGAAATGTTAGGCTCGAATTGTGTACCGATGGATTTAACCCGAATAATGTTGTTGGTTCAACATACACGATATGGCCAATCTTTATAGTTGTTTACAATCTTCCGCCAAAACTGTGTATGAAAGAACCCTTCATCTTTATGACTCTCCTAATTCCTGGTCCTAGAGCACCAAGACGCAACATTGATGTATTTTTACGACCATTGATTGAGGAGCTCAAAACTTTATGGTCGGAAGGGGTTATTACATGGGATAGTTATGGAAAACAAAATTTTCTTATGAAGGCATGTTTATTATGGACAATTAATGATTTTCCTGCACTAGGAAACCTTTCAGGTTGGAGTACCCATGGTAAGCTTGCGTGTCCATATTGCAAGGATGAAATTGACACATTTATGTTGAAGAAATGTAGAAAGCCATGTTGGTTTGATTGTCACAGGGTTTTTTTACCGCATAATCACACATTCCGTTCGAATGTAACATCGTTCATCCCAGGGAAGAAGGTTAGTGCTGTCGCTAGTCCATATAAGTCAGGTGAGGACATACATGATATGTTGGTTGGGTATTGTTTTCCTCCGTTTGGCTCTTTATATGATAAACACCGAGTTGCGGGGTTTGGAGAATGGCATAATTGGTTAAAGCGGAGTATATTCTGGGAGTTGCCGTACTGGAAGCATTTGCTAGTTCGCCATACTTTGGACGTCATGCATATTGAAAAAAATTGTTTCGAGAATATTTTTAATACTGTTATGGATATACGTGGGAAAACAAAAGATAACTCCAATTCTCGCCTTTCACTTCAGGAGCTAAAAAATATGCGGCGTGAACTACATCTACGAAATATTAGGGGGAAATGTGTAAAACCAAAAGCATCTTATACGTTGAGTCGGGAACATATAAGAGATGTTACTCTGTGGCTGAGAACGATAAAGATGCCTGATGGGTATGCCTCGAACTTGGGCCGTACGATTAACTTGAGTGACGGTAGATTCTATAACTTCAAGAGTCACGATTATCATGTGTTAATGCAGAGGTTGCTTCCTATTGCATTACGTGGGTATATGCCAGGTCCTATATAGGAGACGATTTCTGAGTTTTGCTCATTTTTCAGAACCTTATGCACAAGTAGGATTCGATTTGATGACATACAACAGTTGGAGCGGAATATAGTGGTTACCATATGTAAGCTAGAAAAGATATTCCCTCCTACCTTTTTTGATTCGATGGAACATCTTGTTATCCACCTCCCTCATGAGGCAAAGTTGTGTGGTCCAGTTCAATTTCGATGGATGTATCCATTTGAAAGGTAATTTTTTAATCTGCATTCATATTGCTGTCAATAATTTTCATATATTAGATGTCGATAATTTTTGCATATTACATACAATTAATTGTTATATTTTTTTAACTTCGCAGACTAATGCGGCCATTGAAGCGAAAGGCTAGAAATAAAGCTGCAATTGAAAGATCAATTGTGGAAGCGTACTTGGTCCAGGAAATGTCTACATTCTGTAGCCATTACTTTGAAGTAAATATTCCTACACGGTTAAACAGGGTCCCACGAAATGATGATATTGCTATTCCCGTGGCTGATGTCGATGGTCAGTTGTTATCTATCTTCAATACAAGATGTCGTAACATACCCAACTGCGGGCGACAACGCCTACTTGATCCCACTGAGAAACATCAAATGCATATCTACACTTTGCGCAACTGCAATGAGATTATACCGATTGTAAGGTAACATATATGTAAAGAACTGTGAGGGTTTTTATATCAACAAGATTGCTTTAATTCATTATTGACGTAATGGTAATTTCAGGCACTTTGACTCTTATATATCAACAAGATTTCCCCAATTAGGTGAAAGTGAATTACAAAGTTATCGAGATCAGCATTTGACTGAATGGTTCTCATCATACGTGAGTTTCATGGCGTGATAATTTTTATGTTCCTAATTGTGTTTAGTTTGAATATAATGTGCAATTATAAATTGTTATATTAACTTGATATTTTCAGGTTAACCGTTTCAAGGATAAATTAGATCCCCGTATTGTTCAATTAGCCCGTGGTCCTATTCGAGTTGCCGTTTCATACAATGGATGTATTGTGAATGGTTTTCGTTTCCACACACAATCCTACGGCAAAGACAAAATGACACAGAATTATGGTGTTTGCGTGAAGGGTGAGACTTGGGGATCCAGTATCTATGATTTTTATGGCCTTATTGATGAGATTATACGTATTGAGTACCACGGGAGTGGGTATGAAGTCATGACGCTGTTCAAATGTACTTGGTTTGATCCGACACGTGGTGTTCGAACTTGCGAACGTACTGGTGTTGTTGACGTTAAATGGAAGTCAAGATTATCACCACCTAAGCCATTTATCTTTACGACCCAGGCTCAGCAAGTTTACTACTGTGAGTACCCTAACAAGACTCTTCAGCAGTGGTGGCCGGTTGTTAAGACGAAGCCACGAGCTTTCATCGATTGTTCATCGAATAATTTGAGTATTCAATCTGACGAGAATGAGGAAATGTCTGATGAGCAAACATGTCGGTTAGAAACCACAAATGAGCCGTTCCAAGAAGTGATTTCAACTGAAGTACTAATGGTAACAACTGATAGCATTGCCCTTGATGAGATTAACATACTTGTCGATTTAACGTGTGTTCCTGAAATCGTGCAACACATGGATGAGAACAACGAGGTCACACAAGTTGATGGTGATACATCAGATGATGAAGAATCGCTCGATAGTTTAGAGTCAGATGAAGGCGATGATGTTTGATTAAGTGTAATTGTTTAAAATATTTGCATGTTTTATTTGAAATCGTAAGGTATCTTTGAATGCATTTATGTTTTGGATTTTCGGACAAAAAGTTTATGAAATGTAATCATCAAATTTCTACTTTCCGATAATTTCATCAAATTGTATTAGTAAGGTACATTACCTCTTATCACGTATCCTGTTTAACTACTTTCCGTTAATTTCAGAGTTATATCTACTAGAAATTGCGTACGTCGCATAGAAAATGAGGTGCATGGTTGATTTTATATTTTGGTCATTTTTTCATTATTAATGATTAAATTTTTTAATTGCTTATAATGAAAATTTATTTTATTAAAAAATATCTTCTAAATAAAAAATAGGGTAAATTACAAAAGCCGCATTGTGGTTTGATCTAACCTATACACTTTGCCCATCTATTTTGAAAAATTTACATTTTATCCCAACTTCTTTTAAAGTGTCCGACAATAACCTTTGAAATCATAAATTAAACTGTCTAATAATCATGTTCTAGTAATTTTAAGATTTTTGATTTTTTTTCATAGCTAGGTTACCCCCGGTGGATTTTACCCGGAAATAAATTTGGGAGATTTAATCTGACCTTACACATTAAATTTATATATTTAATTTCTAAAATATAAATATTTTCATTTATTCATCAACTAAAAAAAGTGTAATAATTAACTCCTCCAACCACATAATTAGTTCATATATAATTAAACACATTATAAATTAGATATATATATATATATATATATATATCAAATGGGTAAAATATTTGATATTTATCTGTCCGACGGTTTTAAGTCAACTGTATAAAAGCGTAGGAAATATGTAGGATATAATCACCTAGGATAGTGTGTTGTCCTACGGTTTTGAGTCAACATTTAAAAAATCGTAGGAAATATGTAGGACCATAAGCACCTAGGGTATAGTGTTATCCGACGGTTTTGAGTTAATTTCAAAAAATCGTAGGAAATATGTAGGAGTATAATGCGACGGTTTTGAGTCAATTTTAAAAAATCGTAGGAAATATGTAGGATTCTGATCACCTAGGAGAGTGCGTTGACCGACGGTTTTGAGTCCATTTTTCATTTAAGTAGTAAAAGTGTAGGAAATATATAAAAGCGTAGGAGTAAAGTAGCAAAAAAGTAGGAAATTCGTTGCAAAAAGGCCAATTACTGGCGGGAAATTCCAATTTTTTGTTTCCTACGGTTTTCATGCATTTTATATTTTTCGTAGGAAAACCGTAGGAAATGTTGCTACGGTTTTCCTACATTTTTAAAAAATGCAGGAAAATCGTAGGTCAAATTGGTAGCTAAATCGACAGACTTCCCCTTTAAATTCGTGGGAGTTCTTTAGTTTTCACCACTCCATTCCTTCGTTTCTGCGACAAACTCTTCCAAACCCACTCCCCCAAATCTCCCCCAGAGCTATTTAAACTAGGTAATTTTTATTTTTAAGTACTTTTTCATATATAATTAATGTTTGTTATTACATATAGTTGTTGTTTACATATATATATAATGCATGTATTGAAGGTTAAATTTTAAGAAGTTAGTTTTTATATTATATGTTTTAGGTAATGTTATATATGGTGTTAGTAATGAATATGTATGTGGTTAGTTATATGGTGTTAGTAATTAATATGTATGTGGTTAGGGACAACAATAATTTTTTATGTAATAATGGTTACTTCTATTTGTACTACAGCATGTTACTATATATGTGGTTAATATAAAAAACTGTTAGTTCAATAATGTTAGAGTAATATTGTTAGCACTTTAATAATGTGAGTGTAATTAAGAAGCGCAAGTTACAACACTAATGTTACTTCAATAATGTAAGTATAATCAGCTAATGTTAGTTTAATAATTTAATTTTATAAATAAGTATATATCAAATAATTGGCAATTTTAAAAAGTGTTACTGCGCAAATGGTATTCAAATGACTGAAATTTCAAAAATTACAGAGTTTACTAAAATAATGAAATTTAATATGTAAATGTTAGTGACGTAATGCTAATTTAGTATTACATATATATGTAATAAACATGTTAAACTTTAATTTTAGGATGGTTCTCCCCAGACAGTCCAGCTCGAGCAAAGCCCCGGCTAAGGACATACATGATCCTCGACGTAGTCGGGGTCGACGACAGCTTGCTGTGACACCTACACAGGTGTCACAGACTGAGACTCAGACCCAGCTCCCACAGACATAGGCTCAGACATCGGTGCATCCAACCCAGCCACAGACGCAACTGCCATATACTCCGGTGCCACGACCTCATGTGCCGCAGACGTTTGGCGCATCGAGCTCATCCACATTTCAGCAGTTTCGAGACACGCAGACTGATGCGTATTACCCGGATATGAGCGGAATATCCGGGTCATTTCAGTACCAGCAGACAGGGATCGGGCAGCCCACATGGGATGTCGATCCTAACACATTCCTTGATCCAGAGGAGCTGGGTATATCCACTTCTCATCTACCCGGCCTACACCCGAGTCAGCAGCAGCAGCAGCCGCCTCAGCAGGGCCAGGCCACTGGCGACCCAGCGGTCGCACCTGACGTGCATCCAGCTGCAGGGGCCCCATTACCTAGAGGGCGAGGCCCACGAGTAGTTGACTTACCACCACCTCCACCTCCGCAGGACCATCCGCTCATCATCCCTCGAGAGTAAGTATTACTGACTCTTAAGTCATTAATTATGATATAATTATACGTTGTTCTTAGTTACATCAGTTTATATATATATCTTACTATAATCATTATTTGTTACAGCTTACTCACTGATGACTCCCTTCGTTCCACCATAGCCTCTATTCATGTGAGGTTGTGGGACGAAGGTTATATAGCTTGGTCACATGCATCTCGAGCTGCACGAGAGGAGCACGTGACCACGTTAGAGGTAATTGGTTGTTATACATTTTTAAACAATACTTTACATATGAAAAAATTAATAATTTTTTTCTTCTTTGTGAAATTGCAGAACTACTATAGATGGGACCCTAGAGACTTCGGCGCCATCCGCCGAATTGTGTTCGACTACTGTTCGCGGTCCGTGCGGAACCGCGTCTATCATTGGAGGTCCGTCGCGATTCAGAAGATCCCCGCCTTCTTCGACAACCCTGACTACAATTTACTGCGACCACATGTTCCACCCTGCTACAGTCAGCAGGTGTGGAATCAGTTGTGTGACCAGTGGGAGCAGGAGCGATGGAAGAAGCTATCGGAGGTTGGCTCCCATGCCAAGCACATAGCGGATAGCTCAGGCCTTGTTCCGAAGCACACGATGGGCTCAATCCCAGGCGAGATGCACTGGGATCGTATGGTACCAACTTGGACCTTTCCATACATTATAAATTTTGTATGATTTATTAATTACTTTAATTTTTAATGATATCTAAAATTGTGCAGACAAAAGCAAATGATGGAGTTGAGCCATCATTTGATGAGTGGTGGTCTCATACTCATAGACGGAAGAAGACCGGTCAGCCCATCGATCTGATTTCACAGCAGCTGCAGGTAATAAATGTTCATTTACCACTATAAACATTGTTTTAAAAATATAATATTTGTCTTACTAACTCTAATTTCTTTTTCTTGTAGGATGGATATGTCCAGCGGATTCAACAAAAATACCAGAATCCGGATGACCGCCCGCAGTTTGATGCAGAGGTCTGGAGCGAGGTACGAGGCCCACCAAAAAAGGGCCGACTACCGGGTGTTCCGCGCCGACTCTCTGATCCCCAGACATTTGGACCAAATCGGGTATTTTTCATTCGTATTTAACTTTATTAATTATTTTTTTCACTTTTACGTTGCTAATTGCTACTTACAAAATTTTTTAGGCTCCACGTGCTGATTCGGAGGAGATTGCTCAGCTGAGGGCTGAGAACACCCAGCTACGGAGTGATTTTACGCGGCTACAGGCAGACGTTCGCACTCAGGTTCAGCGAGAGACCGAGGCTGCAATGAGCGCCATGCTTAACAGGTTGATCCAGCAGGGGATTATACCTGCATCGGCGCTCTCAGACGACCTACGGACCGGATCCTCCACTCAGCATCCTGCCGACGATCGTAGCCAGCGAGATGACGATGATCAGCCCGGCATTGCATCTCATTGATTTTATATTAGATCTCCTTCAGTTCTTTGTAATTAACTTTTTCCTGTAAAATTTGATTACTTTTATGTATAGTAATTTTATTGATTACTTTGATCAATTGTTATATAATAATAATAATAATAATAATAATAATAATAATAATAATAATAATAATAATAATTTTTAATAATAATATTAATAATAATAATTAATATAATATGTGTTTTATTATTATTATATAATGCAATATAATATATTTTTAATTTGTGTATAAATTAATTTACTAAAATCTTTAAATTGTCACAAAATCGTAGGAACAATATTAATGACAGAAAACCGTAGGAGATATGTAAAGTCACAAAACCGTAGGAATTAATGCATCTCAAAACCGTCGGATATAATGGGAACCACAGACGTCATAAAACCGTAGGAATTAATACATCTCAAAAGCGTCGGATATAATAGGGAATACATTTGTCATAAAAGCGTAGGAGTTAATGCATCTCAAAACCGTCGGATAAGATAGGGTCCACGGGCATCATAAAAGCGTAGGACCTTTTTACGTTTATTCGACGGTTTTTATTTCCGACACTACTTTTTCCTACGGTTTTGTCCAATGATTTTAATTGTAGGAAATGACCATTTCCTACGGTTTCCCTACATTTTTTCCCGTCTCAAATAACTTGTTTTCTTGTAGTGGTTCTTTTGAACTGCGAACAATACAAAAAAGTGAAGTAAAGAAGGAAAACTGAAAAAACAAAAACAATGAAGCAAAAAAGTATTAAAAAATGAAGTAAACAGGAAAACAGGAAAAAGAAAAAAACTAAAAATTAATACAAAAAAATGAAGTGAAGTAGAAAAAAGAAGAAAAAACAAAGCAGTTAACGCGTGTGCCCCGAGTCCTGACACACCCCGGTTTTTGGCATTACGCCAAACTCAGTACTTTGTCTGAAGTTGACAAATTAGAATAATTTTGAGATAGAATGAGTATATAAGATAGAGCTCGAACTCAATCAGACAGCTCGGCCTAGCACATCCACTTTGAAGGAATCATTGTCTTTTAAAAATCATGGTTAATTAATTATATATAGGTCTTCTCTCAGTAATCAGTATAATAGAGTAGTTTCAGAAGCTAAAGTCTTTATTATTGCGCTTTAATTTATAGACCACATCATAACAACTAAAATTTCGGAAATTTATTCATGATCAATAGATTAAAAAAGAAAAAAAAACTCATGGATGCCAGTGAAGGACGGACGAAAGGGCATCCTTAAGTTTGAAAAACTAAATAAACTAATCAAGAAAGTGTCACCAAGAGCAACATTAGAAACTGAGAGCAAGTAATTAAAATTAACACACATAAGTTTATAATCGATCGTCAACAGGGTATCCAGATTTCTGATGGAAACTTTAGCAAACACATTTACGATCGGTCAATGATACGCAGATTAATTTCATAGGAAATTAAAAATATTGTCATTCACAATTACCAATCCACCTATTGTCATCCCTTCGTTTGAAACCATATTTGTTATCATAAAAATTAGAGATTTACTTGTAACAATCCAATAATCTCCCTTTTCTCATGATGACAAAACACATTTAAAACAACATTTTGAAAAGCACCTTTATACTAATACGTAACCTTTCTCAATTAGATGGATGTTTTTATCATTGAATTTCAAACTCTAAAACCACGTATTTTTTATTGTAATTATTGGTATTCAAGATAATTATTAAGTCAACGATCGAGTTCCAACACATATGGGAGTGAAAAAAAGAAAAAACGTACTCCAAGTAGCGATAATTAATAAGTTTTTGTAAATTATGAGCTTAATTGAAAAGTTCATTCAACGAATGAAATTGCACATTGCCAAGCCAACCATATACAAGACCCGAACCAATAAATTAAAGTCGACGAGTCGGTTATGATCTCAGTAAAATTTGTTCATTTCCATGATATATAATCTCACAGACTTCAAAGATTATACAGTCAAATTCAATAATCAATTATAAACAGTGTATAGCGGAATTTTGGATTTGTTAAAGACGAGAGGCAGTGCCACTTGTAAAACAAAACAAATTCTCAATGGAATTGAAATAGCAGTACTTAATTTAGCCCAGTAAAGTATACTTTTCCCACTAAAATAATTTAGTATTTTATTTTTATTGGTTTTTTATCTAAACTTAATTTTTCCAGCTTCGTAATCGATATAAGTTGATTCTTAAATCCAAAGATGGTGTGATGTAATTTGAATTTTATGAAGTTATTTACTTAATTATATCTTACATCGGTGAAAGTTAATGGTATTTAATCCGTCACAGATATGTACACTGCACAATATACTTGGCTCAGGCGCATAATTTATTTGTGAAATCGAGTTTCCCTAAATCATGCAAATATTCTCCCGTATCTTCCAACAATTTTGTGTTAATAACAACAAAAGAAACTTGTTTGGAAATGCATAGAAAAAACAAACAAACAAACTAGAAAGGTATTAATTTGCTGAGTGACATATATATGCATTTTCTAGAAGGATATTACAGGTTCATGTCATCCAATCAGATTGTGATTATCCCATATTCTCTGTCTAATTTAGTACATGGAATACATTCTTAATTGATTTTTTTTATAAGTATATTCATTACGGCCTCCTATAAAAATTTTAAAAAAAATCATTACAGAGCTCACTAAATTTTTGGTACTAAGAAATGTACTAGACGGTCAACAAAAAAAATTTAAACTGTGAACACACACAAAAACACACACACACAACATCATTTAGTTCAATGAAATCTTTAATGAGTTGAGACATTTTATTTTTCTGAATCGTTAAATTAATGAATCTGTTGGAGCTTAATTATTAGATAATGGAAATGATTTGCTCCTTAATTAAATCATACTAGCAAAGTGCGGTTGCTACAATATAATGACGTGCAGGGGGCATGCATCAGCTCCCCCTTCCATCACCTCAGAGAATAAAAACCGTCCCTACAATCCTATAGCATGCACTTGCAGGTGGACCCGGAAACATTCAAATGGACGGAAAATTTATACTTCACCCCTTTCACAGTGGTTGGTACTTTTTTATTAAAATTTAACTTAAATATATTTATATTGATTTGTATTATAAAATTTTTTTAAACATTATATTTATATGGTACTATTTTTATATAAAAATTTTATATTCTTATATAATTTTTTTTAAAAAAAATTATAAATTTATTATTATGAATAATAAAAAGGATAACCTTTACAAAATAGAGGGAGTATAGATTTAAGAGCGTGATTTGTTTATTTGCTAAAAGAAAAACAGGGAGAATACTCTGTACGTTCAAAAGCGTTAAATTTTCCAATATGGTGTAGTAGCTTAAAAACTGAATTTAGCGCGCTTAAAGTCCTTGCTTTACTAGCAACTTAAAATGTATGACCATTATTTTTAACGCATGAGTCAAGCTTTTATGAGGGAAAAGTTTCAGGTCTTGCTTGAATTGTCTCATTCCATTACATGGAACTTTATGTACAAATATTAGGAGTAGCAGAAAAGGGTCAATTTTGTCAGTTACGAATAGATGAAACGCACATATATATGAGTGTGTATAATATTCGGCATAAATGATATATGTGCAAAATAAAAGGGGCAATTAGGAGATTGAACTTGCCATTTTGGCACCTCTTTTTAGGTTTTCGAAAGGAACAGGGAAAGTTGGGACATACGTGCACATGGGCGTGGGCATGTGGAGAATATAAAATTAGTCCCTCTTTTATAATTACCCTTCTAATTATGCCTGTGCTACACATTTCCTTTGTAATAATAACAAGTCGTAAGTAAGGCCCGGGTTTTTTTTTAATTTTATTACTATTGTATCGTCATAAATGGGTAAAATCCATCAGGGGTACCTTAGCTTATTTTTTTATTATAATTGGGTACCCTATTTTTAAATTATCCTAGCGAGATACCTTACTTTTTATCGCATTTCCTATCTAAGTACTTTCCGTTAATTAAACCGTTAAAATGGATAGAAATTAAAAATGTGGCATTAAATAATATAGAAATAAATTTAAAATAACAACTTTAGTTCTCAAACTTTTGTAATCACTAATTCTAACCCTTAAACTTCGACCAAAATCATTTTCACTCTAGCCTCAAAACCCCAATTTCTCATCTGCCCAGCCTGCTGCCACATTGCCGTCCATTGCCGTCATCATGCGCCAGATTTTGTACCCACCTTTCACCATCGAGAAAGCCACCACCCTCAGCCGCCTTCCACTAACGCAAGATGCATCCCAACTGGCCATCATACTCTCAGCCGCATCCCAACCACCCATGATGGACCGAAATCGAGCTATGATCCACCAAAATCTCTATCTTCCCCTGTCGCCATACTTGCCCGAATCTCTCTCTTCCCTCACCATTGCCAGTGCTTGAATCACCGTCCGTCACTTGAAATCAATCTGCCCATCGCCTGTCACTTAACTTCCATCGCCCGTTGCCTGACTTCCATTACCCATCGCCCATCGGCCGACTTTCATCCCACGTCGTCTGATTCAGGTCACCCAAAGACTGATTCGCGTGGATCGTTGCTCGATTTCAATCATCCATCGCATGATTTGACTAGATCATCGTCTAATTCCTGTCACCTATTACCTAATTCGAGAGATTTGGCTGTCATTCATGAAGCTCGAGCGTGGGCACGGCAACAAGGGCGGTCAAAGGAGGAAGGCATTTGACGTGAAACTGAGACGTCGCCTAAATTCGGGCAACGATGGCAATGAGGGAAGATGGAGATTCGGGCAACAATGGCGACGGGGAAGACAGAGATTCGGGCAACGATAAGGATAGGGGAAAGAAGAGATTTTGGCGATCGTGGTTAAAAGGGAAAAAGTAGGCTTAGAATTTTTTAAAAAATGTAAGGGCCACAAGTGTTATTTTATTATTTATTTTAATATTTTTTTATGCCACATAAGCATTTTCCGTCAGACATAACTTCGAAATTAACAGAAAGTACTTAAATAGGAAACGTGATAAAAGGTAAGGTATCTCGTTAGGACAATTTGAAGATAGGGTACCCAATTAGGACAAAAAAATAAGCTAAGATACCCTCGTTAGATTTTACCCCGTCATAAATAATCCTTTTCCGTCTTTGGGTTCAGTTAATTATTTTAATACTAATTTGCTATTATTTGCGCCTCATCTACTTCAGTCTTCATATACATGAGTTTGCTGCAAGTAATGCAAAAATGCATACCATTTTTTTTAACTCAAAATTGTCTATACCACAAATTTCAAAGTCTTTAAAATAGAAAATAAGGGAAAGTTACAAAAACTCTCATAATGTTTGACCTAACTTACATTTATGCCTTTATTTTAGAAAATATACACTTTGCCCTCTAAAATAGTCACATCATTCAAATTCACTACTATGTAAGTGCGTCAAATGTCATGATTGCCCAACAAGATTTGCAAATTGTGTAAATCAACCATCAACCACAATATTTATTTCATATCACTCCAATCTTTTTTCTCTAAATATATAATATATTTTTAATAAATTTTATATTTCTAAATAATTTATATCTTTGTAAATTTACTAATAATTTCTAGATCTATAATATATTTCCATATTTATAAACCAATAGTTAATGCTTGTGATTAATATTAATATTTACTTATTAACATTTTATTCATTTTTCAATTAGTTCAAATAGAGAAGTATCATCTTTTTTGATAAATATATTTTAGCTAATCTCATTTTATTTTGAAAACTAATTTTCACCATATGAAATAAATTTACACATTATACAATTTCTTATCATTGCAAAATATAAATAATATATTAATTAAGCACATTATTCATTATCTTATCATTATATCATTAATTAAGTACATTTTTTAGCCAAATGGAAATTGATGTTTTGTAACTTTCTAGTCTATCCAATGAAAAAATTAATAATTTATACTTATTTTTTTACAAAAAATTTAGAAGTAAAATGTTCTTCAAATATAATACTTTAGTATTTAATAAATGTGAAATTTAGTTGTGCACTCAATAAATGTATTACGCATTTATTTTTTTAGTTACCATTTAGTTGTGTACTCAATAAGTTCAAGACTTTTGTTTTCCGTGGAAGACCTCAAGCAGATCTCTAGTTTGAGCCATAAATTGGATCATCAAAGAAGCCATCACGAGCCTTCTAAGCATAGAATTGGAATATTTTGTGGAAATTCATGATGGATATTTATTTTTTATTTTTCCCTTTTCTTAAAAATTTATTGTCTTTTTTCTTGAATATGTGTCAATTTTGGTTTCAGCTAATAAATGATATCATGTTGCGCAATTAATGATGTACTTAAATTAATATATTATTTATATTATGCATTGCAAAAAGATTGTAGAATGTGTATGTTTCTTCCATGTTGTGAAAATTAGTTTTCAAAATAAAATGGGATTAGATAAAAATATATTGGTCCTAAAAAATGATACTTCTCTATTTGAATTCATTGAAAAATAAATAAAATGTTAAACAAGTAAATATTAATGTTAATCGCAAGCATAAACTATTGGTTTATAAATATTGAAATATATTATAGAACTAGAAATTATTAGTAAATTTATAAAAATAGAAATTATTCAAAAATATATAATTTAGTCAAAATTTATTATATATTTAGAGAAAATGGATTGAGGTAACATGAAATGAATATTGTGATTGATTTGCATAATTTGCAAGTCTTATTGGGCAATTATGGCATTAGACCCACTTGCATAGCAGTAATTTTGACTAATTTGACTATTTCATGGGGGCAAAGTGTATGTTTTCTAAAATAGAAGAGAGCAGTGTAGATTAGGTCAAATATAAGATGTAGTTTTTTGTAACTTTCCCTAGAAAATAATGGGGTGATCTCAAACTGGAATTGGGAATATAGCAAATCAAAGTTCTTACCATCCCACTGAAGGTGCAAAGCAAAATGCATATCATTTTGATTTATTTTATTGAGTTATATGATTTCACATGCCATTCTCATTACTTGTACTGTTTATATGCACAACATTTCTATGATATTCAACTTAATACTTGACTAGTGATATCCAATTACTTAAAAATGTGTTATAAATTACTATTATTTTTTATAAAACATTATACAAATGAATGTATTCTATATTGAATTAGGACTTTGTAAGTATGAGCATTTGGTTTATTCAATTTAAATCAAACCGAATTAGTTAATTTATTTGGATTATTTAATTTTAGATAGTTAGATATTGAATAGACTTAATTAGCCTCTAAAACTGAACCCAAGCTAAATAAAAACTTTTTCATTTTGGTTCAGTTCCAAACTTAATTAGCCAAAAAAAATGGGAAAGAAGAAAGAAGCAGAACAAGTCTAAATATCCAAACATTAAGACTTAGAAATTCATAGCTATATAAAGACTTACAAGTTCATAGCCGAACAAACCAATAGCAAACATTAAGAAATACATGTTTATAGCTACACTACATAAACATAACGGATGGTAGCTACATGGTCATTCCAAACGTTAAGACTTCACATTGAGACTTCT
Organism: Aquilaria sinensis; assembly: GCA_005392925.1. Taxonomy (NCBI): domain Eukaryota; kingdom Viridiplantae; phylum Streptophyta; class Magnoliopsida; order Malvales; family Thymelaeaceae; genus Aquilaria; species Aquilaria sinensis. The sequence goes on along the minus strand of SMDT01002889.1, from coordinate 323,901 downwards.
ATTACTAGTAAAGTAAACTAAAAGGAAAAGGTGATATGCTATCATTTGGATCCAAATTAACGCAACCAATTTCTTCATTCGTTATCTACATTAGAAACATGTTAAATCAGTCAAACAAATTTAAAAATTACATAATTAATATGAGAAAAATCAATGGCATAGCCAAGTAGAAGCCCGAGGAGCCCACGACCTCCCAAAATTTGTTGAGAATTAATAAGTATTAAAGTTGTTGAAAACATAGATTTAAGTCTTAAGTTTTTTAAGTATATTTTCAAGTCCTAACAAAGTAAAGATTTTAAGCTTGTTAGATGTTGTTCTCAAAATTGCCATATGTAATAGTCTAATGATAATGAAAATGCAATGTCTAAATAAAATATGAAACATTTATTGACCCTTTAAGACAAGTTATGATTGAACTTATTATATTTTATAATTGAAATTATTATATTTTACAAGTCTTTTGTAATATTATTTTCTATTTTAACTTATCTTTATCTGTCCTTTCCAACACTCTCTACTTTTAAGAATTTCTTTATATTCTTTTTAAAAATTCATTTTTGCTTTGATATTAGTTCTCCCATTTTCTTTTTTGGCTTAAATACTCCAGGAGTCCCTTAACTTGACTAACTCATATGAGTATGAGTTAGTTCCTTAACTTGAACTCAGCCTATGTTAATCCTCAAACTTTTCAAGTCAACCCATGTAACTCCTCTAACTTGGCAATTCATGACGAGTTAGCCCAACCACCTCATATGCCATTAGCATTTTTGAATCCTTAGCAATATTAGGAACTAAAATATACACCAATTGAAACAACTTGGATCAACAAGTCATTTTGCACTTCCCAAACAAAAAGAAATTAAAATGAATAAGGTTTCTTCAAATGCAAATTATAATATATTAGAAATCATAATTATACAAAAAAAAAATAATTCCACTTGAAATATTCCTTTACACTCACATTATTAATGAAATTATTATTTTAACGTTGCAGTATGAAATCACTAATTTGACTACAAATTTATTATGAAAACCTGAATAAATTTAACATAAAAATTAAAATTACATAAATAAAAATTTATTTAATTAATCTCAACTACATAATAATAAAAAGCAAACAATCCTAATATTTATCCGAAAAAGAAACAGAGCAAAAGAGAAATTTTTATAATCTTTTTCTTTTAGAGGAACAACTCTTATGATCTTTTTTTAGTGCTTTAGTGTGTGTACAATGCCTAGTTGGTTAATCTAGGAATTGTTCTATCGTAAGGAATTATGAATACAAGCATTTCTAGTGAATGAAAGAAGAGGTGATGGAGGCCGGAAGAGATTCAGATATTTTTTTAGTTTATTTTTTGTAACATGAGGATCTTTATGAACTTTTAATTTTCATCTTCATAAACTAAAGATATTTGTGGTGAACTTATGAATTTAACCCAAGCTTAATAAATTATTAGGGTAATTCAACTTTAAAATACTAATTTCATTTATTATGTAGATATTTTTTATAAAAAAAGCGTAAATAAAATTTTTAGGTGGAATTGAATTTATTTTTCTAATTATGATTTTTAACTTATTTTTTTCATTTGAAAAAGTAAATGTGAGTTGATAAAAGTTAAATTCATTTCAATTTTTTTTATTTTTGAAATGGCAAAATGCTCTACTTATCCATGTTATTTCCCTTATTATATATTTCAGTCCCATTGTTGCTAAACATCTATAAAAGGATGATACAACTATAACATATGAGGTGATAGGACTAACTTGTGCCAAATTACCAAGTTAGGGGATCAACATAGGTTGATTCAAGTTAAAGGACTAACTCATATGAATTAGCCAAGTTAAGGGACCTGTACAGTATTTAGGCCTTTCTTTTTATTCTACAAGTTTGTTTTCGCTCACTTTTACTTCTCAATCCTGTGTGTTCTCTTTTATAGGCAATTTTTTTTTATTACAAAAAATGATTCTGTATGATGTACTTTTCTATAATAGGTTTTCATTATTAGCCCCCGGTGCTCAAAATTCTAGCTACGCTACTAACTAAAATCACTAACAAACAGAAAATATGGTATATGAGGGGGCAAGACAAATTGCGTCATCACTCGAACAAGCTCTGAATCTAAAATCATTCTAGCTCTATTAACACAAGATGTCCATCGAACAATATGACTGCCAGTAATATATAGTCTATAAGAATAGAATAGATATTGTCGGCTCAAACATGAAACAATTAATATTCTTGTTTCCTAATGCTAAACTACAAAGACAATGTTAATAAACTTATTTTAAGCATGGAAAGCTTTGAAGTTTAAAAGTTTTTTTGGTCCTTTTTCTGTCATTTCTCCATGTGACATTTAAGCTAGTATTAAGGGTTGTACCAGAAAAAAGAAAAGGATCATGGCCAGATGTGTACAGTGTACACCCAAGTACAGATCATGGACAGACATGCGTACACTCAAATACAGCAAAACATGCTCGTACACATACATATGTCTATATCATGGATTCATGGCCAAGTAAAATATTTATCTAACTTTTCTTGCATCCCGAGGCAAAATTAACCTTAGAAAATTTCTACCATGTCCAAACTGATATCTCACCATTGCAACCCATCCTCACTCCTTGATCCTGAACCTTCATCGGATCCAGTTATTGGCTGAGCCTGGGGAAAATGCTTCATCGGATCCAATAGTTAGGTGATTCTCACCTAACTATTGGAGGCCAAGTGTAATTAACCCAAATATGTGTATCGTGTCTGTGTTTTCACTTTGATTTCGTTCATCTTCTCTCAATCAACACATAAAGAAAGCCACTGCCGTAAGCACCATCCACGAAACATCAGGGACTGATTCGGTTTGAAGAAAAGCATCACAGGATGAAATTAGATCAACGACGGATGTGGGGAAGATAAGACCAGGGAGGGATTTGAGAAAAGAGAAAAGAGTGATTTGGCTATGAGGAGGAGGAGCGAGGACGGGGGAGGAGATCACCTGGAAATAAATTTGTTGATTGGTTTGAGGAATTTTTTGGAGTATCACGTGTTTATTACTTATATTTTCTTTTGTTCGCAGAGGAACCCTCATTTTTCTTTCAATGATAAGATATTACTACTAACTTCTAAAAATCAACAATGGTCACTGTTGGATGAATAGTATCATTATTATGGGTTGATTGAACTCAGTTGGTTTTAGGCTGGGGTTCCGCTTTTTTTTTTTTTTTTTGCCTTTTAGGATATGATTGGTTGTTTTTTTTTTTAATTTTATCTCATTTCACAAGGCGCTTACCTTTCTGAGGGCATAGGTTGCAATTTTCCCAGTTTTAGTCTGTCTCATGTTTGTTTCGGTTAAAACACATTTTAAGTCTCTAACTTTTTGATTTTTTCTTTTTTGGACTTGAGTTTAAGGTTGAAAATGGGCCAAGTCAGGCCGAGCCCGAGATCGTCAGGCTTGAGCTCAGCCCTATTGCAATTCGGTACTACTCGAGCAAGCTCGAGTTACTCAAGCCCCTTTTTTGGGCTCGAGCTCGGCTTAAAAGGGCTTGAAGTTCGAATACAAATATGAATTTTAAAAAAAATATTTAAAATATATCCTGAATTTTGATAAAAACATAATAAACCAAATCCAAATATCAAGTTTTATAACTAAATAAAAACATCTAAATGGAAGAGCATGGCAACATGCTAGGTCTAAAGTGACAACTCTCAAATAACACTGCAACATAAACAAAGCCACAAGTGAGCCAACCAACTTTGGTGAGGAAACTCCTACCCATGAACAACAACACAAATACATATGTCTAGAGTTCAGTTACAACTTACAATGAAACTAACAGTAATGACATCTGAAGACCAAGTAGCAACAAAAGGCATAAACAGAGCACAACAATACTTCCAGCAATAGTAAAAATGCATCAACAAGTAGCAGAATGCATCAACAAGCAACAAAAGGCAACTGGCAGCAGCAGCCAAATGCAACAATAATACTTCCAACAGTGGAACAAAAAAACGCAGCAACAGAGCCCTGTAGCAAAACAAAACAGTTCTCATGTTCATTTTCAGTTGAGGTCATGTTCACTTTCAGCTGATATGGTCATATGTCATGGCAAACAATTGATGAGCTCAAATATACTTCTATGTATTGTTCGGTTCTAATAAACTCAACTACAGGTGAAGATTTCAATCTTTTTACAGCAAGTAAACCTTCAAGCATTCAATATTCCTAATGAAACTGGATCATATGTGGTTACAATCTGATGACTATAATTAACTCTAGCATAGAAGACTTAAAACAAGAGCATTGAGAACTAATGAACAAGGAAAAAATTAAAATTATGAAACTATAAGCTCACTTTCCACAACAGAAATTATATTATTAAGATTCCTTTAGCATAGATCAAGAACCTTAGCAATTTCTTTGCCTTGAGAGATAACTAACGCTCAACTCAGGCTTCTAGTTGAACAAACATGGAATAATTATCATCAACATTCGGATAACACTGGAATGCAACATTCGGCTAGTGCTTCTTGCAAAAATTCAGATACCTCTTACTTGATTGAAAACCCTTACTCGATTTTGACATTGCTGCAAAATGAAACATTGTCACAGATACATAAAAGGCTACAAAGTTACCTTGTTTCAGCCAATGTTTCTCAATTGTCTGCCTTGTTTCAGCAGACAAAATTTAGCAGCCAATGTACTCAATACCCTATTGATGCTTAATCACATACTAACTTATGATCATTTTATAACAAAAATCACTCTACCAATTGTATTTGCCAAACACAATAACAAACATTAACACTCAAACATTGCAAATCCAACGCAATAATCATTCATGAATTTACATACTCCACTAATTCCACCCCTTTAGTATTCTATTGTAAATTACAGTATTCGAACATTGCAAAACCATTACAAATTACAGATAAAATAACAAATTACAAGTTTTATAAAAACACTAACTATGGAAAGAACCATTCATAAGTTCCTAAGCACTATAAGGCAAAATTAAAATGAAGTGGGGGAAACAAAATGGCTTAAATTGCAAATAAAAATTGAATGCAAGTGACGAAGGATAAAACCATAGATTATTATCCTTGGTCAATTCTATGTATTTATATAATTATTAGTTTTATGAGTCTTGCCTAAGTTTACTTTTTATTAATTTTAAGGAACAAATGAAATCTGGTAATTTATGGGTCTGCTGGAAATTCCAGAATTTAATATTCTAAGTCTTGTTTGATTTTCTTTCTTGGTTAGTAGATAATTGCTTAGTAGCTTTCCAAGCTCTATTATGATTTTCAACTAGAGTTCTCTTGCAATAGGTTTCCTTAACATAACCTAGTATCCGGCTTTACATTGCTCCTAAAGAACATTGCTCCGAAATTAATAACAAACATCGACACTCAAACATTGCAAAATCAGAAATTGAATGATTAAGAACAAAAAAAATTATACACAAAAATCCTAAACAAAAATTAAATGCCATGTTGGCTTCAACTGCCTCGACTCTTGGTGTGACAAAAATTGCTCCCTGGTTGGTGCGATAAGCCGACAACAACCGATTGTGTGCTGTGCTGAAGCATCACAGAGTCGTAGCGTCGAGACGAGAGAATTTTTGTGCGTCGCAACGCGGCACCGCCTGATTCTTCCTGCATGGGGCCGAACAACAAATTATAGAACGGGCATGGTGCTCCAATGAGGAGACTAGTGGTCTCTGGAGGCCAACTGCAATTAGGAGTATCAGAATCGGAGTAAGGCGAATCAGTACACGAATATCGAAATCGAAATCGAGTGCGAAGGCGAGGATGGGATAGGGATACGAATTACGAAGGTTGAGGGGACTGGGGAGTCAGGGCAGGGGAGAGTCTAAAGTCCGGACAAGGGATGGACTAAGGGGAAAAGGAGTGGGCTGAGATAACTAGCCTAATGATAATGCCTAATAATTTAAATATCAAGTCTGTTAAGCTCGAAGGCCTAAAGGCCCAAATATGTGTAGTCTTGAGCTCGACTCGAAAATAACTCGAGCCTAATTTTCAGCTCGAGCTGGAGCTCAAAATTACCCAACTCAAAAATCTCTTACTCCAGCTCAAGCTTGAGTTACCCAAATAAAGCCCGGCCCATTTTTAGCCCTACCTGAGTTACATTTGTGTTACATTTTAGTCTTTGAATTTTATAACTATTTAATTAGATCCTCTATTTGCTATCTCAACCCCCAAGCTTTTCTTTTTGTTGTTTTTTATGTACTATCTTCTAAAGTAAGACATTGGTAATCATAATTTATTTATTTTTTTAGTTAAACCATTTTTTATCTTCATTAATTTAGTTGTTAAATCCTTAATACCTAAAGCTTCCCCCCCTTTTTTGTCTTGATCCTAACTTTTTTTTAACTGATTTTCTTTATCATTGTTTTCTAAAATAAAGCTTTAATCATTATAATTTGTCTACTTTTAGTCTAGTTCTGATTGATTCGATTTTAGTTAAATTTTTTTTCACTTTCTTTTCTTTTTATCTTTATTAAGTTAGTGGTTAAACTATTAATTGATTAGCAAATATTAAACATAATTTTATATTTCTTTCATTTTTTTATCATTATTTATTATTAAGATTTGTAGCATCAATTATATACTTCAAATTTTATATTTTAATAAAGTAATTTGATCCATAATTGTTAAATTTGAGAGTAAATTTTTTTAGATAAATTTTTCATTGATATTAAAAATTAGATTTTATGTTAATAGGAGGTAAAAAATTTTATTGAATTTTTTTAATTAATAAACAAAATATTCATTGTTTCGAAACATGTAACGTGTTTTGTGTTGTACTATTATTATTAAAAAATTTTATAAAAAATATTCACTACGATATGTAGGTCACCAAACATCTCTATTTGTTCTTTTGCTCTCTAATTTTTTCTTTGTCATTTTTTTATTTATTGTCTTCTAAAGTAAAATATTGGTAACCATGATTTGTTTCTCTTATTCTTTTTAATCAACTATAGTGACTTCGTTTAACTTTTTCTTATTTTTTTTATTTTTTTAAAAATAAAACTTTAGTCACTATGAGTTGTTTAATTTTTTATATTATTCAAGCTGATTCATTTTATTTAATGTTTTCATTTATTTTCTTTTTTTTCCTTTTATTAAGTTGATGGTTAAACCTCTAATTCTTGAAATCTTTATATTTACTCTCCTACCCTGGAGACCCATTTTTTGCTATTTTTTAATTATTAATCATTAAACCATACTTTTTGTAACTGAAATTCACTCTTTATCTTATATTATTAAAATTTTCATATTATTTCTCTTTTCTAAAACAAAATTTTAGTCTCCATGATTTATCTCTTAATACTTAGAATCTTTTTTTCTTCTCTCTTAGTCTCAAAATTTTACCATGATTTTTTATCCTGGTTCTTGCTTTTCTTTTTTCTTTTTTATAAAACTGTTTTTTTTCCCAATGATTACCACTGTTTATATTCACGTTTAATGTTGACACGAACTGAACCACAGTAACACGCTGACACCATAAACTTCGTGTATGTCTATATATGAACATATGTTCACCTAGGAAAAACTATATGTACAATGTAATACTCCCTCAAATTTATACATATTATTATTTATCATTTATATAAAAAGGTTTTTTTATTTATATACTAAAATATTAAAAATAAAAAATTTATAAATTAATTGTTGAATAGTGAATGTTGCAAAAAATTTGAGACTAATGGAGTATAATATGTATATTTATCTCATGCCAAACATAAGTATCAAGTATTCAATTTAATTACATCTTTCCCTTTCTTTGTATATTGAACATTTGTCGTCCAATTTGTACAAATCTCTAATTTTGATAAAAAATTGGATTCGATGCATTCACGCCTACTCTTTTATGCTAGGTTGAGCTGGTACATAAAATTGAATATATTAGTAACATATTTGTTATCTTGTTTGTATATATGTTTCATGTGATTTGTATCTCTTACTTTCTCTGTACATCAAACCCGTACATTTCTAATATCTAATTTATATATTTTTTCAATTTTGGTGGAAAGCAATGTTTGATGTGTTCATATGTGTTTTATAGTATAAAAGGCAGTGTTCGAAGGTAAACACACACACACACACATAAATATAAGGGGTATGGTACATATTAGACTTACCCATATATAACATCTTTAATTTGGCAGTTGTCACTAGCCACTAGCCATTACAAAGCATAATTATATTAAAACTAAAGGTTATTATCCAAAATTAATCATACATTTATCATGGCAGTCTAATATAAAGGAAAAGTAGTGCAAAAATCTCAAGTTTACCATTAATGTTATAGGTTGAGCGCGGATATGTCACTATATTTTTTTTTTACCCAATATCCTACTAGTGTTTTAAAATGGGCCAAATATGTTATTGAAGTTTTAAATTGGAAGTAGATATGTCACTGCCTATTAAAAAGCTAATATGAAACATTAAAAGTAACAATTTTTAAAATTTTAATGTGATAATGTAAATTTTAATAAATTTCAAAGACTATAGGTAATTAGACTTTTTTTCTTTTAAATCTCGGCCAGTAACAATCACCACTGTTTGGAGCTTTTTCAGCCATTGTCCACAACGCCCAACAAATGGCTGGCCACTAGTACTCCTCCATCATCCAATCCCTCAGTCCCTCCCCCACGTTGCACCATTCAAAAGGTTTATTAAACATCAAATGTTATTGATCATCTTCCATTTCAGTTGCCACCGGATGCTATTAAATGGGAATTCGAACCCCATTCTTGTCCAATCCCTCCCTCATTCTCCCACTACCACCCTTTTATTGGGAACCTCAACTGGTTGCCATTAGATCCTATATGGTTGCGAAGTCGACCATTATGTTCGATCATCTCGCTGGAAGGAAATCAAATATGCGGCAGAGCTTCACCCATTAGTTCTGAAGCTAGATTGTTCCGGTGAAAAGGCCAAAACAATTTTTCTGCAAATCACTTTGTTTCTTGACCAGGGATTCTATGTGGGCATTTCCACTCATCATTCAACTTTTGACGATGACCAAAGAAGAAGATCCATAGCAATGATGTCGACCGTCTTTAATTTTTATTCATATATGGATTGGGCAACATTCAAGCTAACTAGGGAAGACATCAAGCAGTCGTTGGGTTTGGATTCATGGCTGATTACAAACTGCGTTTAGATCCATTTCCTTCGAAGAATTACTTCGGCAATTGCATCAGCCTCGTCTATAGAAAATAAACTCAAGTGAAATACTTTATGGATGAGAACAGGTTTGAATTCAGCCAGACAAGGACATTGTCGTCGAATTGAAATGGTGAACTAAACTTCTAGTCACTAATCTAGAAATTTTTTCAGACGGTGGCAAAAAAATTCCTAAAGTGATGGTGGTTGACTGAGACCCAAGAAAGAGAAAGTCTAATTACTTAAGATTCTTAAAGTTTGTTAAAATTTGCATTGTCATCTTAAAATTTAAAAAATTGTGACTTTTTATGTTTTTTATTATTTTTTAACAGAAAGTGGCATATTTAGCATATTTTAAAATATTAGTGGGAAAATTGGGCCAAAAAAATTATAATATCACGCCCAACCCATAACATTAATGATAGATTTGAGATTTTTGTCAAGAAATTATATTTTTGCATTCATACCAATTATTAGACATCAATCATATGACACCTAATTGTTAACAAGCTAGCATAAGATATTATCTACTTTTTGAAGGCTGCACATTTTTATTTTTAAAAGACAACTCATGTGAGAGATGAGTGTTTGGGCTATATGAAACTCGTAAACCTTTTGTTTTCATCCAACGAGAGATAGCTTTTAGTTATCAATATGCCCAAATGATGGGTTTTAGAAAGGGTTGTGGATCAAATTAGAGTCCATGTTATCAAAATTTTATGATTAAAGTTGATTAAAATCATTTAGATTAATAATAATAATAAATTTTAAAATAAATCCCTTATGTTTCTGTCACATCTGCAGTGTATGAGAAGTTTTCTCATGCCCGGTTGATTGAAAATTTCTCTTTTTTCACCAAAAAATTATTCTAATTATGAAAACTAATCTTAAACGTTTATTCTGCAATTTATTTTGATCGACATTGCTTTGGAGAGGATCGTCAGAGAAAGCAAGTGTTTGCACTTTTTTCCTGGATAAAGCGTTAAGTGCTTTGAAAGCGTTTTTATTTTTATTGGAAATTAATCTTTTCTTTTAAAAAAATGCTTAATTTCAATTAAAAACGAGCCAAAACGGTATCTTACAAACCAATAACGGCATAAGACCGTAAGGGACAACATAAATATAAAATTAGCCGCAAAAAGGTTACCTGTTCATGCACCACCAAATGAATAGAAAAGAATCGGATCAAGCCAAATCTTTCAAGTAAATCAAAATAAATCAGGAGTACAAACTCACAAATAACTGGAACGAAACATAGACTAAGTTAACAATAACTAAGCAATGCCTAAACCTAACCAAGCTTCAAAGACCTGAATGTTGAACAATACCATATATAAAAATAAAAAGATTACCTATAAAATTTAAAAATATAAAAAATGACTTTATTCTATGCAATCACTTCCATATTCGTTATCAAACATCATGACATCCTAATAAAGCGTATATTTAGTGAACCTAAGTGAAAATCTAGATCCATTGTTGCCCTTATTTAATTGAATATCTATTCATTGAAAGTCTCAAATTATCCTTGAACATCAAGATTTGAAGAAGACTGTATCCACAATAAAATTTAATAAATAATATCAGATAAAGTCAGTTAAAAAATAAAAAATTGAAAGAAAATATGCCAGATTTGGACCAAAAACCCAAATCTGGCCGGAAACAAAAGAGAAAGATGGGGGAGAAGGTAAAATAGAATGAGTTCATAGGGAGAATCTGTGAGGGTCAGAAAAGTTTTTTATGATTGATGATTAATTATAAATGAATTGGAAATTAATCTTCTATTGCTCAATTGCTTCAGTTAAAAAATAAAATGCATGTCCAAACTTTCATAATTTGATTCTCATTGTACCAATTTGTAAAATCCTTGATACTCAAGATAAAAGTAAAACCCCAATTTATTTTGGTTTCGATTTTATCCAAACATGAACTGCAAGATAATCCAAGTCCAACAGTGGCTCTGTTTAGGCTAACTTGCTCAAGCAAAGCAGCAACGGCCAGCAGCAGAGTAATTTCGCAATTATCTCCAGAGTCGAGGGCATTTCAGGAACCATAGTTTTATAAAACCTTTCTCTCGCCTGCAGTTGAAGGCCCCCGGAAGTTTCTTTCTCAAACCCGGGAATCAACAGCCCGCAGCCGGATATAGCCGAGTCCTGCTCTGTTCAATTTTTTCTCTGATCCTCCAGAAAATGTCAGCTGGACTCGGAAAATGCAGCAAGATCCGCCACATTGTCCGGCTCCGGCAGATGCTGCGGCGGTGGAGGAGCAAGGCTCGGATGTCGGCCGGCATGATCCCGTCCGACGTGCCCGCCGGCCACGTCGCGGTGTGCGTTGGGACCAGCTGCCGGAGATTCGTCGTGCGGGCGACGTACCTGAACCACCCGGTCTTCAAGAACTTCCTGAGCCAGGCCGAGGAAGAGTACGGATTCGCGAACCAGGGCCCGCTCACGATCCCTTGTGATGAGTCCCTCTTCGAGGAGGTGATCCGGTTCATATCCAGGTGTGAGTCACGCCACCCAACCCGGTTCCTCAGCCTGGAAGACATCAAGGCGAACTGCCACGCGGGTAAGCTGGAACGCTTCTGGACCGAATCTCGGCCATTGCTTCAGGGGTTCGCTGAGAGGACGACGTGATAGACATTGTGTCTCGCTGAGCGTCTGATTTGACTCAGTCCGAGTTGGGTTAGCCGAAGTGATTGATTACTGAGTGGAATTTTTTCAGGGGTTTGAGTTACCCAGTTGGGTCGCGGGTCGGGTTCGGGGTTTTTCTAACCTGTGGGTATTAATAAGGGGAAGTTTTTAGGCTTCCCGTTCTGACTCCGTAGAATGCTTGGAGATGGCAGAAGCGGCGGTGAGTTACTCACCGAGTCGTCCCGGGTTCAAGTCGGAGTTCAAGCAGTACGCTTGAGAGATTATTGTTCATCAACACTAATTGAAGCCGGAGAAGGAAAGGAAAGATTTAAAGCAAGTGAAAGTGATTGCTTTTATCGTCACTTTTGTAAATTCCGTGATTAAATCATTGATTTTAATGCGAAATTGTAGAGAATATCGTCCCTTTTCTGGGACTCTTGTTTACTTTTAGTGTTGGTATGTATGACCGTAGTAGGAGTTTTGGAAATTTGAAGACATCGCTTATTTGAAGAGGACAGAGTTTGTCACCGATGTTGGACATCTCTCAGTTGAAGACATCGCTTTTTTCTTTTTTCTTTTTTACTATCTGAACATTCATCCTTTTTCTCACGAGTGAGCTCCTCACATGTAGCTTTTTCACCGGCTTTTCCGCACCTTTCCCAGCCAATATTCAAAATTGGGATCCCAGGTAGGGATTTGAAGAAGATTCATCCCGGCGGATATCGACCACATCCAACTCAGTGGACAGGATTTTTTACAATTGAATGGATTTTAATTGGATTTGAGTTTTTTATTTTTATTTTTTTCAATCTGCTGGATTTGAATAGAGTACGAGTTTAGGCACTACCGCATATAATTACATACAATACGCCACAAAATTTGCAATACAAAGATATAACCAGTGATTGCAACATGCAAAAACACGTAGCACCAGACATAAAATCGTACTTTCTGCTGTTGATATGAAAGCAAATATGGTAAATGACAATGTTTCTGATTCAAAAGAGGAAAGTGAGGCTGAAGAGCTTCTGGATATGTCTAAACCACATAGGCCTGGGAAGAGATTCTAAATGCCACAGAACTTTCATTCTTAGACAGAAATTCCCAAACAAAATTCCCGAATTAGTGAAAGTGGATGTATTTGGGTTCCAAGTGTCAATGGGAAACAGAACAAACATGTGTGGCATGTAAGCCTAAGGCTGAGGAGCTATTCTCAGTGAGCAATTGTTAAGCAAAAACAAGACCCGCTAATGCTCCAACATGCAAGATAGTATCTTAGATAAATGATCATCATGCATGTAGTGACAATATATATATATATATGATTCGAACAATTATGTAAGTTAATATTCATGTGTCATTAAGATTCAAGCCCGCAACAGAATTACCCTGCACCTGCAAATGCAATTTATACCACTTAGCCTGGGTGTAACAATGTATGTGTTTACATTAATCAACAATTAATGTATTTATTATTTAGTATCAGGTATGTTTTCAGAATAAAATGACCAAGAAAACAAGTAGTAATTTCTAATTTTATTTATTTTTATCAAAAAATGTAAATTCTATTACCTATGATATTATGTAGCAGATTGATGATTTTTATTAATCCTACTCATCTTATAATAGATAGAGTATGAATATGAAAATTAGAAAACAAATGAATAGTGAATAAGATAAAGATTTAGTACTCGATATGATGAATATGATATAGAAATAACACTATGCTATCAAACATCCAATGCAATATCTTTCCTAATCCTAGCCAAGTACTTTTCTTTGAGATACGTATGGTTTTGGTAATTGCATGCTACATCTACAGCATTTGACAACGGTGAAAATTTGGATACCAATATTTTGGATTTATGTAAGTGGCATTTGGATCTCAAAATATTTTTTATTTTTTTCAATTTCCTTTTACAAAAGTTTTAGTTTATAAGTTATTTTAAGAATTCGAAAAGTTTTAGAAAACTCATTAACTGAAGTGAAAATGTCTAAAACAAAAGTTTAGAAGAAAAACATGGTTTTCAACATTCTTAAAACAAGTTATCCAAAGTTTAATTAGAAAATAAGGTTTTTAACATTCTTAAAAACAAGTTAAACACTTAAACCTTAACCAAAATTTGGTAAAATAAATTGAAAATTTTTCCACATTTAAACATCACATTAGCGACACATAAGAAATTAGTTAAGAAGTTCGAAATGGCTATTAGTTTCACATGAGAAAACTTATTAGCTTTTCAATTGAAATCAGGAACAATTGTTGTGAGCATGCTGATGCAGGCAAAGTCGCCGCTTAAGGAAACAAAACTACAACAAGAAAAAGAATCGTATTTCAACCGTTCATAAATTAAATTAAGCTATAAGATTAGTCATGAATGTTGTTCTTAAGTGAAATCAAAACATGAGCTCTTCTGGGTATATACACATAGGGGATATCCAAACCTTGGCCAATTAGTGAGTTAATTAAGCATCTAGCAGCATTCTCTGCATCTTCCTGATGCTTGTTTTCCTTTTTGCAAGTGCCTAGATGTGGTCAGATTTTCAACTATCAATTAATATTGCAAAAATTACACCCATATGGTTTGACCTAATGTATGCTGTACCTTTTTATTTTAGAAAACATACATTTTACCCTCATTTTATTTACATTATTCAAAAATAATTTCTAAAACCCTAATTTAAATTATTTGCTGGCTATATTCGAGTAATTTCAAACTTTTGGATATTTGTTTACATTTAATTGATACTTAAAAATACTTATTTATATTTATCGAGGAGAAATGCATTTACATAGATGAAAAATAAATGATTTAAAATGTCTAAAAAAATATTTAAAAAATTATTATCATATAATTTAAATTAAGGTTTCAAAAACTATTATTGATTAGTGTAGAAGAAGTAGGAAATAAAGTATAGATTTTAAAAAATAAGAGAGTCGACAGTGTAGGTTATGTTAATCTATAGAGATCATAAGTAAAAGAGAGTAACGTACAATGCGCCAATAAAGATTCAAACCCTAGTCACGGAGAATTTTTGTAAGTTTTTCATAAATATTTGAGGAAATAAATAAATAAAAGAAATTACGTACTAGTAATAATTAAACAGAGAAGTTCAATAATAGTGGCCGTTGGGTTGTGGAAGTTGCAAACGCAAATGGTACATGGGCACGTGAAAGCAACTGTTGTTCAGTACTTGTTGCCACTGTCTCTGTTTCACCTGCTTCATCCTCTCTTCTGTTTTTTATTGCGACTCTTTCTTTTTCTCTAACTTCCTTTCTCTCTCCCTGAATGTGATTTTCGTCCCTGGAAAATAAAATTAGTACTAACAGCAAGTGGACGTTTTTGTTTCTATGTTTCACTAGCTAGATTAATCTCTGAGGTTGCCAGAAAATCAGATTGCCCAACTTTCTTAAATCCTCATAACCTCTGTGTCAGCATCCACCGGCTTCTAGTTCAAAATATTTTATTTGAAACTTTCAAGTGATACCTTTCTGGAACCAAAGGAAACAGAAAAAGAAATTCTACTACTTTCATGTTTTTTTTTTTTTCATGTTCCTCGGTGAAAAAAAGGCATATATACTGAGTAAGATTACATCTAATAGGCTTAATACACAAGGAGTTTAAATATTTATTTCAATCAGATCTTTGCTGGTAAAGTTCATTCTTTGTCCTAAAACTCTGCTTATTTTTTTTATTTCAGTCATAAAATTTTAAACTTCTTTAAATAGATTCCAAAATTTTATAACTATGTAAATAGTTAGTCCTCAAATTTGTCAATTTTTTACATCAACTTTTTTAATTCTAATTAATTGTTTAGCAACTATTTTTTAGTAAATTTAAGTTGTATAATTTTTTATAGTTAATGAATATCTAAATTATTTTTTTCTCTTTGTAACTTCTGTATCTATTCAGTAATTGTCTTGCAATAAATCTATTACTAACTGTTAACACCTAACAAAATTTAAGAACTCAAATAAAAAAATATAGTAATTTTTCGGAGTAAATGAGACCTTTCCCCAATCTTTGCTATAGATATAGTCATCCAAAAATGGTTACTTATTTCCTCAAACTGAGCAAGATGGCGCTCTTCCTTGGTAGCAAAAAGAAAGAAAAAAAAAAAAGACATTTTTCACTGACCCAGCTGCACGTGAAAGTAATTATGACAGGATCAAGAGCCATGTGAGACTGAGCTTAACAAAAAGTGCTAGAAATCAGTGCTAATTAATGATGAAGAAATTCCCCTATCTTTGCAATGGAAATTTGAATTATTTTTTTTTTAGGTGAAGTAATTAATCGTTTGAATTCTCATAGTAATTTTCAATTTTGTTTGTTTGGATTGAGGGATAAGAAAGGAAGAATGAAAATTAGTATGCCTCCTTTGTTTGGTTATGAAAAAGCAAAGAAGATGAAGGATTATTATCTCATCATTTTCCTCATTTAAATTGGGGAAATTACTATAACTCCCCTCTTATTTTCTCTCCCCTCCCCTCCCCTCCCATTCCTTGGTAACTTTTTTGTTTGTGGTTCCACAGCATCGTTCGGTTTTTCTCTTGCTCATCGCATCCACGCGTCTGTCTCCGACTGGGGGACAGATATTTCCTAATGCCTTCGCTCTTGCATTGGGGCATTTGCCTTGAATTAATGCGAACGACTAAAAGAGAAACAAGAAAATAATGGAATTTTTTTCATTTTCACACAAATGTAAATACCTCTAATTGGGAAAAACAATAAAAAAATAACCTTAAGTTATTATTATTTTTTTAAGGAAAACTATACATAAAATAGAGGTAGAAGTTGGCCTAACATTTATTTACATAAAATATTTTACTATCTACGTTTCAATTGATGCTTTGAAAGAGAGGGTGAAACAGTTCTTGTGGACCATTGGTTTGCATCATAGTGTTAAATACTGCGATATATTACTCGGTATATCGTTTACTGCGGTTATGCGGTATAAATGTTTTGGCATTTTGTCATTTTATTATGCGGTATGTTATGATATATCGCGGTATTTTACGGTATACCGTATACCGCTCATTTTTTTATATACATTTTATCAAAAAAATCGTGGTATACAGCAAATATTGTATGGTATGTACCACAGTATTTTTTTTTTTTGTGATATTTTTTTTCATTTTACATAAAAATATCATAAATATATAAAATATTAAAATATAAATAATACACATAACATACAATAAAAATTTACTTTGTTTTTTTTGTTACTTTTATTAATTAATATAAAAATTTAATGGATGGTAGCAGTTTGAAGGTCCATGTTATGTTGGACAATATCCCTTAATTGGATTTCCAGTGCATACTACCCCAACTGAATATCTTCTATCATATATATTTTATTTATATTTAACAAATTATGATGAAAAAAATTAGAATACATATAAGACGTGTAAAAATAAATTATTAAACAAATTAAGTCATCTTAAAATAATACTTTAATATTTATTTTTTTATAAAAATGGTAACAATATGCAATGTGATATACCATGTGATATATTATAAAAATTCAAATTACAACATACCTTACAATAACGGTATTTAACGCATTGACTTGCGCCTTGTTGCGATGATTATTTGATTCATTTGCGGCGACCATCTTGAAGCAATTTAGGAGGTGGCATATTTTTATCAGATACAGTAGTACTATCTTAGCTGTCTGTTTATTGGTTTTTCTTCCTCTTAGTGTTTTACCCCTTCTCCAGTAAAAAGCTAGAACTTTAGGCAAAGAATAAAATGTTACTAATATATAGGAATATAAAATTTGATGAAGGAGTAAAATAATGGATTGGTAGATTTTATATGAATAACCCTACAGTTCATAACACGAATCTGTAACTCTAGTATAATTAAAATAGTTAATTTATTATGGACTGTTAATAAAAAATTTTGGTACACAGTGGGAGGAACGAAAGAATAGAGTAAGAGATTGAATCTTACACCTAATTTATTTTAACTTAAGTCAATTTAATTTAAAATAACTTATTTTTATGTTTACATGTTTTTTACTTGAAAGTAATTTTATTTGAAAGTTAATATTATTTAGGTGAAATAATCCATTAATTGTAAAATTTTTATAATACTATTAATTTTTTATAAATTTTTCTTTTTTAAACATTAAAAAAGAAATTTTCATAGAAATTTAATAACATAATAAAAATTTTGTTTCAAATAGATTATTACACCTATATAATATTGGCATTCAAATGAAATTGGTTTTAGGTGAAAAAGATTTAAAACCAATTTAAATTAAGTTGACTTAAATTAAAACGAATTGGGTGTTAAACTTTTTTGTATCAATCATAAATTCCAACCATTAAATTAAAAATTGACTTCAAAATGATTTTTTTAAATTTTCACATATTTTTTACCTGAAACTAATTTTAATTAAATGCCAATATTATGAAGTTGTAATAATTCATTGAAAACATAATTTTTGTAATCTTACTTATTTTTTTATGAATTTTTCTAGTTTAAGGTATTAAAAAAATTCATAAAAATTTAATAACATTATAAAAATTTATTTTTAAATGGATTATTGTATCTACATAATATTGACTTTTATTTTTGAATCTGATTTCAAGTAAAAAAGATGTAAAAATAAAAATTAATTAATTAATTTAAGTTAAAACAAATTAGCTTTTAATTTACCATACGTCCTACTTCATCAAACCTAAAATGATTCACTGGTTATAAAAAGAAACAATCTTTTATATAAAATGAGATTTGAACTCCTACTGACCACATGATATGGTGGTGCGCAGACGAATTGAAAGTCTAAGATAAGACTCAATCAGTGGGTAAAATTGTATAGGCGTTTTGTTTTGGTAGTCGACACTTGCACCATTTAAAAAAATATATCTGATAATTTCTGTTCTGTAACCATCGAATTAGTGGGGTTAAGAGTTAAGACATGTTATCTTTGCCAGGATCCTTTAGCTTCCCCAGCTCATCCCTTTCCATCGGAGATGGCTACGCAGTCGGATTTAAAACAGACGAATTATGGGGAAAATATGCTCTTTAAATCGACACACAGCGTACAGGGGAAAAAAAACAGAGGCAATCATTTTTTGTTGAAAATGACACGCCCAAAAAGAAGTAGAACGACGTATGTGCGCTTGCAAGTAGCAGTGAAGTAGTTGTAGCATGTGAGTTGTCAGTTGTCCATGGCTAGGGCTCCACAATAAAGACGCAGTGGAACATTTGTTCGATCGATGTTTTTGTCATGGAGGCCTGCCTAACGCACGCAAAAGAGAAGAGGCCCAACAAATAAAACGTGATGGTCCAAAGTCCAAACCAATCCATGTTTAGTGGTAGTCAGTTGTTGAGAGTTTTCATCTTTGTTAGACCTGCAACATTTTCTATCTTCTCCTGAGAGAGGGACTAAGTTAGGCCTAGATTAGCCTTTTCGATTTAATGGTCCAAAAGATTTAGACGGCTCGACAGGGTTTGATGTAACAGGGACCATCTATTATTATTATTATTTGTATTTAAATTAAACTATATGCAAATACTTGATTTTCTGAAATTTTGCAACCATAAGTGGGTATACATAAGAAGCAAAAAGATTATGCAGAATTTATCCACTAGAAATGAGGACATGCACGCGCCAAGACCCGAATTGGAATCCCAATACCTATCACCAGTTGTGAGAAAATAAAGGAAGAAGAAGACAAGATAAAAAGGTTGCAGAGAAAACCCAGGAATGAGGAAACTACTGATGTCCACAAAATAGTACTAATTCTGATGTTTCTTTTCTTTTTCTTTTTCCTTAAACATACGTGATATGAAAATTATTGACTTGTATGACAAGCTCGTACTAATGCGATATTTTGTAACAGCACCTACAATGAGAGGACCAAAGCAAGATGCTTTAAATGAAGGGACAAAAAAAAAATACAGTATTAAGATTGGGAGATAATGAGAAAGGAATATAATTAGTAAAGGCTATGAATCACGAAGGTTCTATTCTATCCATAAGATTTAACATGATCCTTGTTGGGCTTAGGAATTTGGTGGAGCCCAATATGTAATAATCATCTCTATCTATATGATTTTATGTTTGGGCCAGACCCTTTTCAGCCCAGACCTATCTCACTTAAGAAAAGGCAAATATGTACAGACCATTGACTAACACACCCACACTACACAAAAAAACTAGCCAGACCCATCTCACTTAAGATTGGATTAGTTTATCTGCACAGCACAATCGACTTGTTTGTCCAGTAAAATTTAAAAAGGTTGTTGGCAAACAAATGCCAGAAACAGAATCAAGTTATTTTTTATTTTCTTTTCAATTTTTCCAATTACCAAATGAAAAAAGCAGACTTGGTCAATGTGTAAGACAAGGATTAGTCAAAAACTATGTAGCAAGAGGTTGAATGGGATTAGAAAAAAAAAAAAAAAGAACTCGCAGAAACTTCCAATGATGAAACCCAACAAACAGAGTCATGAGACTCATCACCATTTAATTTGTTGCCTGAAAAAGTTTGCAAAAAATCTGCAAGAGAACAAGCACACTTCTCCTGTATCCATGCATGTCTTTCCTTGAAGCAAAGAAAACAACAAAATAAGCACAAAGGTTGCACACAATTACTTGCACATACAAAAACTCGATTATGGATTTGGTGGATTTTGGGCAGTTTTGGCAGTGGATTTGTAAATGGGTTTTGGTTATATATATCCAAGTCTGGAAAATATTCCCACTTTTTTTTTTTTTTTGGTTATATTTTTCTTGGGTATTTGGACCACATCTTTTATTTGGGCTCTAACCTTTTTCAAAGGACATATTCTCAGCTTTTAGATGCGGAAGGGAGAAGAGCACCAACTCTCCTACCATGAAAAGTTCACATCACTCTCATACGCTGTGCTGCCTACTGTATGCAACTGTTTGTAAAGTTTTCTGGTATCCATTTCACCTGTCTCCTTCGATCGCCTTCATTTATCTAAAACATGCTTATCACATCAGTCCTCAACTTTAATCCAATCTTTAATTAGTTTGTAGCTAGGTTAGTACACCGACAAAGAAGAATTTACCTTTATATATATATATATATATATAGTTTATAAATATAATTTTTAATAATTATTTAATACATATTAATATGAATATATTCAAGTTAAACTCTAGCAAAAAAAAAAAGATAAAAATGGCTAATTAAAGCGAGACAGAGAGAGTATTAACATTTGTCTTTTAACTCAATTAGACAACTCCATTTTTAATATGTTTTCCAATCAAACTACTAAGGTTAATAACTCAATCTAATTCAACCATTGAAGTAAATAAATTATGTCTAATTCGACCATTACTATTAAATTGTACTACTGAATTTTCATAATATTTAGTACATTGATATCCCTTGTACCCATCTATCTCATAATACATTGCTACTTCATCCATCTCATAAAATTTGGAACAAAGAATTATTAAGTTGAAACAAAAATTTCAAAAGTTAGATAGCGATTAATTAATATCATTAATATGAAAAACTATGTACTAGTATACTATGAATGGGATAAATCATCTTCGCCGTCAAGGATTTTCTACCAGCTTGTTAGCCATTTAGAATCAAAAGTAGTTGAGAGGAGAAAAAACAAATACTCAATAGTATTAAAGTTTTAGCATTAAAGATCAAAATGATATTATTCAATGTTAAAAATTATTCAGAACTCTAAATTTAATTACGAAGATTATTATTGAATTAAAAAACTGTAAATTATCTTACCAGTTGAAATTATCTTGCATGTTATTTTCAAATGTAATTGTGCAATAACGGAGATGAAGAAAATTAACATGGCCGACGTGAAGATATTTGCAGAAAAAAAAGATAAAGAAAAGCGCTTGTATGAGCTTGCATTGATTAACAATTATAGGGGTGAGAGCCCGCCACCAACTTTGGCGTTTGGATCAATTCAACCCCTCACCAATTTGTCTCGTCAACAAAATCTCATCATGAACTTGACCTTGAATTGGAAGTCACTATGGACCCGTGTTAGGGCCCTAGTCTAGTATTAAATATTAACAGGAACCAATAACAAACGGGGTTCCATCATATTGATCTTGTGTCGAATCAAGCTTCTAGTTTATGTGGTCTCTTTTGCTCTCCGTTTCATTGGCACAATCAAATTTCATTTCGTGTCGGTGACCGTTTCTTGGTCATATATAATGGTATTAGAACCAACTTTCGCAGTTCAGAAGGCAGCCAAAGTGATTGGTTCAAATCAGTGGTGTTTACCCGATGGAAAATTTAAACAAGTCATTCAAGGAGTCTGCGTTTGATTTCTTATTTTCTTAAGGTCTCTAAAAAGGTTGAAACTGAGAATTATGATAGTATAAGACAAAAACCATATTATAGAGTTGCGAAGTGGCACGGTGAAGGTGCGAGAGGGAATGAAAAAGTGAAGCGAATCCAATGAAAAAAGGCCTGAAATTGGGCACTAAAAAGTATGAGCCGGGAAGGTGGCCTAAAGCTGTCCTCTACATGTGGGTCCAGCCTGGCTCCATTTTCCACCTTGTTACTATTATTCATCATGTCCAAGTTCCGATTGTTGAAAAATACTCCTATATTTAACTCTATTATTCTATTCTTTTCGTCCCAACAAAGCAAATCACACAACTTCCTATCCAAATTCTTTTTACTTTTTTTTTTTTTCTGAAAAACATAGAAGGATCCCCTCAAAGTTTTTCAATTTTATTGGACTTTTCACATTACATACATAAAAATTCACTTATGAACACACGTTTAAAGTCATGCTTGTTATCATTGTAACTAGATACATGTGCGTTACAGTTTATAACACATATGAAAAGATGTTTAAACTGAGATTTATGCCACCGATGTTGTTTTTTAGTCCTTCTGTTGTGCATGCTAACTTAATTATGTATACAATTGTCCAAACATATCACCAACTAGTGAATTAAAATCATCATAATACGTATAAAACATACTTATACATAAACCTTAGACTCTAGTCCACTGACCTTGATTATAATATAGAACAAGTAATTAAGCAAGGATAAGCCTTGCCCACCGTTTTTTTTTTTGGGGGGGGGGGGGGGGGGGGGGGGGGGGGGGGGGGGGGTAGGGGTTGTTGTTTTTGGGGTTGGGGGGTTTGTTTTTTTTTCTTTGGTGGTGGTGGTTGTTTGTCTTTGTTCTTGAAAATTGAAATTAAGACCAACTCCTCAATTTGCTCTTACTTCCTTTCCCTCTCTCTCAACACAAAAATATATCTTCGTCTCACCTTCTTTACTCTATTTCAGTTTTTTTTCTAGAATTTATTTATATTAGTGTTTAATATAAAAATTTAAAAGATATATATTTAAAAACTATAAGATTTTTAGTTTTTAAATACATTTTTAAGAAAATTAATAAATAATAATATAAATAAATTAAAGTCAAACATAAGCCATAAAACTGAAATGAAGGAAACAACTTTAGATAGAAAAAAAATAACAATTTGTATTATTTTATTTATAATCTCCTGCCCTCACTTTTCTAATAGCACTGTATAGTAATATATATTGTGAATGATGCAATCATTCGAGCTGGCAATCGCATTTTACTTTCCCATAAGCGCCAATAGGGAACCAAGTGCTTCGCCCCATATCTTCCTTCTTAACCACTCTTTCATTATTAATCATAATCTCATTAATCCCATAATGACAGCTCATGTTAAACTGTACTTGGGATTTTATGTGTGGGTCATCGTATTGCAGGGAAATCTTAGAATGTTTGTGAAATTTATTATAAATGTAATTTAAGAAATGTGCAGTTGAATTACGTCCAAATTTTAAATAATAATAAGTATTTAGTGACCGTTTATTTAAACAACAGGCGGATCTAGCTAGACCATTTTATGTGAGTAGTGTGTTATGAATTTTTACGAGGGCCTGTAAAAAGAGGGGAGGATCAGATCCACCCATCATACTAAAGAGCCGCGCCTCCTATATAATTAGTAGCCAAATTATGATAATTGACTTACAATGGAATATTGAAAGAAAAAGAAACAAACATGCCCATCCAATGTTGTTGCTATCTTAATGCCTCGTCATGATTAGCTACTTACTAACTTAATTGATTAATGTCGTATCAAAGCGTCTCTACAACCCTAACTAATCGATTCAATATATATATATATATATATGTATGTATGTGTGTGTGTCATAAGAAGAAAATATGGATACTCCTACCTTGGATAATTCAAGGCTTCTATATGGGTTACGTACATGCGCAGCATATGAGAAAAAAAAAATAAAGTTTATGATGATACGGTACCTAATAGTAGTTTCTATAAAATTTTGTTAAAAAACGATAGTGTAATATTCATTTTTTTCTAAGCACTTTCACATTTCATGAATTAGACATTTATAAGCAAAAATTTACACTAAAATAAATAAAATTAGCATTTGTGAAACAACATTAAACTTTAGCACTTAATACATTTACGAAATAGAGTCTTAGCCAAAGTGACAAACCTCCAAACTCATGCAACCTAAGGAAGCCCAATGACAAGAGTTGGAATAATTTTTCAGACATTCTTATAAGTCTCCTCAAGCAGCATGCCTCTTTCCGTAAAATTTTGGTAGCTTGTTGTTTGTAATATAATTATGGGGAAAATTACCAAAACCTTTAGGTTTGCTTGAACATAAAGTTTTGTCCGCATATTTTTAAATACATATACTTACCCCTGGGAAATTAATAGCGTTATTCAACATTAGCATAAAAAGGAGAAAATATTTGGCTTTACCCTCTTAACTTTCCGCTGTAAAAATTTTGCCCCTAACTATTAAAATCCTTTAAAATAAAACCAATTAATTTGAAAAAAAAAAAAATAATTAGAAACATCATCAATTTGAACGCTAAACCCCTCGCCCCTCGCACTGATTCTCGTCTCCCTGTTACGCCGACCACGCCTATTCCACCGCCACCGCGGGCCCCAACCCCTCGTCCCCCAGACTGCCCTCCTCCGCTCGATTCCAACAGCGGGAAATCTCAAGCCTAATCGCTAAGCCCAATTTACTCATCGACACCGCAAAAATCGCACGGCGGAGAAAGAGAGTTCTGGGACTGAATCGAGGAGCGAAAGAGATTTCTAGGTCCAACCCGACGCTGGAGACTCGGCGTTCAATCGCCCATTTAATCGGCCTTGTTCAATCTGCCGTGTCCAACCACTCCTCGGTCTCCACCGCGAATTAGGAGAAGGGGTGAGGGTATGGCCGAAGCGATTACCATCGGTGTTCTGGTGAAACCGCCACCACCGCCGCACGATTCCGCTTCTCTGTTCACGCTGATTCGCCTCCAGCCGCACAATTCTGCACGATTCTGCCTCCACCTAGATTCTCTGACACTCCCGAGCAGAATAGCTTTGGCCTCCGTCGATTCCTCTGGCACCCACATGACTCACCTCTTCGCTGCCCTCTTCCTCTGCCTATTCCTCCGTTGATGCCCCCGTGAACTACACCGTCGCCTGCCGCTTTGGCCTCACGTGGGCTTGGCTATGGAAGGAGGATAAGGCCACGTTTCTAGTCTGGTACGTTTCAGATGAACCGATTAATTGGGGTTCCTTTTTTCTTTTAATTTGTTTGATTTTTTTGTTTTTGTTTTTCTTTGTATTCTTGTTTTTTTTTAGATGCAAAAAAAAGTTGAGGGGGTAAAGTTTCAATGGATGAATGTTGGGAGGGCTAAGTGAGGTGTTTTTTCTTTATTGTATTAACGATCATTAATGTAGTTAACTTGTAAATGAGGTAAGTGTAGGTTTCTTAAAAATGAGAGACAAAACTGTAAGTTCAAGCAAATTTTAAGGGGTTTTATTAATTTTTCCTATAATTATGTATAATAAATAATAAATAAATAAATTATTGATTAGTTTTCCATTTCAAAAAATAAAATTAGATACTTATTGATTAGTTTTCCATTTCAAAAAATAAAATTAGATACTTATGATTACTAGTATCAGATTTTTATATTAATAAAATATTATAACGAGTCCCTTGGCCCCATGGCTAAATAGCTAGAGTGATATAAGAGAGGTTAGAAGATCAAATCCTGACCTTTTTTGCCCATAGAATATCATAATATTGATTTGAGTGACTTCCTAGTCCCAAAAAAAGGGATCATTCCCTCATTCGTCTACATCTAAGTACCTCCTAATCATTATATACACTTACATATAAATACCTCATAATTCTTATACATTGTATAAATGTTTTTTATGATTAAAAAAATAGTTAATGGAGTTGTTTCGGTGTCTTAAATTATTTTGTTAGTGTTTAATGTAGGACTTTGTACAAAGGCGTGCCTTTCAAAATATCAGTCCAAATCAATTTTATCACAAGAAAAAAATAATTTTATCAATAAAAAGGCTTAAATGCCTATTGCTCCCCTAAATTATAGTGACTCGGACAGTTTGCCCCCTAAACTATGAAGTGGATCAATTCAAACCATGAACTTTGATAAATGGATCAATTCAAACCTTAAACTCTAATGAATTGGTCACTTTAGTCCCTTAACTCAGTCTAATCCTCATGTCGTTTATCTTTAATGAAGCAGCCACTGCCACCGCCCCCCTCCTCTGGCCAACCTCTGCCCTCCACAACTTCTCTGGCCTCTCCTTCACCTTCCACTTCTCCCTCCTTTGCCACTGAAAGCTCTCCAATGCCTCTAGCTCTCCTTTGACAATCACTGTCAAGTACGCTGCCACCACTTTTGAGAGCTCATTCATCCTTGACACACATGCCTTCCCCCACCCTTTTCTCTAAGCTCCAATTCGATCATGTGAGGGTTCTTTGTCGGCTCCATTAGAGAGAACCAATAACTTTGATAAACCCAGAAGAAGTAATGGTTACTGCAGTGGGGGTGCAACGATGGAAAGGAAACGAGGACAATCACGATGACAAACCAATGACGATGGAAAAGAACCAATTTCGTTGATTTATTCTTCAATCGTTGCTCGGATGGTAATCACAATGATGAACCAATGACGATAACAAACCCAGAATGAGCAAATGTGACGGATCTCCAGTAGGTCAAAAGCTCTGGTTGTCCTTTTAACTGTGTCTTTATTATGTGCACCCACGTAAGTGTAAAAAGATAGTTAATGGACCAAACTGACTGATTTTTCAAAATTTGAGTTTATCTACTTTATAGTCATAGAATAAACTATCTAAGTCATCATAAACAGGAGAGTAATAGGCATTTAGGCCTAAAAAAACAACGAAAGAAGTTAAACCGAGGATGAAGAGTATATTGAGAAAACACAATAATCAAAAGAAATACCTATGTGTTTTTTTTTTTTTTTACAGAAAAATACATGAGTGTTTTGGACCTTGGTTGCGGTAACTTTCTTTTCATAAAGAGAAAAATAACTTACCGTGAATGACATCGACCTTTTTGTTGAATATGGGCAGTGCTGGGGAATGGTAGCGTTGAAAGGACGTGGTTGTTGATAGTACTTTGCTCGACCGTTGAGGTTGGACATCCCCTTTTGTGCCAAGAAAAAATAAGTGGAACTTTCTGCCAATATATAAATGATAAATCAACGCATTATAAAAATATATTTTTTATTAAAATTTTAAATTTTATATCAGATGTCGTATCCTTTCTAAAATAGTATAATGCCTTATTGATATCATATTATTATGTTTCATATGTACTGGTTATATATTATATATTATACATTATATATATATATGAACATAAAGTACATAATAATTATTAAAAATGTGTGAGTTTAAAGTGCATATAATATGTATCTAGATTTTTTAAATATAAATGTATATTTATAAAATAAAAAAAATAATCTAAAAAGGCATAGAATAGAGAAAAATATAAAAAAATTTCAAGTATTAAAATTTTTTTGCTATACAAGCATTCAATTAAACATAATAATTATATATTTTACTTAAAAATATCAAAAACTAAAAAAATAATTAAAAAGTGCATTTTCCTTGTCTCGTACTATTTTTTAACGGATATGAAACAGTACTGATTGATACAATATAAGGTTTAAAATCATGCTTTCCATTATATATAAATATACATCGAAACCATTAATTAGTCTCAACTAACAACCATTAACCCCCTTCTAAATCAATGCATTATATAAATATATTTTTCCATTATTTATTGCATGCACAAAAAATTGTGGTTTAAATTAAATTGCTGGTGGAATAGTTTCCATGAGCGTACAACACAGCGCATGTGCGGCTAGCTTTTTTAAAGCCGAAGTGGATGAGTAAGGAGAAAAAAGAAAAGGACTTGCAGAACCCAGAGCGGTTTGTGAAATAAATTGAACATGTGATTGGAATTACAAGCTTGTTAAGTAGTATTAGTATTAATTTCCCCATTTTGATAACGAATTCCCTGTATATAGAAAAATTTTTACTTGATAGCGGTGAAGCGATGTTTTTTAATAACGTATGAACCAAAATAAATATTTTTCTAAACTATAATTTTTATAAAGGTATTTAATTAGTTTCATAGCAATTTGGGATCGTATTTAAAACATTACAGTTGCTCTCTACGCCCTATTTGAACATTCTCTCAAATTTTCTCGTTGCCCTTATCCGTTATTCGGTACGTATTTGGTCAAGATTAGGGACAAAATCTCGGCCTAGTCAATTGATTTATGATGGTTACTCCGCTCAGTTATTATAAATTAGCTTTTTATCTTTTCACCTAGCTTTCTTTCTGCTCCTCGATATAACTTCTTTGTTGTTGGCATAAAAATCATCTAGTTCATCTCATATTTAACTATGGACAATATGGGTGGTTTGTTTCTAAGTTGGTAGCTATGCTTATAAGAATAATAATAACTTAACAAGGTGCAGAATGTGACCAAGATACAGATAGTAAGCCATTTTTAAATAATGAATTTAGTGATAATATTTTTTTAAAATTTTTTTTGAACCATCATCCAAGTTATATGTTTGGACGGTGTGCTAGTTCAGTTGTATGTTGGTTTGCTAGTATATTAGTTGTTTCTTTTTTATTTATTTCTATCTTTACACAGGCTTGGATATATACTACAAATATTCACGATATACTCATAGAAGATTTCTTTATGCTAAGGTATTACAGTGAAATAAAAAATATGAAAGACTTACAATTAAGCAAAACGTGGCCTCCAAAATATTATATTTCTTTAATAGATCATATTATACATCTTACAATTAATGAAAATTGATATCTTATCAAAAGAAAAAGAAAAGCTATGGCCTCACATGGAGTCATGCTTAACCAAAGCATAAGCTGAAAAAGCAATGTAAACGAAGTTGTTCATTGTTAATTGGAGGGAGGTTCTCAAACAATATATATCTATGTGGAAATCAAGCTGTTCTTTATGGTTAAAGAGAAATCCTCCAAACCCCCCCCCCCCCCCCCCCCCCCTCCTTTATTGAACGATTTAAATAAATTAATTAATGTTTCACCTGTCAGTTGACTTATCCCGACTAGTACTGGAAAGAATAAAAAATTGGGGTCGTAGATTTGTCGTTTTGGCCAGCATGGTTTATTCATCTTTCTTTTTCATTTTAATGCTTCATCTCCAATTATATTTGCAACATATTCTCTTCGTGATAGCCGCGCAGCCAATATTATTTTAAATAATTTTCTTTTATGTAGAACCTCAATTGGGAAGCTAGGACACAGTATAGAAGGAAAATTTGGACACTAGCGCTTTCGGTCACCATAAGTGTTTTCATCGTTTCACATAGTAATCTAATTTTATCTCATAAATGGATGTAAAATGGCTAAATAAGAAACTCAATGTACCATGGTTTAGAATTTAATTATATCCATCAGGAAGATGAAATTAAAATAATGCCCTTAAGAAGGTGATATATGTGCAAGAATTAGAATGATTTTCAAATATCTCTTATTTTAATACTATTTGTAAATTAATTTTTGTTTGTAAATAAAAAAAATCACTTTATGTCAAAAATATGTATTATTTATATTTTATTATTTTACATATTTATGTTTGGTAACTTGATATAAAATAATCAAACAATTATGTCACACATGTGCTACGGCAAATCAGATACAATAGTACATATGTAGTACATACCATATGAAATATTGCACTATATTATGGTAAGTTGAGAAAATGTAAATAAAAGCTTCATGATATATGGAATATCGTGAAATGTTACGATATATCATATTTATTTCATGAAAAAAATATAAATTATTAAAAAATTTTACTACGTATCTCTTGCCAACGTTAAGTGAAATTTCATGATATATCTTAAAATTAAAAATAATGTGGATATATATGTAAAATAATAAAATATATCTGTTCAACTATGCTAAAAGCGGAGTTGAAAGCTATTTAAGTTGTGGTTAAAACATCAATTGTATTTTCTTTGGAGTATATAGCTATTTTATCATACAGTTCACAAGCTTTGAAGTTTGAAGGCTTTCCGGTCATTGAGGTATCAATCTTGGTAACAATGGCAGAACAGGTTGTGGATGCAATGGAGAAATTTGAGCATTGTTTGTTGGTGGTAGTTTAATGGCTGAGTGTCTCTCTTGCATACAACTTGAGAATATCTACGTTCCATTAATCTTTTTTTATTGATTCTGATTCGTAAAAAAAAAAAAAAAGAAGCCCTAAAGCCCCTTTTGCTTGCCTTTTGAACTTTACCAACTCAGACACTTTATTCTTTGGACTTCAATTTGGTTCAACTCGCTGCAAAACTTTGTAAATTTAGACATTTTATCCCCTAAACCCGGTTAAATGGAGAATGTGTAATAAAATAAAAATAAAAATAATATTGAATGGCTAAATAAATAATTTGTCCAATGGTTGACCCTTGTGTAAACAATAAGCACAAAGGCTTTAGTTTCACATTTGAGATTGTCCATATTTCCCTTGTTTTCGTCTATAAGTTTGTATTAAATCTTCTTATTGTTCATTTACAAGAGTAAGCAATTGAACAAATGATTTATTTAGCCCTTTAATTTTTTTTATTTTCATTTTAATAGACATTCTTCATTTAATTGGACTAAGGGGGTAAAAGGTCCCAATTTGTAAAGTTTGAGGGGTGAGTTGAACTGAATTAAAGTTTAGGAGGTAAAATGTCCGAGTTGGAAAAGTTCAGGAGGAAAAAGGGGTTTTGGCCATAAAAAATGAACAACTAAGAATAGGGTAAAAAAAACAAAGCGAGTTTTCTCTGCCGACGCCTTATTGGCAGTTAGATGATTAAATTAAGGCCTAAGCATACGGTTTCTGTGAAACGTGGTCGCTTTCAAATGCCACGTGGGCAATGCATTTCACCATGTCTTGCCGTGGTCCTCACCTGGTGAAAAGCGCGCCTGCTTCATCGGATACAGAAACGTCTCTGTTCGTTTCTCATGCCACTTTTTCGATTTACCTGCCAGGCTGCCACTTAGCAAAATAGTTAGGGAAATTAGTGTAAAGAATATAGATAAGTATAAGCAGTTAGTCTGAAATCCTTAGTCACCGGAGTTAATTTTAATATTAATTATTTACATATTTTGTAAGTTTTGTGAATCAAATAAGAATCCACAAAGTTTTAAGATTTGAGCCAGTTCATTTTAACTTAATAAAAAATAACTTATTTTTATATTTATATTTTTTTATCTTAAACCAATTTTATTTAAAAGTTAATATTATGTAGATACAATAATTCATTTGAAAGTAAAATTTTTATGATATTATTAAATTTTATATAATTTTATTTTTTAATTCCTTAAGCTAGAAAAACTCATAAAAATTTAATAAGATTATAAAAATTATATTTTTAATAGATTATTTAACCTACATAATATTGAATTTTAAAAGAAAATTAATTTTGGGTAAAAATATGTAGAAACAAAACAAGCCATTTTTATTGAATTCAAATGAATTGGCCCTTAAACAGAAAAGTTGAAAAATATTTAGGACTAAATGCAATCTATCTCCCTCCAACTTGAATAATATTTTCTTTAGAAGTAAGAATTTCTTGTAATTTTTTAATTTTCATTTGAGTATTTTTTATTTTATATTTTTTTACATTTTGTTTCAAATTTAGAGGGAAAAAAAAAAAGAAAGCTTTAAAATATATATTTTTACAAAAATAAAAATTTTAAATACTTTTTTGAGATCTTAAAGGATGATTAAAAGTTTTAAAGAACAAACAACATATTAAAATAAATATTTTTAGTTATTTAAAAATAATTTCTACCAAACATCCTAAAAGATAAATACCACAATAGTTTCCCCAAACTAAAAAGAATATAATGAGACATATTGAATAATAACTAATTTTGTTTGCCAAGTATGTTCTAAGCCATGCTAGAGTGACATTAATTTAAACAATGAAAATAAAAAAAATTCTCCACAGACCGTAATTTTTATAATTAGAAGCATAAATAGAGAAAAAAATATTGTATCTTCTCTGAAAAAATTAAAAATAAAAATATTTATTTTTTTCACTATAATAAAAATAGAGGATCAATTTAAAAAAATATTAGGAAGAAAAAAACAGTGAAACTCAAATTGATATTTTCCCAAAAGGTTTTAAATGCCAACAAAATAAAATTCAGCAAAAACCTCTTTTAGTCCTAAATTTTTTTGTGTTATTTTCTATTTAAGTCCTAAAACTTTGTAAATTTTTATTTAAGCCCTAAAACGTTATGAATTTCTATTTAAGTTCTAAAATTTTTACTTTTTCGACCAACTTAAATGGTTGTTTAGGTTATATGAGGATCAACAGGACAATAAAATGACAGATCAAGGACTAACTAGTCATTTTTAATATATAGATCTCTAGTTTTGTGAATGTGTTGGATATTAGCATGAAATGAATCACATTTTCAGTACAAAATATTGATTAGATTGTGTAGATTATATAGGGTTGGTGATTCCCTCAATTGGTCAAATTGAGAAAATTGACGCAAATAATTGAAAAAATGTAAAAGCTTGAGTCAAATGGTTAGCTGGTTATTCATCCTTCGTTTTATCTTTGTTTTGGCCCTCATATATATAGATGGCAAAATTTGACCCGACCTGAAGACTTGACCTTACCCACCCGAACCTAAGCCCGACCTAACATGATTTAACAAAAAAAGTCAACAACCTGAACTCAACTACACCAACCCGACCTAAACCAAAACCCGATTGAAGTGAAACCTAAGAAAACCCGAGCCCGAACTCAACCTGACCCGAACTCGAAATGACCCAATGACTAAATCCGACAAGACCCGATTTCAACTTAAATCAACATAAAATATATGGCCAACAAAGACTTTAGAAAATTTATGATTTAATATATGTGAATTTGTTTTTTCTATTCTGTTGATCTATTTTTTGTTGTAAAACGAACGAGTGAAAGCTATGGAAAATAATTAGTGAACGAAGATAGAGAGATAAGAAAAATTAGGTTTTGAAAATTATAATACTCATTCCATCCCATATTCTTTGAAATATTTGACTTTTTCAATTAGTTTGAATTGAATTCATTCATATTACTCCATTTGTCTCAAATTTTTTACACTATTCATATTTTAACAATTAATCTATATTTTTTTATTTTCAAAATTTTAATATATAAATAAAAATATTTTATAAATGAATGATAAATCAAGACTTATAGTTTTTAAATATATTTTTTTAATTTTTAATAAACAACAATATAAATAAATTCAAGCCAAATTAGTTAGAAAAGTTAAATGGAGCAAAGAAAATGGGACGGAGAGAGATTATTTGTTAGAAAAAAATTAAAAAAGTATATATTTAGAAACTATAGGTCTTTATTTATTATTTAATATAATAATTTTTCATTTATATACTAAAATGTTGAAAATAAAAAATCATAGATTAATTGTTGAATAGTGAATGTTATAAAGAACTTGACACAGAGAGAGTATTTTATTAAAGAAATTATATATTAATATATCTTCATAAATTTTATATTATTTTTTTATATCTAGTTAAATTAAATTTTAATCAAAATTAAACAAAAAAATTTAATTGATTCAGCCATTTCAACTTATGCATTAGTGAACCAAGTAAACTCGACAATCAAGTTGAATCTGGTCTAAGACCCGATAACCCGACCTGATTAGATCCGACTCCAAAAAAACCGGCCTAACCCAACCCGAACCTAAAATATACTAAACCTGAACCCAAATAACTCGACATGGACTCGGATACATGCTAACCTGATTAAACTGAACCTGAATAACCTGACCCAAATCTAAACCGACCCACCCAATTGTCATCCTTACTTATATAGCTTATACAACTACTTAAGTGATCTGAGGAGTAAAGGGTGCCAATTTTTAAAGTCTGAATAGTAAGTAAAGCCGAGTCAAAGTTTAGGGGTAAAAGATCTAAGTTTGGCAAAGTTCAAGGGGTGAAATAGTCATAAGGCCATTAGTTTTTGTTTTCTTTTTTATAGAATCTTAAGGCCATTAGTTAATTCAATTACAAAATGTACTGTGCATTACAGACCTACACACATGTAGTAAAGAGAAAATAACTGTACTCTTCATGAATTGGACATAATTCAATTTTAACGAGTAAAATTAGTATTACTACGTTTTTTTTTCCCGTCCCGCAAATTTGATACGGGCAATAATAAAGCAGAGTTACTGCGACGGGAGGAACAAGTCTTGGCAGGCAGGCATATAGTCCGTGCACCGAGATTGTCTTGGTGCTCCTAGAAGGTCGAATAAGACCAACAAAATTATGGCTACCTGTCCGTCTTTCGTTCTATAACCTAACTTCCTATGACTGGACTCTGTATATTTAATTGTTTTTTTTCTTGGACCACCGTTTAACTTTCTCATATATAAGACAACAAGCCATTTTCTACGTGATTCCGCTGTTATTTTATTTCTTTTTATTCGTTTTTTTGTCATCAACCTAGCTACATGTCAAGAGAGCAGAACTTCAGGCCATCAATTGTCTCTAATGATCAGTCCAAAATATCATTTATTACAATTTATATGTCTATATCATGTCAATGTCGATCCTTCACTTCTTCTCTTGTCTGTTTTTTCATCCAATTATTCCATCTATGCTCCTTTTTTTTTTTTTTTTTCAGAGAGAAAGAAAATTTTTGCCCTCTACTTTGTTCCTATACTATGGAGGTCATAATTTTCATCAGCAGCCTTTATTGGTTTTCATGTGTCAATCATTTCCTAATTGAAGTTGTTTCATTTTGGTCAAATAATCTTTGATCAATTAATGGTTGAAAACAAGACCATGAGATCAAAAGACTTCATAGAGAGCAGGGTTTTATCTTAGTTTCTCATTGGACTCTCAATATCATAGAAACAATCAATTCAGTTGATGAATACAAGCAGATGCTTAAGATGTGATTAATATTTTAAATTTAAAAATGGAAGCACTAGTACATAATTTAAGGAGTGATAATAAGGTGCTCCTTGATCCATGAATGAACCAGTTTCACGGGTCGCCAGTGGTTATGAATTGTGGGGATGTGAGTTTTGATTGGTGGAGCCGGGGTGACATGGCTGTTTATAAGCGAACGGCGCTAGCTTTAAATCAAGCTTTGATCCGATGGCGCTTCTTGTCAGGTACGGTCGTCAGATCGAGCGTTTGACTTTTTGACATGTAGATGTAGTACAGGCCAGTGAAAAGTAAGACTGGTTGCAGAGTAACTGCTCTCGCGTCTTGTCAAGACTCCAGCAGTCGACAGACAACAGTCCCATGCATTAGTGCAAAATACTGCCTAGCTAAAGGATATTTATTGAGTTTCAAAATGATTTACGAATTTAACGAATAGGCCAAAATACAAATTTCAATTTTTTTTTTTGAGATGTTAGTTAGAGATATTTTCAAAATGACTTTTCCTCTTTTTTTTTTCTTCATATAAAGCCTGTATAACTTATATTCCTTCCATTTCAAATTACTTGGACATTTGATTTTTCATGCAGTTTAAGATGTCGTATTTTTTAATCCATTTATAGCAATGATAAATACTGGAAAATTATTTTAAATAAGGGGGATTTCGTACTATCAAACATTATTTACCATTTTATCTTTTATGAAAATGAATTAAAAAGTATGATTTCTTGAAACTGTGTGAATAAAATGAAATGCCCAAGTAATTTGAAAGGAAAGAAGTATGTATGTATTACATTACGTTCTTAATATTTGAAAAAAAATAAAAGTGAAAACCAACGTAAAAAGGGAGAATAAAACACAAATATGTAGATGCATCACAGCACTCAATGATGGATAATTGCAATAGTGGTTCATTGCCATATAGGCGAGTGGGGAAAACGATTCGGAACTAATGGTCGACCAGGTCTTGATTTTGGATGTATTGGCCACGTATTGGCAGCCAACGAACTGATTTATTCATGCACAATAAGCAATAGCACCAACTAGCCTACAAATCAGTTTTTTGCTTATTTCTTGTATGAATTGAATGCGTGTTACCATTTTTTTTTCACTTTTTTAAATTTTTAATAAGCACGTAATATCATGGTAAAAATTATTGACTTTCTGATAATCTTAACCATTGATTTATATCATTCTAAACGTCATTTATTAGTGTTTCTTGCTTTATTCCATTTTTATACAGGTTGGAGGGTATCATAGATGAGTCGGAATGAAGTGGGATCAAGCAAAGCAAATTTTGGTCGAGAACGGGTTAACTCCTTTTGAAGATTGTGGTGACATGTC
Organism: Aquilaria sinensis; assembly: GCA_005392925.1. Lineage (NCBI taxonomy): Eukaryota > Viridiplantae > Streptophyta > Magnoliopsida > Malvales > Thymelaeaceae > Aquilaria > Aquilaria sinensis. Next base: position 287,401 of record SMDT01002889.1, on the reverse strand, counting down.
ATCAACGTTGTTGACCCTTGGGCTCCTCTATCACTTCTTGGTGATGTGTTGCTAGGGGTGGTGATGCGATGCCATTGTTCTTGGATTTTGTGATCTGCAACCCCCATATTTGAATTTTAGCTCACTATTAGCTGGGAGATTCTATCCAAAGTGTTTCATAAGACAAAGACAATATTTTTTTGTAGACTTTGGGCTGGAAAATGCGGTTACTTTGGCTAGGTTTTGCATTCTATAACATACTATTCTCTTCTTCCTCTTTTGGAGCCACCATCAGAGACTTTAGCTTGAACCTTTCTTGAAGGTGCCAAAGTGATTCTTGGATGCTAAGGAGACTTAAGCTTCTATGGGTTTTCATTGATTCCTTCTTTCCTTTTCTATCTTGCGTTTTCTAATATTTAGCTTGAATTCTTGCAAGATGTGTATGACTAGAATGGACATAGAGTAGAAATCTTGTATCTCTTTAGGATGAATCTCTTGACACTTGCTATTTAATGTTGATTTAAGGTTTCCTTTGAGTATTAATTTTCTTGTGTTGCCTGTTTTTGTGCTTGATGTATGTGTGTTGATTGATCATTTCATACAACTCACAATCTCAACTTTATTCTCGAGAGAGAAAGAGGGGAGGTGGAAATGAGGAATGGAGCATGGTGGGCTTGGGGGATTAGAGGTAATTATTCAACTCATTAGGTGTTTAGAATGAGATTAGGTCCTAGTCCATCTTAGATTAATGTATGAGCTCAAAAGATGCCATAGTTAATCCTAGGTGAGCAAAACCTAACATTGAGAGAGAGAGTTTTGAAGCTTGAATCCTCATATCACATAGGAAGCTAGTACTCTTGGTGCCTCAATTGACTCAGGTAGCAAGTTAAAGAGTGAAATTCTAGGAAAATAATCTTCTTAATCAAGTTACCTCAATCTTAGATAGAGTTAGTTAGTTCTAGCTTGCATTTCCACTCTTTTGCATATCAACATCTATTAGTGGCACTTTTTCTCCTTTACTGCCCTAGAATTTATCTAGTTTAGTTGTGAATTTAGCACTAGTTCCCATTTAGTTTAGTTTGAATTTGTGAGTAGCTAGGACTTGAATTTCAATCAAAATCTCCTCCATCTCTTGGGATGACACCATTGCTTACTAGTTGTACACAACACATCGTACACTTGTACGGTGAACTGAGATTTACAAATTTAAAATTCCTGTGCTCATAACAAATTTCAATCTAAAATGTTACTTTTACTCAACTTGTAATTAATGTGCATTAGAATTTTCTGAAAAAAAAATGTATAAAAACCATGAAAGCTTTATCTGTTCACGCTCACGTAAAGCTAGTTAGGACATAGCAAAAATAACAAACAAACTACTAACATTTTTGTGTTTGCCCGATTCACCCATTAATGTTCTTTTGGGCCAAATAAATCACTAATATTTCTAAGTCGGCTCAAATTGGCCACTCTTGTAACTTTTTCCCGTTAAGTCTAACAAAATCTTAGCATAAAATACCAAGTTTAGTCTCTATATTTTATACTTCTGCTCCCAATGCATCTGAAGTTTATTAATCTAACATTTGAACCACATTCTTGAAGCTGACATCGATATTTAGACTCCGTTATTTGTTGATAGTAGTCACAATGTTCCTCTTCTTATTCTGCCTCATATTGTATGATAATATTATGTTAGGCACTAATATGAGTGAGACATTATTTGGGACTAGCAGTGTGGGGTTGGAAGTATCCCATTTTACGCAATGGAGATGGTACATTTTGAGGAGCTATAAGCGGCAATGAATAGACTGTGCCTAAAAAATATAATTGTAGGAGGTGGTTATGAAATTTTATAAAGGGCGTAGGTAGTTTATTTAAATTGTTTTAAACAAAGTAGAGCTATGTTGTTAATTTTAAAAAGTTAATGATGGAGTTTTATTATATTTTAAGAATAGAGTGAGTAAATTGGTCTATTTAAATAACGTTAGTGTTAAATAATGTTAATGGTTTATTCAATTTGTCTCTAAAATGTTAGTGGTTTATTTATTATTTTTGCTTTAGGACATTGATCAGCTCAACAATATTGAGTTGTACTATGCACTTTTAAAAAGTTTAGAAATTAAAGCTTAACTCTGTGTTGGAATTGTAAGGGGTCTTATTTTATTCAACAGTTATGATCCGATGGGTTTTGTGGAACTTTGTTGTGACAATATCATTTTTCAGAACCGAAACAAAAATTGATTCTGCTGGTACGATTTTTTGTTTAATCAATGAATGCGGACTTCTATGGTAACTATACCAGAACTTGACGTCCACCTGTTGCTCCTAAGTTTCAATAAACAAGATCTCATGAAGAAAACAAGAAAATTTCTCGGGGACATTGCTTTTGACCACTACCATGTCCATGTCCGGGCCACCGCGCGAATCCAATTCTCTTCTCTTTCTAGGATGCCCTCCAATCCCCTTCAGACTACATGTGTGTGTGATCTCAAAATGGCTCATGCCGCTCTTTCATTTCTCTCTTTAGACCGACTATTAATTTATTGTTTAATCGGCGCATTCTATTAAAAAAGGGGAAAAAAAGTCATTTATGAACCTTATTAGTAGCTAATATTACTGATTGCATGCTAAAAATAGTTTAGTCAAAGAAATGAAATCAATCCATGTCTGTGTTCATTAATCAAGGTAACCTGCTTGAAGTCTGGCACATGGCACTATCGATTTACCCACTAATAAAGAAAAAGTTCACGAGAATGAAATTTTCTTTCTTTCTTTTTTTTTTTGGTTAGGGAAAAAAACACAAGGAAAATTATGATTACCGCAAAAAGACAGTATGGTTGTTGTTAACACCTTCGTTCGGGTGATTATTATTCCATTCGATGACCGTGCACCGATTGCTTCATTGCTTGGTTATTCAGGGAAACCTCGATGAAAAGAGACCCGTGAAATTGCAGAAAACGACGGAGGTACCTTTCTTCCGTATGCCCCCAAATCTGTCACCGTTACCCCTTTCCACCAATCAAAACTTCACACCTACGCCTTTCATCTATACTTTTAACTAGCTGGCTACTCCTATAGTCCTACTGTCTTTTAATGCCTCAGTAAGTAAATTATATTTACTAGCGGTAAGATAATACTACTAGTACTTCTAAATTACGGAGGTTAAAACTCTCTTCTAAATATAATTTCTTCTAAATATTTTATTTTATATATACAGTACTAGACACAAGTTCTTTGTTCGATTTCAGTTTTTTTTATTTAATAAGTTTGAATTAAATTTATTTACATTATTATTTATTATTTTTTTTTAAAAAAAAAATTATATTTAAAAATTATAAAATTTATAGTTTTTAAATATAAATATTATAAAAAAACTATTAAATTATTATATAAATAAATTCAAGTCAAACATAAGTTAAAAAACTAAAATGAAACAAAAAAAAAAATTGTGACAAACGGAGTATTGCTTCAGAACAAAGGAAAGTATTAGGTAGATTTTAATGCCTTAAAAGAACATTGGCATGTTACCATCACCGTAGAAAAGAAAACAACTGGCCCTGCTTTTGTATTTAGAGTTGCGAAGTCTTCTCTTCATTGAACACTAATTAATGAACGTATGAAAATAGTTTTAATTAACAACAAAGTTGAAAATCTTCACCCATACTCAATACTTCTTTGTAAAAGTTATCTAAAGTTATTGATTCCAGATTTGGTTTTAAAACTTATACATTTACATATAAGTAATGGGGACTGAAATTATTTATAAAATTATATAGTCACTATAAATCTCCACTTAACACTTCCCCAATGCATCTTAAGCGTGAGTTAAATGCCTGCCCCTCGGTGTGATAAGAACTTTGTCCCCCCCTCCAAAAAAAAAAACCATATTGAGCCATACTACCTCTTGCTAGCTAGCTCGACTGTCATGTCACCAATATGGAAAAATATTGGCTATCCATGATTTATATCCTAGGATGAAAAACAAATATAAACCATGCAAAAACATGTAGCTCCCTTAAATATCTCAATTTATTGGCACATTTGTCCTTTGATCACTTTCAATCTCATGGATTATTTTGTAATTGGAGTCTTTCTTAGGGGTATCTTTTAAAATAGGACAACGACCGAGAATTGAATAATCATGATTGATGATGACAAATTGGAATTATCTATACACATACGGGAGATATTCTATTTGGGTGGGTTGTTTAACCGGAACGGGGGGGGTTGTGATTAAAATTGGTCAAGGATAAGGACGTTGTATTATTGGCTCTACCGAATAGGCACAATTCATCATTGTCTCTCGACCAATTCATATATATTTATCAAACAAAAATTAGCCTGTTAAATCTACCAAAATTGAGCTGCTTACGTAGGTGAGATCAACGGACACGATGCGCGGAACCATGAGACGCCATGTGGTGGCAGCACATGTTGGTAGACAGACCAATCTTGTTATTAGCTGGAGACTGGAGTGACGGTGGTCCAAACTCCAAAGGCGTAAGCTGCACAAAATATGGCAGAAAATTAGTTACTTCCCTAATATCGCATACAGCTCAGCTAAATTCGATGCCTGTTACAACTTTTGAATTGACAAAACTATCCTCCCTGTCCATTTTCTATTTTACGCGTCCTAGAATATAAGTATATAGGTGTGTGCATGTATATATATATATATATATAGTAAGCATTAATTAGTTAAATTTTGCAGCATCATTGTTTGACAATCTTGCATATACATTACAAACACTTGCGCCGTGCACATACACACATATAAATTGATTGCTATAGTCTTGTTTTGAAATAATTTCTAAAAAAGTTGAGTTAATATATGACAATGCCCGGTGTGCGTCTCACTCTATGTGTGTCTTATCCTTATAATTACCATCTTGACGTCATTAAAATTACCTAAATCCCAAATATGTCCTTTCCTTCTTCCACTAGATCTCATTATTGTTCCTTTCCCATCATCTCTCAAACTCTCTTGGCTCTCTACCCGTCATCCCTCTAAAGTGGTTGTGTGCTCAATCTACCAATAGCCACCGCAGTCACACTGATTTCATCTCCAAGAGTGCTGAGAGTGAGATGCGATGAGGGAGGGAGATGAGAGTTGAGCAAAGAGAGAAGAACAGAGATGGGACGATATGAGAGCGAGATGATGAGACCGAGTTAAACAATAAAAAAAAAAAAGGAAACAAGAGGGCTTTGCTGGTATAGCATTAAAAATAATACTATTTGATTTAAAATTGTTGTTTTTGCTCCTTCTTTCACACAAATTGGAAAATTTTAAAAAAATTTCATTAAATTCTTTGTACAATCAATTTGAAAATACATGCAAAATATAAAAATTAATTAGTGAGCATAATTTTTCAAGGCTTTAACTACATAGAAATAAAAAATTATTAAAGAAATAGAAATAAACAATTATCAGTTTATGGTAGTGATTTTTTTTATGGGTAATAATTTTTAAATAAAAATAACATGCAACTTTTAATTAAATTGCACAAAAAATATGTTAATTTGTAATTTTTATGTATCTAGTCTCATTTATACGTATGTGTTAATGTATTTATTTATAGTTATACCCAGTGTCACATAATTCATATGTACAGACATTTGATATATTTGTAACATATTTTAATCTCATTTGTACATATGTATCACATGTTATATACATGTGTGTGTGTGTGTGTGTGTGTGTGTGTATTAAGTTTTATAACATATCAATTATCTAATTCGTACATATCTCCAATTTTCATGAAAAATGAGATTTGACATGTTCACGTCTGTTTTTTGTGAGAGGTTGAACTTATATATACTATTGAATATATCGGCAACATATCTATAATATCGGTTGTACATATGTCATACATTATTTGTTCAGATCCCTCAATTTCTTTAGATATTAAGTTTATACATATCTATTGTATATTTGATTTGTGTATATTCCCAATTTTAGGGAGATAGAAATTTGGTGTGTTCGCACTTATTTTATACTATGAAAAGGTAATATTGGAATATAAATAGATATGAAAATAAAGTGTGGGGTGCACATTGGACTTACTATTGATAGCTTACAATAAATTTGAAAAGAGCTGACTTCAACATATAACCAAAATTTAACAATGCTTATTTTAATTTTACAAGAATTATAAAAATAATTATGAAAGAAGATTTTAGCTTCTGAGAAGCAATTGATGAATTCTAGGTTTTCTTATTAGATTTAAATCTACATCCAATTCATTTTAATTTAAGTCAATTGACTTCAAAATGCTTTATTTTTATTCTTATGTCTTTTTCACTTGGAACTAATTTTAATTAAAAACCAATATTATGTAGATACAATAATCTATTGAAAATACAATTTTTGTAATCTTACTAAATTTTTATGAATTTTTATAATTTAACACACTAAAAAAGAAAATTTCATAAAAATTTAACAATATCATGGAAATTTACTTTCAAATTAATTATTGTATCTACATAATATTGGCTTTCAAATGAAATAGATTTCAAGCAAAAAAGATGTAAAAGTAAAAAAAAAAAAATCAGTTGACTTAAATTAAAACAAATTGGCTATAGTCTATTAACCCTAACCACCAACTCTTTCTTTCTATAAAAGTCTCTCATCTGCCATCTCTTTCACCCTTATATGCCATTTCATCAAATCTAGGCCAGCTCCCTTTCATTTTGTTTATTTTTTTTACTAACTTTATCTAATATTATTTATCAGATTTTATAGTGGATGCAATCTTCGTTAGATATTAGTGCTCATGACCTATTCGAGACTCTTATAAGATAGTTCATCAATTGGAGGTGTGCAGTGATAGATCTAGGTTTTCCCTTAAGTTTACTGAAATCTCAACTTTGTTGGGATAGATTGACACTTGACAACAAATATAAAGATGATTACATAGAATAAAATCAGTCTTTATTTTTTTTAGGTTTTATAGGTAGTGTTTTTGTTTTTATAAATAGTCATTTTCGGCATTGGATTCCTAGTTGGTCTTAACACTGTTTATTTATTGTCTATTTGGTCTAGGTTTTGTTCAAATTATTTATAAGTTATTTATTTCAGATTTATTATAGTTTATATGGAAGATTTGACTTGATCTAATTTTCTTCATTTTACTCGGTGCCGTAGGAATGAGTAGCCTTTTAATTCCAATTTTTATGTTTGTATTGTATTTGGAGTCTTGTGGAATTATTCGTTTGTAAGATATTGTCTGACTCACTTACTTTTAATTGGAATGAAATATCTTTTGTCAAAATAAATTTAGTTTGTTACATACAAGATTCTTAATACGGTAAATTATTAAGTATACCACATGATATGCCGGTTTTGTATAAAATATATTATTAAATTTTTTTAGAGGAAAAATATAAGTTTTATGCATGATATATATATTCTAATTATTTTCATCACAATATATATATATATGAATGGTAATATTTTTATACAAAAACATATGAAAGATTGAGTATATAGATTAAAATAAATATTATTCAATAAAAAAAACTAACTTGCTGATATATGAGAAAATGAAAAGAACACCTCATAACAAATGTACATTTTCTAACATTATATTGAGTTTTTAGGTGTTTCAGAATATAATGTTCCTATAATAGTTTGCTCTTTAAAAGCAACATAATTATCCTATGTCATATAACTTTAGTTATGAGTTAAGAAATTATGTTAAAAAAATTACTTCCTCCGTCCCACTTTATTTACTCTATTTGACTTTTTTTGACTAGTTTGATTTGAATTTATTCATATTATTATTTCTTCAAAAAAATTAAAAATATATATATTTAGAAACTATAGGTATTGATTTATCATTCATATGTAAAGGTTTTTCATTGATATGCTAAAATGTTGAAATAAAAAATTATAGATCAATTGCTAAAAAATAAATGATGTAAAAAATTTGAGAAAGAAGGAGTAATATTTAGTTTAAATAGCATGTACCAAAAATTATATTGGGGGATATTGATCACCATTATATTTTGGATGAAAAAATGATAATGTGTTAAATTTTAATTTTAAATATCAAAATATATGTTTCAATTAAAACATATTTTATCATTTTATATATATGCATGTATGGTTTTCTACTGCATGCACTAGTTACACGTAAAGTTGGTTTTCTTATTAGTATTTGTTCTAACCATTTCCAACACCTTTCCGTAGCACTTGATTTTGTTTCAAAAAAACGTTTTTGGTGTTTATTTTAAAAAATGGTGATTATTTGTTCCAACGAAAATAACATCCATTTTATTTTCCTAAGTGACTTAACAATTTTATCCTCAAATTATAAGCTATTTTTTTAAATGAGACCCATCTTTGATCTTTTCAATTTAATTAGCTTTATATTAGTTCCGGCGATGCCATGGTATTTTGCTAATTTTCCAAATTGACTTGGCCATTTAAAGAGACTAAAATTTGATATTGTCAATTTAATTGGAGTAATATTAGTATGATGAAAACCATGATAGGAAGGAAAAAGAAAACCATACATATGATTTGAAAACCTCACTGTTTTTTGGAACATAACTATTTCGGATACTAAAATGTTTTCTTACAATAAGTATAAACATAAATTTTATAGGGTCCTTAAACTTTAATTTGTGAGAATAGCTAATATATTCAAGATGAAAAAAAAAAGATGTAAGGTGCCCATGTAAAAATTACCACAAATATAATCTTCAATTTGTTCTCTTTTTAATTTAGATAAAATATACTATATACTATTAATACACAATTAACACTTAAAAAATTAATCTCCTTCAATATCTATCACTTTTGGCTATTATCTTTTCATTATAAACCATCGAAAAAGATTTTAATTGGGTTCTCACTATTTTTAATTCTTTAACCCAACCAAAAATTGTTACATAATAAGTGCATATATTATACACAATAACTATTTCATATGTGGAAAAAATTGATAATGCAAATTTTTTTTAATTGTAAAAGGATTTTTATCTTGTTCAAATTAGTTACAGAGAAATAATCAAATAGTTTAAAATATTTTTAAAAATTTAATGTTATATAGAAATAGTTACTCTAAGTTAATAGACTTGATGCTGAATAAACACAGTTACTCTGAGTTAATAATTTTCATCCAAATTGGGATTAAAATGGAATATTTTAAAAATTTTAAAACCAAAAAAATATCTTAGCATAAATTAAGATTTCCTACAAAATTTACCCTATTCTTTATGTTACCAATTATTTTTTCTTAAATTTGGATAAAACACAGTACTATCTATTTTATGTCATATAAAAATTAAGGGTATATTTAATAGGTTCAAATAAAAAAATTTAGCATTAACTTGTATTTTTTTTATATCTATGGTTTTTGTTTTATTTTTTTTTTCTGTTTATGTCTATTGTGTTTTCTAGATAAATTTATTAAAAATTTTAATTAAAAAATATATTATTAAATATTTTTACTTAATTAATCAAGAATTTTTATATATGTTCAATATTTAAAATGTTAAATAAATTTATATTAATCACATACATTTTATTTGTATTCGAAGAAATGTGTCAATCACTACTATAAGGAAAATGTTAAAGGTATAGAATTATGAGTGAATTAATGTCATTCCTAATTAGCATAAGTGCATAATTTTTTTAGAGACCTCAGAATATGTGGGAAAGTAATACTACGGTGGCATAACTCTTTTTCTTTTATTTTCTCCCTCTTTTGTTTTATTGAGGTATTACTCTATCTTTCAACCTAGAGAATTTCACTCGGTTCACATAACTTAATTGACTCTAAAATGGTTTATTTTTATTTTTTTTTATGTTAAATTAATTTTAATTAAATAATAATATTATATAACTGCAATAATCTATTAAAAATATAAATTTGTAATCTTACTAAATTTTTTATAGTTTAAGATATTAAAAAAAAAAAATTATAAAAATTTAAAAATATTATAAAAATTTACTTTAAAATTTATTATTATATTTACATAATATTAACTTTCAAATGAAATTGATTTCAAAAAAAAAAATAAAGTGAAAATAAGCTGGCAGGAATTGGCTCTTTATAGTAAAACTCGAAAATAAAAATAAATTTTGGAAAAAGTAAACACAGGGGAAAAGGAAAAAGGACGAAGTGATTGTTAAAAGAAATAAAGATTATTGGAGGTGATCGTTTTGTTGCTTTTTCAAACCCCCTGCCATTTAAGTTACACTAAGGTCCAGAACATTTTTCATTTTTTAACGCCTCACAACCACCATCACTCCCTCTGCTCCTCCTTCTCCTCCTCCTCCTCCCCCTTCTCCGCCATAACCACCACCTCTCTCCCTCTCCTCTCTCTCTCTCTCTCTCTCTCTCTCTAGGCGAACACAAAGTTACCAAACTTAACAATTTCAGATCTCAATCTCTTGCAACAATCGAGCTCCGGCCGAACTTCACTGTCCGACGAAGCTACATTTCCGGCGGTGAGTCTATTTCGTCGGTAATGCGGCCTCCCAAGATTTTTCTTCTTCTATTTCTCTGTCGCGTTACATGGAATGCTGGTTGTTTGTGAAACGATAGTGACATTGGAGAGAGTAAACTGGGTTTGGTTCTGAGCTTTGTTTGTGTCTGCTCTTTTAAATCATGTCTGGTTTTATCTGGATTCGATGCTCACTTTTTTTATTGGGAGGTTGATTTTGTTTCTCGATATCTTTATTCTCTTCTGTCGGTGAGGTTTCTCTTTCGAATGTCTTTTACTGGGAAGTTCCTGTTTGGCTCCCACGCTTTTCTGGTCACTTGTCCCTGGTCTCCATTTCATTTTTTTTGGTTGCTTTAGTTGCATCCGATGTCATAACTGAAGTATAATTGGATATCCTTTTAGTAGTTTCTTTCTAAATGAATTTGACTTTAATCCTGCTGAGAATGGATGCTGGGAATGTGAAGAGGTTTTTTTGGTCGCTTGTCTCCCAGACAAATCATTTGTTGGATTTTAGGATCTTTAACTTGGGAAGTTCTTTGATGAGATTTCAGAGGACTGTTAGGAGATGGGTAAATTCATGAGTTGAAATGAAGCTTTTCCAGTTTGGTTTTGCTTGGACCAGCTTGAGCTATGTATAGCTGTGATTTCCGGCTTCACTAATACCCGCAAAAAGCAAAGATAAACAATTAAAAGAAAAGAAAAACGAAGTCTTGCTCTGGACATCAAGCCACGGCAATGCTTTCTATTTTTCTATTTGGATTGAAGATTGACTGTTGAGCATCATTGCTGAATGCATCCTTGTTTGGTCAGTAACTTTGAAGTTTTTGGTTTCTTGCATTTGGTTGCTGTAAAACCACCCCCTCCCTCATCTTTTTCCTCAACTTAGCAAAGGCATTACTGCAGGTGTTTTCGCTCGTGACTTGGTCGATGGGTACTTTTTGGTCACTGGAAAATATGAACAGGAATGCCATAAATTTTCCATGTTCGTTTTTGGAAATAAATTAAAAAGTGCTACCTAATCAGATGATAAGTCTGCTGTTCTTTAGGCTAATCCCATTATTTCTTTTTTCTTTCGTTTTTTTGGAAAATTCCTTTCTAAGAACTGCCTTGTGGACGTCACTTGCTTGATAATTGTTCTAGTCATGGGTGTTAATAGGGAAGCTTTTTTGTGTGACTGCGAGCAGCACCGAATGAGCTTCATTTGAGCAACATTCTTTCTTGCATTTTGCCTGAGATGTATGCTGTTAGTTTGCAAAAAAGAGACAAGGCACCTTCTTACTTGTGGTTTCTTTCAGGGGATAATTCTGTTTGAATATCATCATTCCTGTTACTCGTCATGTCATTTTCCAACTAAACTTCATATCAACAGGATAAAGTGAAACTAAGCAATGGACCGCCGATGGCCCTGGAAGAAAAAATCATCTGACAAGGCAGAGAAAGCTGCTGCACCAGATGCTGCAGCTTTGGCTTCTGTTGGCTCTCAAGGCGATCAGGTACATACCAGTCTCTGGGTAAGACAAAGAAGAAGACATGTTCTGGGGAAAATTAATGTGGAAACATGAATCCTTTTACCCTTTTACTCAATTGGCAGCTTAAACTTCCAGAGTAGAACTCCTGAATATTTTAAACGTGGTCTCTCATATTCTTTTTACTAGAGTAATTCTGCAGGAAAAAATATCTGTCTACTCATTTATATTTAGAACTTTAAGTGTTCATAAGTAGGCTATCTCTGTGCCAATCTATGCAGCAGCCTACTAATTTCATTTGTCATTTGGGTTGAGCAGGAAAGCTATAAAAAGCCAAATTATGTACAAATATCTGTTGAATCTTATTCACATCTGAGTGGTCTGGAGGAGCAGCTGAAGTCATTTGAGGAACAAATACAGACATTGGAGGATCAGATTGCGGACTTGAAAGAAAAGCTGTCAGCAGCCAATGCTGAAATCACTAACAAGGAAGGTTTGGTGAAACAACACACTAAAGTTGCAGAAGAAGCAGTTTCAGGTTGTTTGGTGCTAAAACGTTCATTTTTCCTTTCAGTACACTTTTTCCGGCCTTGCAAACCAAACTGAGATATTTATTTGCTACAGGTTGGGAAAAAGCTGAAGCTGAAGCGTTGGCTTTGAAAAATCATCTCGAATCTGTGACATTTTCAAAGCTCACTGTTGAAGATAGGGCATCTCATTTAGATGGTGCTCTAAAAGAATGCATGAGGCAGATAAGGAATCTGAAGGAAGAACATGAGCAGAAGTTGCAAGATGTTGTTCATAACAAAAACAAACAATGTGAGAAAATAAAGCTTGAACTTGAAGCAAAGATAACCAAGTTTGAGCAAGAGCTTTTGAAGTCTGCTGCAGAAAATGCTGCTCTTTCTAGGTCACTGCAGGAGCGCTCTAACATGCTGATCCAAATAAATGAAGAAAAATCACGAGCTGAATCTGAGATTGAGCTACTGAAGAGTAATGTTGAATCCTGTGAAAGGGAAATAAGTTCGCTCAAGTATGAGCTCCATGTGGTATCCAAAGAGCTGGACATTCGTAATGAGGAAAAGAACATGAGCATGAGATCTGCAGAAGCGGCTAACAAGCAGCATATGGAGGGTGTTAAAAAAATAGCTAAGCTAGAGGCAGAATGCCAAAGATTGCGCGGCCTTGTGCGGAAAAAGTTACCAGGTCCTGCTGCTATTGCTCAAATGAAGCTAGAAGTGGAGAGTCTAGGACGGGATTATGGAGATACACGACCTAGGAGGTCTGCTGTTAAGCCTCCCGGTCCACCCATGTCACCGGTTACCGAGTTTACCCTTGACAAGGAGCAGAAATTTCAAAAAGAGAACGAGTTTTTGACTGAACGTTTATTGGCAATGGAAGAAGAAACAAAGATGCTGAAAGAAGCGCTAGCAAAGCGTAACAGTGAACTGCAAGCTTCGAGGAATTTGTGTGCTAAGACGACCAGCAAGCTCCAAAATTTAGAGGCACAATTGCAGATCAGCAGTCAACAAAAAGGCCCTGCCAGTGTTGTTTCTGTTTCGGATGATGGGAATGATGAAAATGGAAGCTGTGCTGATTCATGGTCAACAGTTATGATATCTGATCTTTCTCAATCCAATAAGGACAAGAATATTGAGAAATCAAGTGTAACTGAGCATGCAAAGCGCCTGGAGCTTATGGATGACTTTCTGGAGATGGAGAAGTTGGCTTGCTTGTCAGATGATGTCCATACAAATGGAGCAAACGCCATGTTAGATATTACAAACGATAAGACATCTGAAAGTCTTAACGGAGATGCCTCAAGAGAGGTCACCTCTGACAAAGATTCCCAGTCGGAAAAGCATTGTGATTTGCATCCAATTGAGAGTCAAGTATCGTCTACAGTAACTGACAGCGAAACAGATGAGTTCCCCATCGTGAAACTGCGATCAAGGATTTTGTTGGCACTTGAGTCCATATCTAGGGATGCTGAGGGTCGGAAAATTTTGGAGGATATAAAAAATATTTTGCAGGATGCACAGGATAGTCTGACTCAGAGATCGGTTAATTGCGTCACAGAGGAAACACGTTGCTCTGGACTGGAAAACGGGCCTGCCTTTTCTGAAAATGGTGGTTCGACCCCAGAGAAGGAGATTTCTCTCCGAGATAGTAAAGCGAGTTCAGATGTCTTGCAGATTTTAAGTCAAGAATTGGTGGTTGCAATTACTCAGATTCATGATTTTGTGTTGTCCCTTGGCAAAGAAGCAAGATCAGTTGGGGACTTGAGCTCAGATGGTATTGGGTTATCCCAGAAAATTAAGGACTTTTCTGTCACTTTCGATAAGGTATCATGCAACACTGGAAGTTTGGCTGATTTTGTTTCAGACCTGTCTTATGTGTTTTGCAAAGCCCGTGAATTGAATTTCAATGTGCTGGGTTACAAGGGTGATGAAGTAGAAATCAGCAGTCCTGATTGTATAGATAAGGTTGCTTTACCAGAGAACAAGGCTATCCAGAAGGATTCATCAAGAGAAACTTACCAAGATGGATGCAATCTTATATCTAATCCTGAAATTCCTGATGATGGGAATCTAGTGTCTCATTATGAATCTAATAGATATAAAATCTCTTTGGAGGAATTTGAGGAATTGAAACTTGAGAAAGACAAGACATCGATGGATCTTGCTCGGTGCACAGAAGCTATGGAGACAACCAAGTCTCAGTTGCATGAAACAGAGCAGCTACTTGCAGAAGCTAAATCACAGTTGGCTGCTTCCCAAAAGTCAAACAGCTTGGCTGAGACACAGCTCAAGTGTATGGCAGAATCTTACAGATCACTTGAAACTCGTGCTCAGGAGTTGGAAACTGAGGTGCACCTTCTCCGAGCAAAAATAGAAGTATTGGAAAGCGAGCTCCAAGATGAAAAGAAAAATTACCAAGATGCTTTGTTCAAATGCAAGGAACTCGACGAGCAACTGCAAAGGTCAGCATAAAAATCTACCTCACAGTTTCTGCATTTGAACTTTAAATTCAGGGCTCTCTCTGCCCCTGCTCGTTAATTTTGTTTTATTCCATCTGAAAGTCTGATGCCATTTCAGGATTGAGAGCTCAGCTTCTCTTCCAGCGGCTGACAATGACCTCAAGTCCAAGCAGGTATACTCATGTTTCTCTCAGGTTTCTGAAATTGATGGTTTCATTTTACTTGCCGTTCTCAACCAAAATTCAGATATAAGCATTAGTATTAGCAAAAAATCCTTCTCTCCATTCCATCTAAGTTACAAAATTCACATTCATGATTGGCATTGGATGTTAAATGTCCCATTCAATATTTGCAGTAATTATTTTCCATCTTACAGTTTGTGCAATCAGTATGAGCTGTTCTTGGGTTTTGTTTCCAAAGCTAGTTTTTCGGTTCACCTGCTTGGCGCAAGTTGCTATTTAACAAATCCAAGCAATTGCTTTTTCTGTGCGTCCAGGAAAGAGAGTTAGCAGCTGCTGCAGAAAAGCTCGCAGAGTGTCAAGAGACCATTTTCCTTCTTGGCAAGCAACTGAAAGCCTTGCACCCTCAGTCGGATTTCATGGGATCTCCTTACAGTGAGAGGAGTCAAAAGGGTGACGTCCCTCAAGAAGAAGAACCAACCACCAGTGGAACAACCATGCAAGACTTTGACCAGACTGAGATGGACACAGCTACTTCTATGAATGTGCAGGAAACAGGTTCAGAGTCTCCCATGGATTTATACAAGTCACCAAACAGCCCATCCGGCAGTGAACAAAACATCCTGCAATCACCAAGTAATTCAATGCATCCAAAACATCGGAAAACCTCCTCATCTTCCTCTCCTGGGATGACACCAGAGAAACATTCTCGGGGCTTCAGCAGGTTCTTCTCTTCGAAAGGGAAGAATTATAGCTAAACCGACACCTTGTGAGCATAATAACCATAGCCAGAGCTTGATGATGCCACTTAATAATGACTGGCACCAAAGGTTGGAGACTTTTTACCATTGTGTTGGACATTTGAGCGGTTTGCGTGGGTTGATGTTTCGCCCCGGACATCTAGTAATTTTGTAACTAGTTACTGTATATGGTATTCTCATCTTTTTTCGTTTTTCTTTTCAAACTCAGGTCCTGATCCACATGTACCATGTAAGTGAACCTCATCGCAGTTTGCGAACTCCAAGTATGGGAACATATTGTATACTGTGCTGCATTTCTTTTGCATGCCTCTTGTTTTTCTAAGTCTCTTTCACTCCGTTCAAGGGAGAAATTTTATTCGCAGAAAACCATAAGGGTTGAACAAATGCTTTTCAGCTTCTGCATTTTATTCTGGACTTATCTTTGTAGAAACCGAAAAACAAGCTAAAATGAGCTTGAGGAGAAGCTGCATTACTGGACCTTCTGAAAACAAGCTGCCCTGCAGAAATTATCTTAACCGGATTGAGATTTCTAGAACAGATTGTGGCGTAAGCTAATTTGAAATACAAATTTCGTGAAGTGGAACTGAGTTTAGCTGTGTTTTAAGCTCTCAAAAATCCATATTCCTCTACAAACTAGGTCAACAGATGAACGACTAGCCACAATAAAGACTTTTTCTACGAAACAATTTATAGCCTGAGAGCATAGAAGAAACCATTTGATGATAAGTTTTGTGCCTAATCAAGAGATGAGAGCCACTAGAAATAGAAATCTCTGTCAGCTGGAACAATCCTCAGCAACTTGGCGAGGTCATAAGACTTGAAGTCCCTGCCATAGCAGAAGCTCAGATCGAGGGCAGTTTTCCCATCCTGAAACAAATCGGGGGACTATAACATAAACAACAAGAAAACATTTAAGTGAATTATCTTAAAGCACAATAGCTGATCGGCTCACTTTGTTTCTCCGACTCTTGTCGGCGCCATTTATCAGCAAAACCTTCACGATATCTCTGTTTCTACTCTGCACCGCTACATGCAGAGGAGTCCATCCTTCCTGTTCAAGGGTTTAGGAACAAACTAAGAACATGTCGAAATATGATCATTTTGAAGAAATGAGATTCACAAGAGACTCACATTATCGGCAACATTGAGATCAACTTGGTATTTTATTAACAATTTCACCGTTTGCAGGGCACCAACTTGGACAGCATAATGGAGCGGGGTAGCACCATTCTGTAAAAAAGGTCAAACATGTAGTTCTTACATTTCAAGTGTTACCGTTCAGTGGTGCAAAACCAAAATAAGGCTCGTGATTATGATTCATGGAAGAATTGGCCTTACCTGATCTTTAACATGTGGGCTTGCGCCTTTCCTCAGAAGATGACTAATTACAGCCTCCTTCTTGCCAATGATAGCCATATGAAGAGCAGTCAGACCATCCTGTTACACCATATCACATGGCACAGCTTGTTGTTTTATCAGCAATCCGAACTCAGACGTTTATACACCAAATTTCAGGACGAACAGTAGCTACCTTATCGGGCTCATCTATATCAACTCCAATCTCAATCATCTTGTCCATTGAAGGTATCTGCATTGACAGCGCGAGGGTTTGAAGTGGTCTCCATTTTGCCTATAAAACCAATGCCAATAGATGAATTGTCACATCTAGAGTCTGAAAACCGAACGTATTATCATGCTCAGAAAATGTAAAGCACACCAATAAGATTATGAGCTTTAATTAGACACCAGAGATAGTACAAAAGAACTGCAAAGATCAACGAGACTGGAGCATAAAAAATTTACTGTAGATATCTTGTCCAAGTTGGGAGCAGCATTCTGCCTCAAAATCGCTTTTTCGTCAGGTTCCAATAGCTCTTCAACCTCTACAGTAGCCAAAGAGCAAGTACACAATTGATTGATCTTCAAATAACAATTCTTGAAAACAACAGAAAATTAACAGACCAAACAATTCGAAGACTTGAAGAACAAATGTTTCAACTTCGAATGACCAAATCAATGGGCATGTAGGACTAACCTGCCTCTGATTAAAATTGAGTACCCATCTTATGAAAATTCAAAATTGAAAAGAACCCAACGACAATGAAAGATGGAAACATGGAAAAGTAGCAGATTACCTCTCAGAAGGTCCTCTTCACACTGGCTAGTAGCTGACTTGTTGGCGCGATCAGAATCATTATCCCCTCCATAATTGGAACCATCGTCGTCGTCTTCCTGGTACTCACTTCCACTACAATCACAGGGTTCCTCCCAGGTTTTTTGATGGGATTCCGAGGAAGCAACTTTGCTGGTCGAGTCCACGAAGCATTGTTTTGCACAAATTTGTTCACTACCCAAAATCAGGAATTTAGCCTCGGGAAGGAATTTCAAAGATGAAGGTGAACAAGGATACTGGTGACGGAGTTGAAGATTGCTACGAATTACTTGACAATGCCTCGCCATCCATGGAGCTGAAGCTACCATTTTCCAGCCAACAGTCGACTCAACGAAACTCAGACAAAACTCGGGGACGGATAAACGATAAAGCAGACGTTTTGGGTTTCTCTTTGGATTGGAGCGCAAAAACATACGATAAAGGTCCATTGGGCTTGTTATGGATTTATGGAGCTTTTGTTAATGGGCTTTAAGTTTAATAGCATATCTTTCATTATCAGGAGCTCAATGGGCCTGGGAACTAGCATTGTGATAAATTCAAGCCCCAAGTATCAGTGAACAAACATGAATTTGAGATGGGGACGTTACTTGCTTGAAAGTTTGGTTCATGGTTTCAATTTATAGGCCACCATTCTGTTCCTGTGTGCAATGCAAGTTCCTCATGTTGGCAGAACAAAGCAGCTCATAAATTCATTAGTAGTAATGGTAGAGAGATCCGAATTCTTTGCTGGCATGGCACCATGTCGACAGAGGCAACTCATTAATAAAGCAAAATACTAAAGAAAGCCCTCAAAACTTTTGAACTAATTCTAAAATCTCAAAACTTCAAAACTATACACCCAAACAACTCTGTAATTAATCACTGCACTTATTTGATGAGCCATCAAAAACTTTGGTAGAGACCAGACCGAGTTAGGAAGGTCCAACCAAGGACATTAGACAGGACCTGTTCAAGTAACAACTTAGTTATCAGTGTTTACAAAAATTTATAGTTAGCAAAAGATTAGCGAGTGGGAAGGGCACTTAGAGGATGAGGCAACCAACATGTAGCAAAGTACATAAGATGTTAAGGCCATGATCTAGATAGTGCGTAGAGGCCAAATCCTATTGCGATATAGTAAGAGGAAATCGTGGTGATGACATGGAGGAAGAAATGCTTCCAGCTAACTTAGATGTAGACTAAAAGCTTTCCAATGGTCCAATTCTAGAAATTAAATTTTCCAGAGGCATTGATGAAGACCCTTGAAAAAGAATGGAAGAACACCTTAATTTTAAAGGTGTTAAGGTAGCGTATTAACCACAGCATGCTTCGTGCAAGAGTAAGAAGACTATAGAATTTGCAAAGGATTTCTCCAAGTGATGGACATGGGAATAAGCTCTTGTTTTTTCAAGTTAAATTATAGTGAAGATTACATGCATATGTTGGTTGATGGTCATTAGGTGATCATGGGTCATTACTTAATAGTTCAAAAATAAATCCCAGACTTAATCTTAGTGTTTACGAAGGTTAGGAATTACCAAAATATCACATTGAGCAAGTGGGGAGGGCACTTTGAGTATGAGGCAGTCCACATGTAGTAGAGTTCATAAAATGTTAAGGCCATGATCCAAACGGTGGATAGGAGGCTAAATCCCACTATGATATAGCGAGAGGGAATCATGGTGAAGTCCTGGAGGAAAAAATGCTTATAGTTGACTTGTATGTGAATTACAAGATCTCTAATGATCCCATTTTGGATCTGGTGCTAATGAAGAGCCTTGAAAAGGAATGGAATAACGCCTTAATTATAAAGGTGTTAGGGTAGTCTATTAACTACAACATACTTTGTGTAAGAGCAAGAAGACTAAGAAATTTGTAGATGGATCTTTAAGTGGTGGATATGGGATGAGGCTATTATTTTTTCAAGTTCAATTGTGGCAAAGCTACATGCATGTGTTGGCCAATGGTCCTTGGGTGATTATGGGTCACTACTTGATAGTTCAAATGTAGATGCCACACTTTTGCCCTTCTACAACATTTGTTTCCAAAATTGTGTACTAGATACAATTTCTAGAGTTACTAATGATTCAATTCCATGAATTTGTACACTTAAGATCACCAATTTGGTCGGCTTTCTAATTAAAATTGATCAAATTATGGATTATGGACATGTGGAAATTTTGTTGGGTTTTGCATGAAAGTTGATTTAAATAGGCCGTTGATCCCCTTTGTTCTAGTTGATGGTTTCTATCAGAGAGTAAAGCACCAAGGATTGTAAACGATTTGCTTCACCTGTGAAAAATTTGGACATCGGAGCATAGAATGTAGTTTGAAACCTCAAGAGAAGCTGGAAGTTCTTACTACAATAACGTCAAATTCTATGGAAGAGCCATTCCATTGGGGAAAATAATCATCATTTAATGGATATACAAGCAAAAGGATAGAAGGGTAACATTTAGAGGTTTTGATAAAGGCAAACAATCTTCATTATATGGTCCTAAGATGCAGATGATGAAAAGGCAATTCATTCTCAAAGGTGCAAAGTAGAATCCCTGAAAAAAGAAGCAAAAAATTCACCATGAAGTCAAGGGAATAGATTTGAATTGCTTAGCAAGTCAAAAAAGGATTCTCATGTGGTTACTCACTTCATAAGATGAGGTGGTAGGCCACATATCTAAGGTGGATGAAAAATACAATCTATGTGAGATTAGGTAAAGATAAAGGGTGTTTGGCCATAGTACGTAGGAGGTGGAAAAAATAAAAATACTTGAGTTGTCAAAGAATATGAATATTTTGGAATTGGGAGTAGGACAAGCCATCTGATAGAAGCAATACAAGGTAGATCAAAGAAAAGAGTTGGTTAGGCTTATGGTGGATACAAGAAATCACTTAATGTCTGACTTAATATTAGTCAATAAAGACAGTAGCTTAAGTGAAACAATAAAGCCCTAAGGAGGTTAGGGAATCACATGTTGGCAGCATAGCTTGATGTATTACTTTTGCATGCTAGCTTCGAATCTCACTCAGGTGCAAAATATGGCTATGGCTAGTCCTAATAATGACCTAGATTGGGGCATGATGATGTCATGAAAGGTGTGGAGGTAGCATGGTTGGTAGGGGATTTTTTAGCTTGTCTTATTTCTTCTATATTTCTTTTTTAAAGAAGATTATTATGTTAAATTGTTGAGGAGTAGGTGATTAAGCATTTTTGCAAGTTTCCCGAGAGTTAATACAAATTCAGAAGCCATTTGTGCTTTATCTAGTAGAGACCAAATTCATATTTTTAATAACTTAAGACCTACGTGTTTAGCTGGGGTTTGTTAGCGAATGTTTAATTCTTGCATTTGCTTTTGCGGATAGTTTATGGATGATGTAGTTGAAGGGTAATGTTGACTTAAGAATGACAAAGTTAAATGAGCAATTTATCTAGGTGACTTACCTAGTAAAGAGAAGGATAATAGATTTTTCTTCTTTTATGTTCTCCCCAGTATTCATAGGAAGCACATCTTCTAGTCTGATGTTCATGGGACATCGATGAGCTTTCTTGTGCCAACATTTTTTATGGGGGTTTTAAGAATTTCTTGGTGATCAATGGACATTAGGAGTTAGTCAAAGATATTTAAAGGATTTAAATTTTCGATCAATAAGTGAATAGGGTGGGCTTAATTAACGTTAAAGTAAGCTTTACTTTCACTTGGATTTGAAAAGCAAAAGGTAAAAAGGTTGGTTAGTAACGTTTGGACAAATTATTGATCAATGACTAAGCTCAGGTCGAGTTCTCAGCAACTATACTTTTCAGTTTACCAAAAGTACATCCTGATCACTACCTGTTGTTGTGGAATTATGGTTTTGTTTCTCTCCTTCCTCGAGAACTCTGGCTGTTTTGATGTCAGATGCTTGGTTGATGCACGTAAAATTTGACAAATTGTTCAAGAGTTGTTGGGAAAGTATGTTTAACCTTTTACTAACTATCTTGAAGGATTTTAAGCTTAAAATGAAATAATGGAATATTAACAATACATTTTAGAGCATTTTTTTAAAAGGAAAAAGGTAATTTTGAGTACCTTGAATGAAATTAAAAAATCATCAGCATCTATGTACTCTCACTTTCCTCAAAATTTGAAAGTTGAGCTAGAGGCCAGATATAAAAAGGTTATTAAGCAAGAAATGCTTTTATGGTTGTAAAAGTCTCAAATGAATTGGATTCAAAATGGGGATCCTAACATGCAGTTATTTGATGCGACTATTATGAAGAGGATGATAAGGAGCACAAATAAGGTGAATGAATGGGTTTTAGACTAGGATGTTTAAAAAAGCATGCTTGTAAGTTTTTTTAAGGGTTTTTTCCTTATTGGCAACAAACATATATGCAGGTAAATAATAGCATACATCATCAGGCTCAAAAGACTGACTGTTGAATCTTTATAGGCCACATTACTAAAGAGGAAGTTAAAGGGCCTTTGGGATATGAAGAAACTAGATCTTCAAGGCCAACCAGTGTTCATGGAACATTGTTTTAATGATTTTTAAAAGAATGTTAAGGGACACCTCCTTTTAATTGTCCATCATGCTTCCACTATGGGTACCTTTTCAATGAAGATAGCATAAGGCTCATTGCAATTGCTACCTAAAGCTCATACTCTAAAAGATATTCATAAGTTTAGGCCCATTACTTTGCTTTGTACTTGTTAAAATTATTTAAAAAGCTTGTGATGAATAGATTAGACTTATTACTATGGTATTCGGTGGGGCAATATGAAAAATAGTTTCATTCTTGGCAGGGGAATACATGACAACATCATGGTGGTTTAGAAAATAGTTCATTCAATAAAAAAGTTAAAAAGGAGGAAGGGAGCAATAATGGCTAAAATCAACTTACAGAAAGCTTATGATTCTATTGACTAGGATTTCTTGCATCAAGTGTTAATTGACTTTCACTTCCTACAAGTTTTTTTAAGGTTAGTGATGTTTTGTGTCATTTTAGTCAGTTTAATGATTATTCGGAATGGTGAAAGGCAAGAGTTCTTCTAGCCTAGAAGGCATTTAAGGTGAAGGAATCCTTACTGCCTTACCTCTTTATTTTATGCATAGAAATATTATCCTTTTAGATGAGTCCATGTAGGTGGTTGGGCAGCTTCGAAAATTGGTAAAAGTAGCACTACATTATTATATATTTTTTTTGCTAACAATGTGTTGCTTTTTTCATAAGTTTTAGAGGCTCAAAAGGGTGAGATAATAAGTTGTATTTCTCATTTTATAAAACAAGCAGGTTTGACTGCAGAAAAGGTCAAATCTAAATTATTTTTCTCTCCAAAAGTCAAGGGCGTAGCAAAAAACCAAACTTAGGGGGCAGGGCAAGTTGTTAACATGTATAAAGCTACAACTAATAATAGAAAATGTTAAATAATGTTATAATAGACTGATGAAATTTGAAAGCTTACAATGATGAAGTTCAATTCAAAAATTTATAACTCAAAATTAATACAACATTCCTTCAAAATCACATGCTCAAAACTATCAAAATCAAAATTAAAATAATTAAAAATCAAACTTAGACATCAACATTTGGATGACAATATTGAAAATCAAATGATTATTTATTGTTTATTTAGGAAAATGATTTATTACTTTGGGATATCCCAAAATAAAAAAATAACTCATATAATTTATGATGAAGAAAATAATTTCTTACTTCTTTAACACTGTGTACTTTTTAGATAAAAATGGTATAGATTTTCAATTATTCTAAAAGTTAGTAAACATGATCAATGTAAATAGATTTTTAAATCTAACGGTTTGTTTAATATGACTTTTTTTATTATTTTCATTCAATGTAAAAATAATGAAGAGTATAATGAGTTTAACAAAATTCTCCCTCATTATTTGTAAATTATGTCCTATAAATTCAATATTAACAGTAATCACTAGGTAGGCTAAAAATAAGTATGTTTTATAAATTCAATATTAATAAGAAGATTCTCTTTATTATTTGAGCTAATTGAAATGTTAAATAAGATGTTAGAAAGTAAATATTAATAATAATCACAAACATAATCTTAATTATAAAAATGGAAATATATTATAGATTTCTGAAAATTATTGGTAAATTTATACATATAGAAATTATTTTAAAGCATTTAACCTCACTAACATAACATATGGAGTTACTATTGATGGCAAAGTGTATATTTTCTAAAATAGAAGGGAGCAAGTGTAAGTTAGGCCAAACCTTAGAGGAGTTTCTGTAAGTTTCTCTCTTTTTTTTTGTTTTTTTTTGAAAAAAGCTAAAATATGCACTTACCCATTATCAACTTCAAAGTTTACAGATAAATACCTAATTTTAATATTGTTACTATTTTATATTACATTAACTAACCCTAATAAAAAATTTAAAAAATTTTAGGGGGGGATGGTGGCACCTCCCCACCTCTTAAAAGCTCTGCCCCTGCCAAAAGTGTCATGAGGTTTGGTATTACTGAAACTTCTAACTTAGGGAGGTATTTAGGGTTCCAGTTGTCCATGGTTATGTTTCAAAAATGACTAGTGATTATAATCTGGAAAGACTTCCTTTAAGGTATTTTAGATAAGAAGTGATAGATGACTTTGGTTAATGTTAAAATATATGTAGTTCAAAGACCATCAGTAGTCTTAGTCTTTAAAAATCCTAGGAAATGAATAAAGTCATCCTAGCTAAGTCAAGTTAGCATATGCTGCAAAAGCAAGTGTACAAGATGTCAATCACTTATTTCATAGGTGAAACTTGACTTTGTCAATTTGTGCTTAGGCCTTTGAATAGGTGGTCACATGAGAATTGTTCTCTAAACCTTTGAATGATGAGTTGTGGCCTTTTTTTTTTTATTCCTATTTTGTAGCAAATCTGGAGAACTCCCAACTTGATCATCTTTGGGAACATGAGTTATTCTATACATGAGATTACTTAGTGAATAACAAATAAGGGGATGAAGTTGCAATGTGCCATCAGAACATTGTAGATCGGATGGTGAGGCAGTGTGCATGGAGTTCGTTGTGTACTATAGGGGTGAATAGTCTAATTAAGTTAGGATGAAATAAATTTTGGGAAAATGTTGGAACTGGTCCTAAAGCCCCAACCTTGTTGCACTTACGGATTGAGAGTTCAAGAAAATACACTTGATAACTTAATATTTAAGCTAGATTTCAGTCAAAGCTTTCAAAAGGCATTCTTCCAGCTCTAGCAACCCCCCTCCCCCGCGGCTCTTTCTCTCTCTCCCAACCATGCCAGGACCTCAATTTCAACATTATCCCATCCTCTATCCAACTGTACAGTAAAAATAGGGCATTATGTGAAATGATCAAAATAACCCTCTTGGTCCGATTCGCTTGAATATCTAATTTTACCTCCTTTAAGTACCATACTTCATTAAAATGAAACTTTGTTTGCAATAATTATTATAAACATATAAAATTACTAGAATAACTAAAATTACCTCAATAATCCCACTTGAAGTCTTGGAGAGTCATTACATTCATGTTCATCAAAATAAGTTCATTCTAAAAATATAACTGTTTTCTTTATACTTGCTACGTATATGACTATTGATTGTGAGGTTTGAATTAATAAATTCTAGCAAGAAAGCAATGAGAATCACAAACAAACAGTCCCTGCAGATTGATTTAGTTTAGTTGCCTACCCTACCCTACATCATAGTTCATCCTCCAACATGAAGCCTTTCATTGTCAGGCTCAGGCCCAGCCCCAGCTGCTAAACACACGTATTGCTTTCTTTTTTCTTTGAAAATCACTATCCTTATGGCTTAAAATTTTAATATATTTCTAATATATATATATATATATATATATATATATTTATATGTTGTAGTTGAAAAATATATATAGTATAGACAACAATTTATCATTTTTCCTTTTCAAATTTTGTTTAATAAAAGTTTGAGAGTATAGTTTTTTATTTTTAATGGCAAGCAACAAAAAATTTATTAAAATAAAAATCAAGTACACCCAAAAGTCAGCTAGTTACTAGACAAACCCAAACATAGTACCCACAACTTTAAAAGGCCCTCACCCCCATTTCTTACAAGTCTAATTTGGACCCTTGGAAAAAGACCCTCACAATATAACACCCAGCTATAATCACCTTAAAAGTTAATTTTGGAAAACTCATTTTTTTTTATTTTAATACATGAGTTTTACAAAGTTTAGAAAGTAAAATTTTTCATATTATTAAAATATGTCATTCACTCAAATTTTTATTAAAAAATAAAAAAATAAAAATAAGGGAACTTTCAACAACTAAAGCCGGACTTAATTTTGTTTTGATTTTGACTTGTTATACTCTTTCTTACCCTTAGCAATCACTAATTTGAGATAATGACGTCTAGGCAACATATTTATGGAAGAAATGATGAAACTAAGTACTAGTATATAGCATTAGAGACGCCAACGTCGATCATACAAAGTGCTAGAAAGTGGATGACAAATATCGACCATGCAAAATATCATTCAACTCCATTATTTGCTGCCTTCTGTATCTGTAATTGGATTTAGATTCTATGTATCTATCTTCAATATAGTCAATTTGATTCATCTTCAAAGAAATTAGGGTCCAGAGAAGAAAAATAAATAAATAAATCTTTGACATTGGTATTATCTTTATTGCCACTACCTTTTTATGATACGATTAACTTTTTTCAAATAAAAAAGTCAGAAGAAGTTCATGCTTATTGCCACTCCCTCTCCTTCTGCATGCTCACTCCCAACCCGATATCCCACAAATTAATAAAAAATAAGTTATTTTATTTTTTTATCTGGAAATGGCAAATATTATTGAAAAAATAAGTTATTTTCTGACAAATTTAGTCAGTTGTATATGGAAAAAATAATGTTATACATTTATGTATTTCTGTTTATCCAGAAATTTCAAGGAAAATGACGTAGTAGCTTCCCCTCCCCCTTTCTCATTTCATTAGAGCATGGCAGCTGGCTGATAATTAAGCCCTTCTCTTTTCTTTTTATTTTTTTTATCAGCAATAAAAATATTTATTTATTTATTAAATAAGCCAGCAATAAGCAACAGGAGTTCAAAGAATATGACTTTAAGTACACCCTTCTTTTATTTTTCTTTTTGTTTTTACACGAAATAACCAACTTAAATTAAAACTACAATAAATACATACCTACATACATATATATATATATAAAGAGAGAGAGAGAGAGAGAGAGAGAGATACTATATTAAACTGAACCCATCAAGTACTCTAATTAACGCCAATGGTTACAATAATTTATCAATGGTTGTGAAAGCTTAATCTCAAAATCCCCAACACTAAAAAATATTATTATATTTGATAGCTCTTTTCAATTCCTAACATTTAATACTGCCATAGTTCCCAAATGAAGTCTTTGTCTTAATCTTGCAACAATTTCATTTAAGGCAAGGGTAGAGACGGGAGCTGGGGGATGTCTCGTCCCCAACCCCCTCATATTTTTTGTATATATATTTTGTGTATTTTATGAATTATTTTTAAAAAATTAAATAGTAAAAAATATAAATAACAACTCAAATAGTAAAGAAAGTTAAAAAAACTGATTTTTAACTTTTTACATAAAATCGATACCCAATATTAATATATCAGGCTTAGTTTATGACTTGCAGTTGTACTAGTTTTTGGATGTTTTTATTGTCACATCAATTAAATGGCGTGTTAAAGCCAAATTGAAATTGGTTTAGGATATCAGAAAGTCATATTGGATCACATATAAAAGTCACAGTTTATTTTTTGGGCATACAAAATCTAAGCAAAGAGATCTAAGAAAACAGTAAGAAAAAAAAATAACTTGCAACAATAGAGAGTCATGAAGTATTAGATAATAATTTATTTTTTATTTTTGACTTGCATGTTATTGATTTTATCTAGTGAGTTTGGTCGTAATCTTTTTTATTCGTCTAAACAATACATAATTCATATTGCTATGCTCAATTAAAAAGAGCGTCATTGCTACGACAATTTTTTTGTAAGTTAGAATTTGCAATTACAACTTCTATATTTTCCACGTCGCCCACCACCTAATTTATGTGACTTACTTTTCCAATTTTATATTTCTTTATATTTTTTTATTATTTATTTTAGTAAATTTCATACTAAAATCATTACATGACTATGAAGATTGAAATTAGTAAGTTTTAATATTTTTAATCATAAGGGCTATAAGTATACTTTTGGTATATATATATATATATTTGTAATTTAAATGAAGTTGTGTGTGTGTGTATTAAAAATTACTTAATCCCACTCCCTTCAACTTGAAATTCTGGCTTCACATGCCCTTGGTTCAATGGTAGCTAAATTAGCTATATTCCAGATCCAATCTCCTAACTTTTTTGCTTCATTATTTGCTTTTTTCTATACTTAGAATACAATACAATACATTATAAGGTTTTAGAGAGAGAAATGAGGAACAATCCATTAAAGAGTAAGTTTATTTTTTTTTTACGTTTAAAGAGGGTCGAAATCCAACCCTCAAATTAGGGCAACCCTCATGTACTTTAAAGTGATCAATGCACCAATTACCAAAAAAAAAAAAAAGTGGTCATTCGAATGCGTGCTTAATTATTTCGATCATTAATTATTGCTGCAAGTTGTAAAACCTTTGTAATATAAAGTAGTTTAGTAACAGCCAACAGTGCATCAAGGGAAAAAAAAAAAAGTCTAAACCTTCATGACTGCAAAAGAAACCCACATTTATAGCATCAATTGATTCAGTTAAAAGGAGGCTAAAGTCAATTTATTTTAACTTATATCAACTAATTTATTTTTATTTTTATATTTTTTATTTAAAATTAATTTCATTTGACAATCAATATTATGTAAATATAATAATTCATTTAAAAGTAAATTTTTATGATATTGTTAAATTTTTATGAATATCTTAAACTAGAAAATTTAATAAAAATTTAATAAGAATACAAAAAAATACATTTTCAATGGATTATTGTAACTACATAATATTAGCTTTTAATTAAAATTAATTTCAGGCAAAAAAGACATAAAAATAAAAATAAGCTATTTTAAAGTTAATTAACTTAAATTAAAATAAATTAGTTGCAAATAAATACAAAAGAGAGGAGATATACACACATGCACGTGGTTGACATATATAGGCGAACCAGCCGATCGAACCACATCGCAAAGTTTGCAGCGACGGACAGGCGACAATCTTACCAACCGCCGTATCAATCCGGCATCCACAGTAAACATCGGCCCAGAAAAAATACACGCTCAAGCACCAGAAAGAAAACCAACACATATAATTATTTCATTAGCTGGTAGTTTACTTCTATTCCTCGGTCAGCAAACTCCGTTGCACAGTCTTATATTTATGTTTAAGGGTTTATCAGGTCTTGTTGTATGAGAACCACCATACCCATATTACTTGACAGAAGCTCTTCATATTGATTCTTAATGAAATTCATATTACCACTTTTGAAAACCAACACGTGTATAAAGTTTAGAACTGTAGGGTTATTATATGCCATCATTAAAATGTGTTGTCTTGAAAGCGAAGTCAACCCCTCAATGCTCTGTTTAATTACAGTCCAGTATCGTTGTCCACCCTTTCAACGGCTGATAATTCACGAAATTGTAGAACCATGGAAAATGATTTTTGGCGGAGTCTCTAATCTTTGATGCAACTCCTTTTAGACATATAATGCTGACTTCCAAAAGTTTTTTAAAGACGTGACATAATTTTAATCGAAATATACATTGTATTCTATTAAATACGATCACGTTCCCACTTATACCATGTAGTTCTGATTTGTTTAAACAGCAAATATAAATATTATTAACAATAAATATAATATACAACTCCAATTCAAGAAAAAATACGGAGCAAATCATCCAAAAAACCCCTGCAAATCATAGAAGTATATCCAAATCAAATGTAAGCTAACGGGTAAATTAACAACTTGACAGTCCTACTAACATCAAGAAATTATGAACTTTAACACCAAGTCACACCACTCAAGACCCAAAGCGGCAAAATAAAATAAAAGTCTAGTCTTTAATCTTTCATTCTAGTCTTTTCAATTTACATTTCATCATGCACTTGCGAAATAGTTTCAACTTTATTTTATTTATTCATGCAAATTTTGTAATGTGTAAAAAAATATATTCTAACATAGCAATTTGTTATAAAACTATGTGATAAACAATAATGATACTTCTCTATTCTAGATTGTTTGCAGTATATTCTATTTTAGATTACCATAGATTTTCATAACATTTCTAGCTATATGTAGGAAATTACTCAATTTTATTACCGTTCAAATTATCATTTCAATATCATTTTTTCCATTTTTTTTATTTATGATACACAAATGCGTCACAACCCACATTTGACCATGACCCACTGGAACAATGAATACATGCCTTTATCGAGAGGCCTATGGACTGGCAGCCTAACGGATTGATCGTTAGCAAAAAGGTGGCTAGGATAGGAAAGAATTCTCCAAATAGCAAGGATGATCATGAGATAAGGTAGCCTTTCCCCATGACTACTAAGAGGAAGATCGTATATATAAAGCCTCCGAGAAGGTAGCAAAGTATACTCGATCCTCTACTTAAGCTTTGGCTAAGCTTCCTCATCTCTCATAAGCTGTTATTGACTTAAGTATCAGAGAATCTTCCTTAGATAGACACCCTTGGAGACCTTTAATTGTGTCTTTTTTAGCTATAGAGATCCGGACACCAAGCTCATCTATAAGGGACTCACACATCCTATTCATTCTTGGATATCAATTTACATGCAAAAAAAAACTAGATGGTAAAAGTAGAAATAACATACAAATTATTTCATTTTTCTTAATGTTTGTGTTAAAATCAAATATTTAAATTGGTTTAAAGATGGAGGGAGTGTATAAAAAAATATATGTATTTCACTATTTCTACTTAAATTTGACTTGAATTATTTATGAATTTCTTAAAAATTATATTTAGAAACTAATAATTTTTTACTTATTATTTGTATATATAATTTTTTATTAATGCACTATAACATTGGAGATAAAAATTATAAATTAATTATTATAAATAGTGAAAAGATTAAAACTTGGAATGAAGGGGAAGTTTAAAATGTTTCATAGTTATTTGATGTATTGGATTATGGTATGAGAGAATTATATATTCATTGTCCATGTACATATTGGGACCAATAATGGCGTAAAGAATAAATGAAGAAGAAGGTGAGAGGGATGAGTATACATGACTAAAAATGAACCAAAACTAAACGAATAAGTCATGTCCGTGTTTGTTAAATAAACACGAATACGAACATAAACAATAAACAAACACACGTTCTTCTTTATGCTAGTTCATTTATAAATGAACAAGTATTTGTGTTCATTCCTTAATAATTGCAGTATTGTGATGAATATGTTTGTGACCACTATTAAATGAACATTTTCACGTATAATATAAATAAATGCATTCACAAACAGCATAAACAAACATAAATAAATGAACAAATGGATGAATAAACAAATATGAGTAAAATATTAGATATATTAAGAGGGAGATCATGTGTGGATAAAGTGAGTATGGAATAAATGGATAAAGGAACAAACAAACCAAAAATGAATGATCATAAACTAACATTAACTGGAATGTTCATGAATATAAATAAATAAACGATACCCTTATTTATGTTCATTCATTTAAAGAAATGAATATAAAATTCTAACCATATTAATTTCTTTAACTAAAATAAATGATAATATACAAACTTTCACCAAATCATTCTATTCATTTATCGTTCTATAGGTATGACATTTGTTGTTTGGTAAGCACAGTGCATATTTGTTGCCAAGCGCGCAGGTTGGCTAAGTTTATTCCATGTTATGTAAAAAAAATACAATAGCTAGCTAGGACATTCATAGTGCATTTGGGTTAAGTTTAATGTGTCCCTACCATGTATGTGTCAAGCAATAAGTCTAATATGCCCCCATTAAAAGTAACAAATCCCTCACATGCCCTTTTTCCTGTCGAATGGTTTATGTCCACGTCCATTCCTCGTTCACCTTTTTCTTTCCAAATTTGCCTTTAGCCAAAGCCTCTAACCAAGGTGCCACTGTTTTTCACTAGAGCACCTAGCCATGTCATAATTGTTTCTTACTAAATCTCTCTTATATTACTGCTCATCATCAAATAGGTTCTGCGTGCGAGGAAGACGAGACTAAGGAGGGGTTTAAGAAATAAGGGATGATAGGGCTTCAATGATGGGGAAGAAGAGCTGGTTCCCTTGCTCTTCACCTAAACTGCAACTGCACAGCTGGCAACGAGGATAGAAGAGATGAAATCGACAATAAAGGCAACTCTAATTAGTTTTACGAGTTGGGATTAAAATTGTATTTCTATCTTAATCTTTTTACTCTTTTGCATATGGACCCCTTATGCTTTTCTAGGCATGTATATGTATACAGGTGAAAAATAATATATACAGATGATGAAACTATATGTATATAAAATAATATAATACAACTATTTTGTAGATATTAATTATAATTCTTATAATTTTATTTATGCATATGTCTCACATAATTTATACAAATCTTTCATACCAAATACACATATAGTTGTTTGATTTGTACACATCTCTAACCTGATTTGTACACCAAGGTCATACATATTTAACATCTCATTTGTACATATCACTATTGTATCACTATGAATTGAATTTTTGTCCTAATTTTTATTTCATTTATAAAAAATATAAATCTTGTACATATAATTGAATATATCTATAATATATCTCTGATTTATTTATACATATAACATATGTTTTGTATATATCTATAGCTAACTTTATGTATGAAGTTTCATACATGTATACTACCCGATTTATACATATCTTAAATTTTGATAAGAAGAGGATTTGACATATTCACGTATATTTTTTTTATGGGAGATTGGAATTGTACATGCTATTGAATATATCATTATCATATATGTGATCTCATTTGTACATATATAGTATTGATTTGTATATATCTCAAATTTTGGCAGGAATCAGAATTTGATTTATTTGTATCTATTTTATTCCATGAATGGTAGTATTGGAATGTAAATATATATAAACAAAAGGAGTAGAGTGCATATTAGATTTACTCGTGTATTTATGATGATAATCCAAAAATAACTATTAGTAATTTTTATATATAATAACCATGCATTTGTACAATTTATAGTAAAAAGCTCAAAACCAATTCTTAAAACATGTTACTTTTGTTTTTTTTTTCAGTTTTTGTAAGAAAAAAATTCATTAAAAAATTTCTTTGTGAAAAATAGTACAATTTATGTGCTTATTAGATTAATAGAAAATTACGTTTCAAATAATAATGATTTCAAACAAAAAACAAAATTTATAATTAGTGATTATTTAAGTCCCAGATAGGGAACACTAAAAGCAACACGAAGAAATCAAGTAGACAGATGAAGCTCTAACACAATGTAATGTTGGATACTTTAGTAATATTTTTTTTCTATTCATTTTGTATTTAAAAAGGTTTTATAAGTGTGTTAAACGTATTTGTGAGAATTCGTAAATAATAGGATTCACTTTGCAAGTTTCTTAAAATTTAGGCCAAAATGCGCATTTGGCCCCTTAACTGGGCCAACTCTAACGAGTTACCCCTTTATGTTTGACTCAGTGTGAGTTAGTCCCTCAACTTTACAAAATTTAGCGAGTTCGTCCAAATTGGATGGAAAAGTAAATGGAGTTAGATATGTTGCTGATGTGGTGTAGAGCTGTGCTGAGCCGGTATTGCCATGTCAGTGCTTTTTTCCACGTCAACCCATCTTCTTTCTCTTGCTGTTTGTTTGTTCCGGCGGAGCTCATCGTCTCAACGACCGAGGCTTCTTCACGGTCGGATCCTTCCCAGGGGGCTCCTTCAGCCTTCCTGTCGATGGGGCAGCGGTTTCTTCACGTCATCCTCACCGTTGAATCGATCATCGCCGCAGTGGTTTCTTTGCATTGGTCATCGCCGAATCGATGGCCCTTCTCCAATGAATCGCCGAATCAATGAATCACATAATCAATGAATCGACGCATCGATGAATAAATTGATCTCGCTTGTTGAAACCTACCAAATCCAATTACTGAATCCCGCTGGAAGAGCCGATCGGCCGCTTGCCTTCATGAATCAACGATGCCGAATCGACAGAGCCTTCGAATCGATCGTCAATGAGTCGATGCATCGATGAATTGACTGATCCTGCTCACTGAATCCCACCGAATCCAGTTGCCGAATCCCGCTAAAAAACCAGCTCCGCCACCTGCCTTCATCTTGCAGTCCCGAAGATCGCCGCCCGAACACGCCCAAGTTTGTTCGTTTTAATTTTTAATTCATCTGCTCGCCTAACAGACGGTGTTTTCCAAGCTGGCCGCTTTTCGTTAGCAGATGGACTAAACCGTTAAGTTTAGCAAATTTTATAGACTAAAACGCTAAATCTGCAAAGTTAGAGGACTAGCTCGCACTGAGTTAAACAAAAATGACTAACTCGCTCGAGTTTGTCAAGTTGGAGGACCATATGCGCATTTTGGCCTAAAATTTATAGGGCGTTAATTAACATTTATTTTTTCTTTCTATTTGTAGTAAGACAAGTGTTTAGGAGGATTCAAACTTGGGCTTCGGCATGGACAATGTCCCTCTCAGCCAACTAAGTTAGCTGTAGGAGACTTGATAACATGTTTTTTCTATAATCAAAAGTATGCACAAGTATATATTAAGATAAGATGAGTTATAAAGAAAATTTAGGGGTAGGTTGTCTATCTCATAAACTTGAAGGGTGTTAAGCTGTATTTGGACAAGTTGTTAGCAAGTTTTTGCATGGGGGAGTGCAACTCACTTTTGGAACCTAGATCTTGAGCAAGGCAGTATCCTACTTTTGTCAACTAAGATGGATAGACGAAGGTTTGATAATATGTTATGTGTGTGTGTGTGCCACACACACATTAACAACAAATTCTTTACAAATAAGTTACTTTTATTCTTATTTCACATTTTTAATTGAGTTTTGATGACTCGCCATGTATGATCCACTTAATTAAACATAAAAATGACTTAGGAATGAAATGATTATAAAATTTTTGGAAAATTGTGTGCATTTTAAACATTTAAATTCATTAAAAGATCAATGGTGAAGATAAAATCCTCATTTGCTTTAGCCTAATGGCTAAGGGCAATGTGGTATGGGGAAGGTCAGACTAGGGGTGGAAATGAGCCAAGCTGAACTCGAACACCACAGGCTTGAAGCTTAGCCTAGTAAGGATTTAATTGGCTCGAGCTCGATGAGTTTAAAAACAAGGTTTGAAGCTCAACTCGAAGAGATTCGGACTCGGTTCAGTGGCTTGATAAGCTCGAAGCTTGATTCATGGTTTGAGCTTGATTCAAGCTCAATTTAATGTTTAAGCTTAATTTAACAAATAAAAATAAGAATTTTAAGGTTTATGTATATTAAAAATAAAATTAATTTAGCTTTTATGTTAAAAAAAATATTAGGCACATTAGGTTTAATAAGGGTCTATTTGGTTGCATGGATTCAGTAGGATGGGATGAGGTTAATCCCATTTTGGTGAGTCTTCTTCTTTTGGTATGACTGGAGGATCGGATAATCCTTATCTTTCTGTACATTTTAATCCTAGAAACACAAGAGTATCACATCCCACCAAAAGTGAAGGATGAAAAATGCGAGATGGGATGATGGAAACGCACTCCAATAGATGAACCGATTGGCACAAAGAGAAGCTAGAGGTCCATCAGCCACAACTCGTTAACTGGTAACCTCGTATGATTAGAAACGATGAAGCTCACCCACGAGCACTTAGGGGCTGCAAAGGAGGAGGTGTGAGCAAGGAGCATTGTGCTACGTAAAGGGTGTTGGAGCAAAAAGAGAAGTAACAAGTGCAGGATCAGTAGAAGTCACAGGCTCTGGATATGGCTGAGGTGGAAGATGGCAGCCGCAGCTTTATCGAAATCCTAGAGCTTAGACCACCGAACTCTTAAAACTCTAGCTCTTGCAGGGCTGGCATGACCTTTTGTGGCCTCAAAGGCCAAGATCTCAACAATGGGCCTGATTGGTTTATTTGGTTTGGTGCAAGATAGAATTACAATGCCACAGTTTTTTAGTTATATGTAACTAAAATATTGAAAATTGCTATGTGTTTATTTTTTTTTATAAGAAAATAGGATAAATTTCTCACATTTCATCATAAAAAATTCCTGTCAGAATGACAAAAAAAATTACAAAAAAGTTTAAATGTTTACGAAAGTGGAAGGTATAGGTGTATGTGTGTATCATCCATCAAATTATCCAAACAAAGGATGAGATGAGGTTAATCCTATCCACTATGCAACCAAACATAGGATAGGATATTATAACATCTCATCCTGTATCATCCCATCCAATCATTGTATATCCCAAGAACCAAATGAGTCATAAGAGTTTGAGCCGAACAGTAAAAGGCTTTAAACTCGGTTTACTGAAAGTTCGAACTTAAAAAAAAAGTTTGAAACTCGGCTTGAAGTTCAGACTTAAAATGAAGCTCGTTAAACGTGCCTTAATAATAAAAAATCGAGCTCAAACTCGAACTATTCAATAAAAAAACTCAGCTCATTTTTACTATTGATCAGATATTCGAATTCTCTCATATAACACCCTAACACTGGTTTGGGTGCCTTATAGATTCTATAAAATGGAAATTCTTTCATTCCTTTACATATGAGTACCTTATAACTTTTATATTTCATATAAACTTTTCTAATAAAAAAAACCCAAAAAATAGAGAAGATAACGAGTGCTTAGAAAAATTGAGATGGAATAACTTTATATCTCTCAAATTTGCAAGAATGACGGAAAAATACGGTTGCTCCTGTATCCGAATTATGTATTTAGAAAGTTGCATTTTCAATACTAACCACTTCTTAACGGTTGAAATAACTGTTTTTCAACTACCAATATTATTAAAGCTGTCATTTAAGATGGTGGTAATAATAGTTCTTTTTCTCTTCTTTGTGTTAGTATTAGCTGGAGATGAAATTAATTTGAATTCCTTATTGAATAGTTTAATTTGGAGCTTGATCTCTTCATTATTGAATTGAGTTTTATAAGTTTTGAGTTCAAATTTGAACAGCATCCAAGATTCCAAGGCTTAGAGGCTAACACGCCTAATAAAAAATATTATAATATTGTATTATAATTATAAAAATAGAATCTTAAAAAATCCTAATACTCATCAAATTGAATTCAAATCTTAAATTAAACTTTAAGTTTATAGAATCACTTTGTCGAACCCGAGCCCTTTTAGCCAAGCTTTGAACCCATTTACAATTACAAAACGCATCAATCTCAAACTTAAACTAAAATCAATCGTTAATCAACCGGACTTTGAATTTGTGATGTTTGGACTTGGCTCGGCGATTTCCACAATAATACTGACCTGTAATATCGAACATATTGAGAGGAATTGTTTGCTCCGGTATCTGGAGTCGCATCCCCACCACATGGGCTCCTGTCTCCGATGTTGATTGATCAACTTCAACGAGACCTAACCTTTTTCCTCTCCTGGCGTCGCCTCCTCTGCCACTTTTGCACTCCACCCGAATTATTTTTTCTCCGTACGCAATCAAGTAGATACAATTAGTCAGACGCAGGTCTATTTACGGCCAAATTGCATCAATTATCCATGAACTATAAATCTTGCTGCTAATTGCTCCTTCAACTAGAAAGAAGTTGCCTATCATCCCTAAACTTTTAGGCAGTTGCTTAATCCTGTTTAAACTTAAAAAATATTTCCACACTTTTAGGATGTTATCAAGTTTTACTGTCAATTTTATATAATTATACTACTTGGTGTCCTATGCACCAACTCCATTGCTCCTTATGGCAATTCTAAGGCGTTACTACAGTCTACAAGTTGAACTTGAGGCACCAATACCTTGTATTCTCATCTATATTTGGTTTTCCCATCTTGGAAGCATAGGTGGATTCATGTGTTGTATATGGGTCCATTAACCCCTATTTCTATAAAAAATATGTTAATAAGGATATATAACAATTGGACCCCCTTTAAATTTTTTAGTGGATCCCCATAATTTTTATAATATTTGTTGGAACAAAAGAATGAGCATCTGCTACTTTAAAAGATACAAAAAATGAGTCAATCTCTTCTATGTACAAATAATTTTCTAAAGGCAAAAGACCATACTAGCCCAAAACATTCATACATTTTTCTATCAAGACCTTAAACATTTTTTTACTTTCATTTTTGTTCAAAAATATAGAAAAATTAAAGAACTAGTCGGACACAAGTTAAAGTATGTTACATATGCGAATTTATAAGTTTTATTGTGTAATGCTGAGTTTAATATTTATATATGCATTCGGACCCACCTTTGTAAATTTTTTTAATCCTTCACTGCTTGGAAGTAACCAATATTTGATGCGATAATTATAGGTTGTTGCCTGGAAAGATAGGTTAATAAATTCTTAAGAACTAAACATCAAACTTGAAATTGTCTAACAATTGCAAAATTTATCAAAGTTTAAGAAAGGATAAGTAACATTGTTGTTTGGGACGAAACAGCAACCTAGTTTATTTGAATTGGGGGAAATGAGAGGAAGGGGAAAGGTAATTATCTTCCCTCCCTTGTTTGGTTAGATAAAAAAACTGAAGGAAAGGAAGAGAAGGGACCACTCTTATCCCTCCACATGCCTCGTCATGTACAATTTTTTAATCATCTCAAATTGAGGAAATGATAAGCTCCCATCTATTTTTTACACTTCACTCTCCCCTCCCTTTCCCTCCTTTTCCCTCAATGAATTATCCTAGTGCTGCCGTTCACAAAAAAAAAAAAAAAAAAGGTTAATAGTACATGCCTTATCGGATTTAATGCTTTTTCTTTCATTTTTTTATGCAATTTTAAGTGTTCTTTTTTCTTTTTATTAGGAGTATTATACCTCATAGCTGAAACTAATGAAGTATGTCGAAGTGGAGACTTCTTTCAAGTAAGTCTTTTTTTCCCCCTTCAGACACAAGACCTTGAATCAAATACAAAATCTCTTAAAGTGTATGTCCCTTTTTTTTTTTTTCCATCATATGTAAGACCTTGAGTCAAATACAAAATCTTACTTAAAGTGCATGACCATTTTCTTTTAAACCAATTGGTATGCATTGATCTTACTGGTATTATAAATCATTACACGGTCATTTACATAAATAATGGAACATACATAATCTGAAAATAATGGAGCATAATTGCAGAAGGGCAAGTCCTGTAATTTAGGTCCAGTTTGTTTGCCTAATGTGTTTTTGTGTATAGGGCTAACTCATGTGAGGTCCAAATTACTTTTGCCCTTAAAGTTAGTTGAAGTTACAGCCGACCATGTCTTCTAAAATCTTGAGAAACTCACACCTCCATCAACCACTATCCCTCCACCACCAAGCTGCCATCTTTGGACAATAATTGGCTTCTAACCAAACTCATGTGATTTAGGCCCAGTTAGTTCAGTTTTAAATCAACCAAATTAACGTGTGTTTTGCAATGAGGCCAACTTATGTGCTTCTGCCCCAAAAACTAATTGGAATTACAGTTGACCCTATCTTCTAAAATCTTGAGAAACTCACACCTCCATCGACCACTGCCCCTCCACCACCAAGCTGCCATCTTTGGACAATAATTGGCTTCTAACAAAACTCATGTGATTTAGGCCCAGTTAGTTTGGCTTTAAATCAACCAAATTAACGTGTTTTTTGTAATGAGGCCAACTTATGTGATGTCCAAATTACTTCTGCCTCCAAAACTAGTTAGAATTACAATTGACCCTATCTTCTAATATATTGAGAAACTTGTACCTCCATCAACCACCATCCCCTCTCACTACAAGCTACCGCCTTTCAAAAATAATTGGCTCCTAACCAGATTGTTAGTTTGTTTAAGCTGCATCAAGCCATCAACAGTCAAAGTCTCAGCTATATTGTTTGTTGGCTATTGTAGTCAACAGTGGCCATTAGTGATCTATAGATGCCCCGATCTTCAAAAGCAACGATGTCTACCAGAGTTGGGGTAAAACTAGATTCAGAATTAATAAAAACCAAGCAAAACTCTCTCAACAGCACTCAACGAAATGGCCACGGAATTGGGAGTTTCGGATGAACACGTCATCCAAATCAGGAAATGGTGCAAGTTGGGGTGGCCGATCAAAGTGGCAAGGAGGGACATGGAATGCGAATGGGGTCGCAGAATAAGTCAAAGTCCAATGCATAGGTAGGGGAGGAAGTGAATTGGTGGTCATGCGGGTAGGTAGGAGGAGTGGCTGGGGATGGGTCAAAGGCAGGTGATCGAAAATTAAGACTAAGATGACCATGTAAATTAACAAAACTTTAGGAGCAAAGAAAGTTTAAAAATTTTGACCTCACATCAAATTCCTTATCCCCCGCGAAAAAAATAGCTAATGGTGTCATTTCAATTGAATAATTATTAGTTATGCTTATGGCTCATAGTATCAATAGCAGTAATATTAACTAAATGTTCATAATTAGGAAGGAGAATATACATGCACATACTAACCAATTACCAATTGACACAATGAACATTTTTTAAGAGGCGACAAAAGACATTTCATATAACTTGAAGACAAAAACCAACAGCTTTGCTCGCCCTTCACTTGTCATATGGAAACTAGTTCTAAGGCATGCACATGAAAGCAACTATGAAGTCATGAACACATAGGACTTCTAAATAAAAAAACTTATTAAAAAGAAACCAAAAATGCAATATCCAAGTAAATAACAAGACAAAAAAAAAAAGGTCAATTCACCTTTCCTTCTACTAGGTTCAAGAAGAGGTGTTCACTAGCGTGGGTATGACTAGTTTTCAATAGAACTTGACTTGACGTATATCGGAAACTAGGTTGCTCAATCTGATTAATACCCGACCCGAAACGCATAACATAAACTCTAATTAAAATAAGAAAGTTTTGACATAACCAAGTTTTAAATACGCCTGTAAAATGAAAAAAAAAAACTTATATACAAAACATAATTATAAACAAGTAACAACCTACAATAACATTAAAATGCAATTCCTACGAAAAAGTCTCAATTCAAATAAAGTCATCGATAACAGACTAACGATACACTAAGGGATATAACAACAATAGTTAGCACCTAGCCCTATGTCGAATCCAAATGAAACCATACTCCATATGATACAGTACATTAAGAAACATAAAAACAACTTCTAAGTTGTTCCAACTTCGCATCAAGGATCCAAGTAAGAAGGAACTTACCATTGACATCAGCATAAAAAATCTTAATAATCAATATTCTAAATTGCAAACCCTTTCACAACCAAAAAAAAAAAAAGGATACCGGTTAAAATCAAAGCAACAAAACAATAATTCATCGGTGAAACGATAAATTAATCAGAGAAGTTGTCAATTCATCACCAACTTACCATATAATTTCTTCTTTTTACGGATAATGGGCGATGGTTGGCTGTGGGTTCTTCGAAATTTGACGGCGACATATTCTCATTCGTCATTCTTCCCTCTCCGACCTTCTTTATCAAATTTGGTATGGTTCTTCGGCTTTGCTGTCTATGTGTAATCAGTAGGGGCATTGATTTGGTAAGGCATTGCGGTTTATGGGAAAGGCACGGGACACGAGACGAGATTCGAAGGTAGTCTTAAGGACAATTAAATTAGGAATTGGGTTGAGAGAAAGGGGCTCATGCTTTATTTTTAGGCCGGGATAGGTTGAGTCTTACTACCAGTTCATTTGGAGTTAACGAGGGGGTATTAACACATTTTTAGTGCCTGGGTTGGGTTTGTCGTATGGGTATTGCTGAACCCTTCACATAAACCAGCCATGAAGTTGAGGTTCATTACCGTCAGTCCATGATGCCTTGGCTCCTTCTTGTACGAGAGTCGTGCAAAGACGCACAAGGGGTTTGGATTGCCCAAACAAATCCAAATGAAGAGAATTGCAAAAAAATATGTTAGAAATTAGCAAGGAAATTGTAACTGAGAACGAATTATCATCAGAAAATAAATCAGAGTTGAGTTCACTCACAAGATCATGCGAATCACTCAATAGGACCTGACATTTATGCTTCGACAACAGGAATAACAGAGCCTTCGATTGTTCGGACTTTGATTAAGTGGATAAAACCCAATTTCCAGCACTAGAGAACGAACTTGCACCCAGTGAAAACCCAATTTTTTTTCCCCATTGATCTGAACAAATCAGGACAAAAACAAAACAAAACAAAAAAAAAAACAAATTAGATGTAGTAGAATGGTTCAGGCATCACAAGGCAAAAAAGTATTTTTTTCATGGATTTTGCCGGGGATTCTGAGTGGATCCGACCCACCTGGTATTATGCCGAGCACAGAGACAGATTTTTGGCAGGGACGAGCAAGTCGGGATAAAGATGAAATTGGCCGAGAATGGACCTCGTCGGGAAACCACGGGGTGGCGGGATGGGAAGGAGCTAGGCGCACAGAAGATTCATCAATGGTATCTGGCTACCGATTGCTGTCCTAGGAGAAATGACATTTGCTTTTGACCATGGTTGAACCATAAACACAGGGATTATTTATGTCTAAATTCACTCGCTTGAACTGCTCCTTAACCCTCAACAGAATGCGGGTTTTACAATCTTAACTTGACCCGACCCATATGCACATTAGATAGCTATTTTCAATACTCAAACCAACCCGAACTTATATAAACCGTGCATTTCAATGGTATCGGATTGATCCGGATATGTTGGTTTGGCAAGTTGAGTGAGCTAAA
Organism: Aquilaria sinensis; assembly: GCA_005392925.1. Lineage (NCBI taxonomy): Eukaryota > Viridiplantae > Streptophyta > Magnoliopsida > Malvales > Thymelaeaceae > Aquilaria > Aquilaria sinensis. Next base: position 244,580 of record SMDT01002889.1, on the reverse strand, counting down.
TGAACACCCTACGCTCAATAATCAGTTAGGAAAACGACTCAATCAAGCACCAACCTATCTGCGGCTGTTTTCTAATGGAATGGAACCGATTTTAATCGACAAAACTCACAGAAACACCAATCTCTTGTCTCCATTTTCCCACATTCTGTCTGAACATTCCGTCCAACTCTCTGTCGGGTATCGATTTTTTCAACCGTTGTTAACTGATATAAATCTGTTCGAGTTACAAGTTACACAGATGAACAGAGACAGGAAAGAAAAAGCAAACAAGGACAGTACAGAGCATCAAGAAATTGGGTAAAAAACAACACTTTAGTCTATATCACCTCTTTCTCAGAGAGCACAATAACGTCACACCTCTGTGAGGAAATCCCCTCAGACGTCAAGATTACATATCTAGACCCAGATCACTAATACTGTTGGGTTTCAGATTTTGGTCAGTCATCTTCTTTTTACCATCTCAAAATATGTAAACAAAAAAAAGGGAAAAACTTTAAACCAGAGAAGCAGTCAAGCAGCTTCTTCTTAATTTAAAGTTTGAATTAGTTACCATTTTCTCCCCAAAAAAAAGAGTTAAAAATTATAGTAGTAAGAAGAAGAGATAAATATTTGGACTTTGGCCGGCTCATCTGAGCGTCGAGGTCAGAGACAGGAAAACATCTTCTTGGCAAGGAATGGTGAGGCCCATGTCGTGGTCGAAGCCAAACTCTTCCTCTGCTTGCTGGAGCAAGCTCTGGAACTCGGGTCGGGTCAACAAGGAGATGGGCACAATGTATCGGGTTCGGTTCTCGCCAACGTAGACGACGAAATGGCCCTTGGGGACGTCCAGAGGAAGGCCGTGCTCGTCGTAGGTACTCTGTTTCTTGCCCAAGCTCGAGCACCGTCTGAGAATCTGCTTGATCATTGCCGTTTGGGTCAGCTTGCTCGCCTTCTTAATCGCCATTCGGAGGAAGTTACCGTGTGTTTTTCCGGGTTAAAGGGGAAAGAGCGAGATGATATTGTGTCATGATTTGTGAGTGTGAGTGGGGTATATATGGACAGACGAATTGGCAATTTTTTCAACAAAGAAATGTAATATAAAAAGGGGGACTAAACTAAAGTTTGTAGTTGGAAAATATAAAAAATAGAGCTACTAAAGTAGTATTGGGCCTATTAGTTAATGGAAGTTGGGAAAGGAACAGAGGCATGTGAGATTGTGGGGACAAAGGACAGACCGTAGGTGTTTTTGGGGCCTGTGGCGTGTGTTAAGCTCAAAGGACATGCTTGAAGGGCAGCCCCACTGGGATTGCACCTTCTTGTTACCCTTCAAAAGGACACCATGGTCCCTCAATCTCTCTCTCTCTCTCTCTCTCTCTCTCTCTCTCTCTCTCTCTGCTCCTTGTTTGGTCATGAGTTTCGACTAATTCTTGTCCGTAAGGCTATTAACTTTTTGGTCACGGATTAGAGCTGTGCTTCAAACCCCCTAGCCCTGGCTTCACGTTTACACCATTTTCTCTTGCTAATTGCTTTGGGCAAAACTAGAAACGGATTTTAAGCAGTTCTGGGTTTTGGTGCTGCCAAGTGCAAAGAATAGTTATTCTTTTTCTCCTTATGGCTGAGTTGTTATGATCATGGCTGTGAAATTGTTTGTCGAGTTTTTTTTTTATCGATAATAGTACATTCATGGCATTTGAAATAATGTATTTCATTTGTTTCAAGAAGGATGACAAGTATGAGTATTTTTTTTTTTTTGGGCTTTCTCAAAATGGATGATCTATTTCTCGTTTTGAAAATTTTTTAACATCTAATTTACCATATTACCATTATTTAAACTCTATTTATACAAAATTGAAAAACTACATAAAATTTAAAAAAATATATTTTTTTCTAACCATCATTTAAATTCTCATTACAAAAAAAGCCAAAATATTTTTTCTATTTTAGCTTAAAATGGAAAGAAAAACATAAATTATACACATTTTAATCTTCATACCCAAAGTATACAACTAGTAGTACTAGTATAATTGATTATAGAGCAAAAGGCACCATTGCTCCTTCAACTTTGGTGACTGAAATGTGTTTATCCTCCAAGTTTGATTCAATATAACTTAATCCTTTAAGTTTTCAAAATTGTGTAGGTTAGTCTCTCAAGTACTAGGGAAAATTACAAACCCAACCCTAACTTCCCTTATTTCGGCAAAAACACCTCATTTGCTCCTAGGTCACACATTAAAAATTTAGTAAATTGCTAACCACATATTTAATTAAATAAAATGTTTACATAATTAAATTAAGTTTGAAAAAATTTATATGATAATTTAATGCAAGTTTTAAAATATATAATGATTTATGGTTTTTCTTTTAGGAATCTAATTTTGATTGATCATTTCAAAAAACTTAATCGTTTTACTGAATATATTTTACTTAGATATTTTATTTTTCCTGCAGAATGATTGGTTCTTCATATCATCTTCCTAAAAGTCCAACACCTTTGAACAAACAACTCCTTTTCTAACATAAAAATTGTTTGGTTTAAATTATAAATAAAAAATATTTTTCTATACTGGCACTTTATATATCCAAACAGATTAATAAGTTCATGAAAAAAATTTCTGTCAAATTAAATTTGATTTTTTTTTCAAAGAATAGTAGTTTAATGATTTTATTACAAAAATGAAGGTAGTTTTGATTTTTCATAGTTTCTACATCATAAATTTTCATTCAAAGTTTAAAAACAAAGTCTTTTTCATTGGGTAGAAGGCCTAAATATTGAATCACATGCACAAGTCAAGCAATATCATTCAGCAATCCGCAAGAACTTAGCAATTCTCTACCAAATTTTAACCAATGACCCATCCATTGTGCATTTAGCTTGAACCTACTCCCCCCTTATGCATCAAGAGGGGAAAAGGGAAACCAGCAATTATATGGCTGATGTCAACAAAATGGTTTAAGGCCCATTGCACTAAAAAGTTGACCATCATGTAAGATTCGAATGATATTAGCCCAACTATTGATAGCAATTACACCCAAAATGCAAGGTGATTAGGCTTTTAATTATATAGTGATAAGTTAATGACATTTGAAAAGGAAAAACAATTATACTTATAAATCTCTAGCTGGATGAAAATTTTATCTAAATAATTTGAACACCAAATTACATTTATTTAAAAGGAGTAGTTGCATTTATAATCAAGTTATTTTGTTGACCTTTTTACAAAAATTATTTCTTGCACTATCAGGTCTTGGTAAAATAACCTCTTTAGGGGAAAAAGGTGAAGTCTTAAACCTCTAGTAGTGAGGGATATTTTTTATTTTTTATAAAAAAAGTGAGAAAAATATGTATAAAAAATAAATGACCTAATTAAAGTGGAGTAAATAAAATAGAAACTTTTTGCTTTATAAATAGATTATTTAAAAATAAATTAGACAAAAATACTTGATAATATAGAAATTTTTAAAATTATTGTATATAATTTTATTGAATTATCATCCAAATTATATGATTTAATTATTTAATTATGTAGTAAGCCATTTAGTGAAATTTATTAATTCACAAGTTAGGTGCGAATGAAAGTTTTTAAATGACACGATTCTTTTGCTGAAAGATTGGAAGTTTAGGACTAAGGTTGTAGTTTCATAAAATTGAAGAATTAAGTCACACTGAGTTAAATTTAAGGGATTAACTCATGCGAGTTATCAAAATTAAAGGACCAATTATGCATTTAGGCTTTAATTTTATGACATACAGGTGGAGGCAAAGTGTGTCCTGAAACTATTTGTTTATGTTTTACAAAAGAATGAAAGAAAGGTACTAATATGCATGTTTTATTTGAAATAACACGATATTGACGGGAGTATGCTATCAACACGAAAAGGAGAAGACAAAATTTAAAAAAAAAAATCATGGGGGTACTATGACAATATAGCCAGGTCGGAATTTGCTGTGTTCCCACCTTTTTTGGGTTAATTTGCTCGCCAGATGAGAGATGTTCTACCACTTTTTAGTGCTTCACCTATGCAACTAGACTCATATTCTAATACTTGACCACCATTTTTATTCATCTTTTCCTATCTGCTGTCTCAATAAATATTACTCCTACTCGGTTTGGAATAGCAAGTATGTCTACGCCTACTGGTTAACATTGATATTACTGAGATAAAATGTGGCCATCTTTCAATGTCTCTAATGCATGTCAGACACTTCGTCCCTAAAATATATAGATGTTTCTTTACATCTTGTAATTTTATATGTCTAATTTTGAGTATAAAAAAAAATTTATACTACCCATTCCCAAAAAAATAAATCATACTTATTTTTTTTAAGTTAACTTAATGAAGAGTTCTCCTTCTAAAAAGTTTTTAATATTTAATTTACTTTATTATTATCATTCAAACCTCTAATATACAAAACTTAGAAGATAATTTTTTTTAATATTTATTTAAACTCCCACTACAAAACCTAAAAGAATAACGTAAATATAATAATTTAATCTCGATATTTAGAAAAAATACTTGTGGAATGTAGAAAGTGTATTACTCCTAGTAGGAGCAGTAAATCTTATAAATAAGGAGCCGGTAATTGATAACCGCTAATTCTAAGACTCTAGTTAGCAATAGTTAAGGTCGTCAGAATCTTTGTTCCACGGATGTATTTGTAGATAAAAAAACAATGAGCCGCAAGCTCTTACGGGATACTTCATGCCCGCTGCCAGTGCCTGTGCCACCAATGCCATTTCTCATTCTGCTCTTCTCATTGTTCATCAAGTCTTAAGAACTATAAAGAAACAAATACATACATATATATGTACATATATATGCATAGTATTAACAATACTCTTTTCCCCCTCAACCTATGTACATACATAGAGAAATAGAGGATTTTATCAAATCAATTCACGCATAGATAATCAGTACATATGCATCAAGAGTTCATTTTCAGATATCCAACCTTAGCTGGAATTACTTTTCTTCCAAAAAAGAAAAAAATATTCTAGGACAATCAATCAAATATATGTAGAGATTAGAGACAGGTAGATGTTGATCCAGGTGGAGTTTTGGTGGAAAAGTGCAGCATAGATTTCTAGCCACATGCACCTAGCATCTACCTATAAAGTGCTGCTCAGCCTCCCTTTAATTGCCATCCTAGAAAATGACTTTTCCTTATATATACAATTATGAGAAATAGTTGTACAAGGTATAAAATTATGAGGTATTATGTATTTAAGGAACAAAAGAAAATGTATGCATTTTTTAGACCTAAAAAATACTTGAACCAATATTAAGTGACATTTTATGGGAAAATGGTTGAGGCCCAGAGCTCAACTTGTATAATTTTGCCATTTTGCTAAAGTGGCTAGGACAAGAAAACAACATTTCAAGTTTTCCTACTCAATTCATATTAAAGATCATCACATTATGTGGTTTTTCTTCAATCATCCATCCAGTTTTTAATAAGTTGCATCAAGTCCTTGGCCACTCCCACATGGAATGTTTGAGGGACATTCGAGGTTGAGCTTTGATTCTAGTCTCCCAACTTTTCCAAAATAATGCTATTAAAAGGTTGATTTGAGTACTTTTAAGTGTCAAAAAATAGAGAATTCTCACTAACCATAGTACTATATAATATCTTTAACTCTATGCATAGTTATAAGATTGTTTATGTGCAAAATAAAATGTTGTGATAATACTTTTTACAAAAACAACCTTGGTTGTTGAGTATTATTTACGACAATCCCGCCACCCAACTTTACCTCTAATGTGGAGTACCTAGTGGATGAGTTCATAGAGTGGGTTAATCGGGTGAAACTGAAGAAGCAATCCCAAAACTAGGTCTCGCTCGAACCCCAACTTCTAAAGGCTATTTGTAAGCCTATATATAGGTCTTTTTTCATTATTATGAGACAACCTATGAATAATATTGAAGTATTTTTCAGAGCTTTTGGCCTCTTTTACGACTGAATTCTCATTTTCTCTTTGATTAACCGTGTTGCTTAATCAATTTTCATTTCTCACTGCATTAGGTGGTATTATAGTAGGTTGAATTATCTACTCCATGGCTGGTGACAGTAGCAAGAACGAACAGCATGTTCCTGAAAGCCTTAGGTACGAGGATCAAGGGGAGGCATTATGAGAAATGAAGCATCAGATCATCCAGCGATTAAACTATCATTTTGAGGAGGTTTATTTGAGATTTTGGTAGCATTGTTGCCCTTATTTATAGAGTGTTTGAAGAAAGAAAATTTTCATTAGGGTGAGGAGGGAAATGCGAGTTTTGCCTTGTTGAAGGAGAAGTTATGCTCCGTGCTAGTTCTTGTCTTACCTGATTTTGAGGCTCCTTTTGAGGTGGAGTATCATATTAATGGTGTGAGAATTGGTGCTATTCTTTCTCAATGGTGCAATGCAAGCCGATTACTTTCTGTAATGAAAAGCTTTCTAATGCAAAGTGAAAATTGGTCATTTATGATAAAGAGTTCTATTCTATCATGCGTGCTCTAAAAAAATTCCCTTTCAAGCTTAAGCACAAGGCATGAGTTCAGAACAAGGTTATAGATGCCTTGAGTCGGCATGCAGATTTACTGGTAACTATGAGATAACAGATTGTTGGCTTTGACGATTTGAATGAGGTGTATGCTACTGATGAGAAATTTTCTAACATCTGGGAAAATGGTAGTAATTAACAACCTGCAAATGACTTTTATATTCATAATGGTTTTCTCTTACAAGGTAATCAACTATGTAGTCCTAAGATTTCGTTAAAAGAAAAGATAATTCATGATTTGCATGGTGGAGGTCTAGTTGGTCATATAGGCAAAGATAAAACTTTTGCAATAGTATGGAGTATTATTATTGGCCAAATATGTGAAGAGATGTTTTCAAATTCGTATAAAGGTGTTATGTGTGCCAAATTGCAAAAGGACAATCTCAAAATGTAGGTTTATATATGCCTTTACCTGTTCTTGAAAATATTTGAGAATATTTATCCATGGATTTTATTTTTCGATTACCTCAAACCTAAAGAAAGGTAGATTATATGCTTGTTACGGTGGACAAGTTTTCCAAGATGACGCATTTTATTGCTTGCAAGAAGATATTAAATGCCAGCGGGATTCAAAAATTTCTAAATAAGTTGTTCGTTTGCATGGAGTGCCCAAAACAATAACCTCAAATTGAGACAGTAAGTTTCTAGGGCACTTCCAGAAGACTTTTTGAAGGATGTTTGATTCTTTCTTGAATTATAGTACCACTGCCCATCCTTAGACAGACGGACAGACGAAAGTGGTGAATCAAATGCTAGGAAACTTGATATGCAGCATTTATGGAGACAGGCTGAAGCAGTGGGATCTTGCGCTAGCTCAGATGGAGTTTGCCTACAATAGTGCTATTTCATAGTGCCACAGGAAAGTCCCCATTTTTAGTGGTTTGCACCAAATCCCTTCAACATACTATTGATCTAGTGAGGATTGGAATTGAAGTAAATAGAGCTGCAGAAAATATCATAGAGAAATGACAGAATATTCAGGCTGAAGTTAAACAGAAGTTTAAGTAGGCAAATAGGTGGTATAAACAGGCTGCTGATGAACATCGTCGTGAATAGATTTTTGAGGTGGGTGATGAAGTAATGGTGCTTTTGTGAAAGAAGAGGTTCCCAGTTGATACTTATGGCAAGTTGCAACCATGTAAAACATGGCCCATATAAGGTTCTGAGGAAGGTTAACAATAATGTCTGTGTGATTAATCTACCGGCTAGTATGGGAATTTCTAAGACATTTTATGTGGTGAATATTTTCCTTTACTATTCTTCTGATAAACCTTTGCATCTAGACCTTCTTGGCAACTTGAGGTTGAGTTTTTCTCAAATATAGGGGATTGATGTTGAGCATTTTGTGGATGAGTTTATAAAGCGGGTTAATCAGGCGAAACAGAAGAAATTTTTTTGAAAATAAGCCTTGTGCAAACTCCAACTTCCAAAGGCCATAACTTTTGTTACGATTGTTAAATGACTATTATAATATGTTTTTTTAAGGAAATTTCACGCTCTATAGGTGTCACAAGCTTTACTCTTTGTGGTTGCATTTTTAGGTAAATGATCCATCATTTAAGAAATATCTGGGTTTTTTAAGTTTCTGTCAATTTTGTTTCTTAGTTATTTTTTGTCTTCTTAATTATTTTCGTTTAAGGTTTCTTTAAAAGCCTATAAATAGACCTTCTTTCGTTATTATGAGATAACATATGAATAATATTGTTGTGAGTTTTAAACCTTAACCGCAAATGCACGGTGGATGTTAAAGCTTGGTAAGAAAGAGTTTTGTTCTTATGAGAATTGATTGAATTGGTTGCCAAGTACCACTATCTTGAGACTCATTTTAACTAAATAAACAATAATTGATGATTTACTCACTATGAAAATAATTGAGTTTGTAACTTTACTTAAATTACTACTAAATAAGAATAACAAACACAATGCAAGTTATGGGTCTTCTAGTGAATTAACGAAACACACTTTTTATGATTTTCACTTGTTAATTTTGGTTAGATAGTGAATTAAGACTAATGGTTTGATTTTCTTACTTATTGGTAAAGTTAACTAATTGAGCTTTTATTCTCTTAAGTGAAATGGTTATTCTCCCAGGCTTAAACTATAATGGACACCCATATGAATCACTAGTTCAAGAGAGACATTATCAAGCTTAATTTACCTTCACCTAATGTTCTAGACTAGTCTCCTAACAAGCCCATGATTATTACATTTTTCTCTTATTTCTAATTCCTTTTAATTTTTTTCAAGATTTTAAAAGAAATCTATTGTGTAATTGACTAGGGCCCTTAATCAAACAATACAAAAACAAGCTTAAGCAAAAGAGTAAACAAGCAATGGAGAAAAACTAAAGTCAAATAGCCATTAATCCAACCAATATAACTAATTCAAGTAGCTACAACAATAAAAAATGTAGAGAAAACTACTCTATACTTAAATAAAACATAACCATAAATATACATAAAAGAGGATTCATGTCTAAACACAAGAAGAAAAAAGGAAAAAAAAAGAATTCAATAAACACTAGATACTTAATTCCTTAAGGCTTCCACAAGTCTTTAAGTCCTCCAAGTAAGAATTCATAAGTTCTCCACAAAAAGGTGAAAAAAATGTAATAGATGGTGATAAAAAATCTAAGTCTAAAATGAGAATATGAAGAATAATAAAGAGTCTCTAAGTTTGGTTCTAGATTTTTCTAAGTCTTTAAGGTGTCTTTGTCACTCACCTACCCATTTGAATCAAATCTCCTAGCCAATAACATGCTTAGACTCAAATTGAAGGTGGGGGACCATTTTTAGCCAAGTGTAGGGGTGCGAAAAAAGGCTATTTGGGCCCTGCAGCACCCAGGACATGAAAGGCACTAGTGTTACAACCCCCAGGTCAGGAGGTCAGCTTTTAAAATGATTACACTGTGGGGTTGCAGTGCCATTGGGGCTGTAGCCTCAATGAACTGTTTGTATGAACTTTTCATTTTTTCGCTTCGCTCACTTTCTGAACTTATCCGATGTTTCAATTTCTTTTTTCACCTTATAAAATGAAAATCCAAAGTAAGAAATGACAGAAAACATGGTATGATGACATAGAAAAAGATGCATGAAATTTTCAAAAATTTAACAATTTTGACCATGTAAATTGACATTTATCAAATATTGAAGTATTTTTTAGAACCATTTGCTTTTTTCTACAAGTGAATTCTCATTTTCTCTTTGATTAAGCTAATTACTTAATCAATTTTCACTTATCGCTGCATCAACTTCTCTATATGGAATAATATTAGAAGTGCTTTGGCGTGATACTGTTTGCCTTTATTATTCATTATGGACTTTAACAAAGTCTTAGATAGCTCAGAAAAATCTGGTAGAAATGCCCATTTAATTCCAAAGGTGAAGCATCTATAAGATTTTTTTATCTAACCTTGTTTTAGTCCCTCTTTATTATTGCCCTGGTCCTCGGTTCACAAGGACTAATGGTCAACTTGGTGAGAATGTAGTATTTGAGGTTTTGGATAATGCATATGCCTCGCTTGAGTGGTGTAATACATTTCTTGATACTTATTTTTTGAATCTTGCCATTAAACTTTCTCATCATGCGCCTATTGTACTGGAGAATAAGCTAACAAATAAATTCTCACCATTGACTTTATTATTTTGAAGGATTTTAACTTCATTGCAGACATTATGAATAAGTTCTTAAATGAGGTTTGGGATGAATGGGTTACTGGTTTTTTCATGTACTTGTTGGCTTCTAAACACAAAATGGCTATGTCTAGATTGTGATGTTTGAACTGTCACAAGATTGAGCACATATTAAAGAAATTGAAGCCACTCATAAGCAACTAGTACAACTTCAGTCTTCCCCCAATATGTTAGCCATTGAAAAAATCATTAAGTCTAATAAAGACCTTTTACATCAATTAAATAGGGATAATGAAAAGATTTAGGCCTAAAAATCCAGGATTAATTTGCTTGCTTTTGGCGATGCCAATCCAAAATTTTTTTAACTCGGTCATAAATGATCACCGCAAACGAAACTAATTTCACACATTTAAGGATTCTGCCCTAATGAGTGTATTATCCATTCATTTGGCATCCACGCTCACATACATCAATATTTTAAGGATTGTTTTGATCTTTTGGAACACTAAAATCCTGATTTGCAGAACCTAATATGTTATCACATTAGTAGGAAACTTTCCTTGGCTCAATAGCAACACATTCTAATTCCATTTTCAGATGGTAAAATTAGGCAAGCTATTTTCAAATTGAATAATTTCAAAGCCCTAAATCTGGATAGTGTCCAAACCTGTGGTGTTCAACAAAAATTGGGCATTTATGGATCCTTTTACTACCAATGTTGTTAGGTCTTTTGTTTAGGAAAAATTTATCTTGAAAGAATTGAACATGACTTATATCACTCTTATCCTTAAGGTTCAATATCATAAGACCATCCACGAATATCATCCTATCAGTCTGTGCAATACTACCTACAAGGTTATAGCCAAGCTTTTGGTCAATCATATGGAACTGCTTCTGAATTTATTTCTCTCAGAGCATCAAAATGTTTTTTTTCCCTGGGTGAGTTATATAAGACAACATAATCATAGCCCAAGAACTCCTCCAGGCTATCATTTGTATAAGTAAGTCTAATGGATCCCGAGGCTTTAAGGCAGCCTTGAAGTTGGACATGAATAAAACAGATGATTGACTTCATTGAAGTTTCATTTTGCAAGACAATACAAGATCCATATCCGCCAAACCTTACAGCCATGCCTTCCTCCTTATGTCAAAGTATGAGGTTTTGCTTCTTGCTTCCCTGCCCTTACCATCTTTCATGTAGACGGTACTTGGTACCCTTCTCTTAGTAGGGTGCAATTGGATGGACATATCGGGACTCTTATTCTAGTCTTACTAGTGTCATTAGTCAAGTTATCGATTCTTGTCCTTCTACCATTTTCAACCATTTATATATATATTTTTTTTGAAAAAAAAGACTATATTAATAGGGACGAACAGTACAAGAAAATTCACATAGCAGAACAACAAAAACAAGATAGCACTAGACCCATTATAGGGAGGTTTAAACAACTGTCAGAGTACGTGACACTCGACTCATCTTTCTTAACAGTGTCCAGGGGCGGACCTACGTAGGGGCAGGGGGGGCCACTGCCCCCCCGAAAATTTTGAAAAAATTTAAATATAGGTACTTAATTGGTTAATTCAAGAGAAATTAGGGACTAGAAATGCATTTTTGCCCCTGGAAATATTGAAAGAATATGAAGATGGGGGGCAGTAAGGTAGGCGCTAAAGAAAATAGTTACCAAATGAGTAATTATTCCCTTTAGTCTTAAACAGATATTATAACATGGAAAAAATGCACTATTAGTCCTCAAAATTTTTCAACTTGTACGATTTACATCCTAATCTTTTAATTAGTACGAATTACTCCCAATCTCCAGCCTTACCTCGCCGTGATACCGTCCCTCTCCTCCGGGTTTAGTCGACTCTTCTCCGGGCTCGCCCCCCCGAACCGAAAATCCTAGTTCCGCCACTGACAGTGTCAGTGAAAAAAGTTAAGAATATAATCCAAAATAATGAAATTCTCTTCACAATCACCTTATAGGATCATTTAGATAATATCACCATCTTTATATATTACACTCCGATATTTTGTCAGTTATCAGATCATTCTTCGATCTACCTAGTTGTTGAAGTAAGTAACAGCAAATCCCAGCACATTGTCAGCCTCTCACAAAAAATTTTTACTGGTTATCCATCTTAATGATTTGAAGCAAGCTTGTAGCCTAACTACTTTGGCAGTTGGGTATTCTCCCCTTAATTGGTAAAGCTGTCTTGTTTTATAGTTTATGTTTTGTCAACGCTTCGAATCACGCAAATCATCGAATACAAGATATGTACTGACTTATAGCTATAGGTGTTCAGTGGGCCGGTCCTGACACGGCCCGGCTTGGGACCGGCTCGTTTGGAGCACGGCACAGGCTCGGCCAAGACCGGCACGGCCCAAGCCCGCCAGAAGACCGTCGCAATGTGGGCCGTTAATGGGCCTGGAGGAGGGGGGAGGGAGTTGGGCTCGGCACGCCCTAGGAGGCGCCTGGGCCCGGCACGGCGGCGGCGCGCAAACGGTCATATTGCAACGTTCCGAAAAAATTGAAAAAAAGGGAAAATGACAGCTTCAGTCCCTGTAACGGCTCCCAGCCCTTTTTTGACCCCAGAAATTACATTTTTGCCCCCTCAAACAACTATTTTCTAAGGGTTTTTTAGGCAACAAAAAATAAGGTATTCCCCTATAAATAGGGAGGCCACTTTCACCATTTCTTCACACCAATCTTAGCAATCTCTCATTCTCTACTACTATATTCTCTGATTTCTTTGAAGCACTCAATATTATTTTCTTCATTCTCAATCAATTCTCAATTACTTTCAAGCCTCGTGATCTACTCAATTTTTCGTCACACAAATGGCATCAAGAGGAAAGGGAAATGCCTCAAGCTCTTCATCCCGCACCGGTTTGAGGTCATTTTTCTATGGCATTTCCCGACCGGCGACCTGTGGGACTCATATCCAACAAACTGACGATGACGAGCAATTCGATATGAGTCAATACGACTTGGGCCTCGACGATCAACTTTCTGATGACGACGTTGAGGAAGTGGAGCCCACGGCAGCAGGGAATGTTGGTGGAGGAGATGGTTCTGAACAAACCCCGACAAGCCATCAAGCCGAACTTCTGCCAGAAGGTAAGACGGCGAGGTGCACCGCATGGGTTTGGGAGCATTTTGACCAAGTTTTTGAGAAGGATAGTCATGGAAACAATGCGAGGTTCGCACAGTGCAAACACTGCAAGCAAAAGCTCTCGCACAAGAAGAACGCTGGCACAGGAACACTGAGACGTCACATGGAATCAAAGCATCCGACTTTATGTCCAGATGCAGCTACGAGTACCGGCGGTCAGACACAGCTTGCAAGCACTGCCGGCGGATCAGGTATTTTTAAATTTAATCAAAAAAATTGTAGAGAAGGCATGATAGAATGAATGATGTTAACTGAAAAACCATTTACACAATCGGAAGATAGACACATGGAAAAATGGATTACATCATACTTAAACCCTGCTTTTAAAAGAACATCTACGACCACTACTAGGAGGGAGGCATTTAAAAGTTATGAAGCTCGTAAATCAAACTTACAAGCATACTTCTCTGCTTTAGATCACTGTATCTCATTTACTAGTGACATGTGGACTTCACCACTAGGACAAAATTATTATTGTATAACTGCACATTGGATTGATGATAGTTGGGTCATTCAAAAACGTATAATTGCATTTAAATGGATGGAGGTCGATCATACTGGTTGGAACATATTCAATGTAATTTCAGAAAGTTTAAAAGAATTTTTTTGTTATGACAAGGTTTTTAGCATAACATTTGATAATGCATCAAACAACGATGTCGCGGCTGAGACATTGAAGGAATCACTAGAACCTGTCCGTGATGCCGCATTTTTTCATATTAGGTGTATATGTCATATTTTAAACTTAGCTGTCCAAAAAGGTCTTCAAGTTTTGAGTAATGAAATTACTCCAATTAGGTGGGCACTCCATTATTTAAAGTCAAGGACGAAAGTTTCTAAAGAGTTTAAGCAATATTGTCTGGAAAATGGCCTCGATTTTAGTTGGAAACGTTTTAAACTTGATTGCCCTACCTGAAAATGTTTTAAACTTGATTGCCCTACCCGATGGAACTCCACTTATGAGATGTTGATAGATGCGATGCCATTTGCTGCATACATGACATGTTTTATAAATGTCAGAGAAAAGAACACGATTTTGAAACAAGAGATGTGGGATAAACTGTCAAAATTGGCTGCTGTGCTGCGATATTTTTATGATGCCACTGTTTTTTGCTCCGGTGTATACTATCCCACATCGCACAAAGTTTTAATGCATATGGTCAACATTGCATGGGTTTTGAACCAATACAAAGATGACGAGTTCTTAAAAGACACAATTAAGGCCATGAAAGATAAATGGATTTTATATTTCAGTACTATACCCCCAATCTACTTAGTTGCAGCTACACTAGACCCGACCGTAAGAATCACAGGTACGCAACAGCTACTTGAGGGTTATTATAGTTTCTTAGAAATGGCACATATTTCTGTTCATACTATAACTACCTCTATTGATAAGCACTTGCGAGAGTTGTTTAAGATATATGCCAGTCGGCATAAGGATAAGGTTGCAAACACTACTTCATCTACCATCGCGTCTTCATCGGCCTCATTGTCATTCAATCCGGCTGAACAACTCCTCAAACGGCCCCATGCTGCCGCATCTGGTCTAAATGAAGTAGACGCATACCTTAACCTTGTTTGGGAGAATACTGAGACCGACATTCTAGACTGGTGGAAAGCAAGAAGTAACAAATTTTCAATACTCTCCATCATTGCCAAAGAAGTTCTAGCTGTTCCCATCTCAACCGTTGCATTGGAGTCCGCTTTCAGCGCTGGAAAGCGTATCATTTCAGAGAGACGCGCAAGGCTATCACCAGATGCAGTTGAAGTTTGTATATGCAACCGTGATCGAGGTATTGCAGCTTAGCTTGCAGATTACAAGACCACAAGAGTTCTGACGAGGAAAACCCCGATGAGATAGATGCTTAAATCCACCACTTGCTCATTATTTACTTACTTTGTATTTGATCTGATTTTGCTGTGTAGCACAAATCGTACCTTTTATTTTGCATTTAATTTTATGGAACGTTTCGTTATTGAGTAATGTAAAGCCCGTTCCATGGTATGTAAGTGCCGTTTGGCTTTAATATTAATAAAAGTTCACACCGGTGGTGGTGTTTTACTCTTAAAACAAGAAATTATACAAAATATAAACATAACCTTAGAATAAATATTTATCTAGTTTTTTTGTCATTATTTTATTTATTGTCTTGTCAAGTAAAATCTTGGTAATCATGGTTTGTTTCTTTAACATAAAGAATTAACTTTAGTCCTTAAGGTTTTAATAATTGACTTAATAAAGGTTACAAAAAATGGTTTAACTCAAAATCAAATATATCAAAGTTTTCAAACTTTTTGGTCAATTTCTTACCTTTTATTTTTATTTTTATTAAGTTATTCATTTAACGTTTGATTAATTTTAAAGTCTAGTAGAATTGAATATGAAGTGGAATTTAAGATCCACTAGATTATAAAATATCACTTATAAAAAAACTCTCATACTCTTGTTTTTATTAAGTTATTGATTTAAAAGTGAAGACTAAAAATTAAAAATAAAATAAAAATTACAATTTTAAAAATTAAAATTTAACAGACCAGCTCGGGTTCGGCCCAGGACCGGCACGTGTGAACACGGGCTGTACCCGTGCCCAGGACCGGCCGGTCCGGTTCGGTCCAGCCCGTTGTACACCTCTACCTATAGCCTATAGGCACGTTGTTTAATTAGTACGGTTGTCCGTCAGTCTAGTTTTTACTTTTAAGTCATACTGTGGGTTTCTCTTTTTAGGTGATTAATAAATAATGAGTTATTTAATATATTATTATTAATATTTTAATTTTTTTACTTAATTTATATACCAATTAAAATCCTAAAACTAAACATTAAGCTCAAAAAGAACTTTTAAAATATCCTTTGAGAAAAAATAAACACTTTCTACTATTTTTACTTTTTTGTAAGTTGGGTACACAAAAAATCCGTAAAAATGTAATTAATTTGTAAAAAATAAAATTTGATAGCGATTATTAAGTAGATATTATGATAGTAATTTTAAATGACATCAGCATTATATAAATGAAATAAAAAATTAAAAATAATAACTTTTTCAATGAATATTAAATTTAGATTAGATTAGGTTTTGTAATAAAATTTTTCCACTAACTTGTCATTCTTCGTTTTACAAATTTCGTGGACCATGTGTCAGTCAAACAAAGAAGCCAAGTGTATTCTCTCTTCATCTCATATTTTTTTGCGCCATTTGATGTTTTTGCTTAATTTAAATTAAATTTATTTTTATTAATATTTATTTAAAAAAAATTTAAAAAATATATTTAAAAGCTATATGTCTTGATTTATCAATTTTATATAATTTTTTTAGTTATATACTTATATATTAAAAATAAAAAATTATAAATTAATTATAAAAAATATACAACAAAGTAGTAAAATATAAAGTATGTTAAGATGAATCATCCGATACGATAACGTGGTCCAAACAGAAAGCAGGCAGCAGCAGCGGCATATGTGGTCATAATCAGAAATAAATTTTGACTTAATAACAACCACTACTACTCTCCACTCTACTTTACCCTCTTTATTACGTCTCTGCTACTCATTAATTTACTACAATCAAGTCTAGCTACTAGCAGTTAGCAAGTTATAGTACCACGGCAACGTCCTTTAGTATATATCACCACCATTTTCCTTCATATTTTCCATAAAGAGTATATTTTATGAATGATTCTAACCTTTAGATATTATTTTTTTAATTATTAACTTATTGAATATTTTGTTATAGTTTTAAATTTATTAAAATATTTTATTTTAGTCCTAAATTTATTAAAAATATTTTATTTTAGTTTTCAATTTGATGAAATTTGTTAACCTAAAGTATTTATCTGATAATAATTTTTTAGATCATAATTTAAATTATCTAGTAGCTGTTTTACAATAAATTTAATCTATATAATAATTTTTTTATAGCTAATAAAAAATTTAAATTATTTTTTTTAAATTGAACTTATTTCATTCAGAAAGAAAAAACTATTAATTTAATTTATCTATTTATTGTAAAAATGTATGAAATTGTTTAAATTTATTGAAAAACAGTTACTGGATATTTAAATTAGAATTTCAAAATTTTATGTTAGATAATTATTCTGAGTTAATGAATTTCATCTAGTGAGAGATCAAAATGAAATAATTTTAATAGATTTAGGATCAAAATAGAACATTCAATAGATTAGGGACTAAAAAAAAATAATGACTAAATATTAGAAACCATTTATGCAATTTGCTCTTTCCACGCCTCAATCACTTAAAAAAATAACAGGGTCGAAGAAACAAAGAAAACCCCAGTGATTTCCCTACAATTACCCCACAAATACAGCACTTCGAGAATATCGGTAAATTACAAAATTCCCCTTAGTTTGATCTAACATACACTTTACTCTCTTTATTTTTAAAAACATACACTTTACATCTTGTTTTCTTTATGGTAACCAACAACAATTTATGAAATCTTAAATTAAACTATCCGGTAACTATATTTTAGTAATTTAAGATTTTTGATGTCTTTTTCATAACTAACAGACATTTAAAAAATAGTGACATACATTTATAAGAAGAAAAAAATATTTATAGAAAAGAAAGTTTGATAATTTAAAATATCTATTAACTATAAAAAAAATATTAAAGAGACCAATATTACTGAAAGGTGACTATTATATAGTTTAAATTATAATTTTAACGGTTGTTATGAGATAATAAAAAAAATAAAATAAAATATATATATATTTTTTTTAAAAAAAAAAAGCAAACCGTAGGTTAGAATAAATTTAGGGTAACTGTAACTTTCCCCGAAAATATTGCTGCCACCTTCACTTGGACAGAAAAAAGCAAATTTGCCGCATTTGATCGAAAGGTTTTTTTGCTTTTTCCAGGACAAATTTACTCTTACCCTAGGACCTGTCAGAAGATCCCAATTCTAGACACTCCCCAGAAATAAATCGATAACAACGGCCGGCAACAGGTACCATTGGAAAGAGGGATGGTCAAGTGTCATGCTTAATTCCACTTCTATAATTTCACTTAATTTGGAAGTGTTGTCTCCATTAGGTCTAAACGAGGGTAAAAGGTATGAGTGTTGCGACGGACATATAATATCACAATATTAAAAATAATAATAATTAAAAAATAATAAAAATAATTTGGAGACTCAAAGAGAAAATATAAAAAATTTATGTATTAAGAGCTTAACAATTAACTCAGAAAAAGTGAAGAAAAAAAAGCTGTATTTTACTAAAAAAAAAAAAATAAACTAGGATGACCAATGTTTTAGTTTAGAAAACAACACACCATAAAAAATAAAAAAAGAACCAAGAGATTAAACAAAAACATTAAAATTAAGTAGTTACTAAGGTTAGAATATAGAGAGTTTTTTTAGGCGCACTTTGTAGCAAACTTTTTTTTTAAATAAATTTTGACATTAAAACAAATGCCAATAATAAATAATTAAAAAATTTTCATTCATAAATGGATGTTAATCAATTAAATTTTGCTTCATTTTAATTTTGGGTTGGGTTTTCTTTATGTTATGTTCTTATTATTAAAATGATTAATTGTGATCAAAACATAATTCTATAAAACATAACACTACATGTGATTCGAAATGATAAATATTTTTTGTCATAAAAAAATAATTCAGTAAAAAGTTTCATCTCTTATTAATTTAAATTTCAATTTTTAATATCGATAAGAAATTTATTTAGTGAAATTCACTCAAAAGCTTTAGAGTTTAATAAATTAATTTGATCCATCGATCCATAATTGTTAAAATTGAAAATAAATATGAAACATAACATTGTACATGCTTTGAAATGATGGATAAAATTTTTCATTAAAAATTAATTCACTAAAAAATTTTATCTCCTATTAACTAAAATTTCAATTTTTAATATTCTTTATAAATTTATTTAGAAAAATCCATCTTCAATTTATTTATCTTTTTTTAACCTTTATTAAGTCAATTATTAAAACCTTAATGTCAAAAGTTATTTCTTCAAGCTAAAGAAATAAACCATGATTACCAAGATTTTGCTTTAGAAGACAATAAATAAAAAAAATAACAAAAAAATTAGAGATAAAGAGAACAAATTATGCTCACCAATGTCTTTCCTTAGAAAATAGTACATAAAACAACAACAAAAAAAAAGCTTGGGATGAAGAGAGCAAATAGAGTAGGTAGACTAATAGTTATAAAATTTGGGGACCAAAATATAACACTGATGTAAATTCGAGCCTAAAATGGAAGAATTAGAAAGTTAGGGACTAAAACCGTGTTTTCACCGAAACAACACATGAAACAGATTGAAAGCGTAAAATTGCAACACAGATCCTCAAGAAATTCAGTGCTTTGCAAAAAGAGGATCAAACTCTAAAAAAAGCAAATCGTATCCAGAAAAATAAAAAAAAATGACGAATGCAAAAAAAAAAAAAGATAAGGGACAAAGCGGTAAAGGCACTGTTTTTTACTGTTCATTCAAATAGTACCCAAACACGGGTTTTAGTATATAGTATAATTAGATGTCTGCCACATGATGAGCAGTGAATATTCTATGTGACCAACACTTAGCTTCCCTTAGCTCTCTATTGGTTATATAATGTTGTACGTGTAAATGGGCTTAATTGTTTAAAATATTATAAACCCAACATTTTTAAATACTTGATTTGTAATTAGAAAAAATTAGTTTCACAATCCATCTAGCAGACAGGACTGTTGTTCGATAGAAGCATGTCCTATACTCAATAATGTAATATGTTAATTATTGTAAATTAGTGAAAGTGATGTCATGGTAATAAATTATGTCCACAAAGTGAAAAATGTGAATTTATTAGTGAAAATAATTTAAATAGTGTAGATGAAATTATAACATGGTAATTATCGAAATAACAAGGGTGAGACATTTTAATTAAAATAAATACAACTATAAGCATATTGAATGTTCTCCCTAACCTAATGATTTATGACGCAGCAAATCACTAAACCTCAGTTGCTTCACAGGTTAGAGAAATCAAACAATTACAGATTTGATTTTTAACTCAGCAATAAATTGAATTCGAATAATAACTAGTAGGCATCTTAGCATATAAATGAAACAATCATGAAATTAATCATAAAAGAACATTAAATACTCAAAATATTAATTGAATGAATAAAAACAACTTTGATCTCACAGTGCTAAAGAATTTGGGATTTCAGTTTTCTTCAACCAAAAATAAAATAAATCACTAAAAAAAAAGAAACAAGAAAAGAACACCAAGAAGAGTTGGGGGATGAGAGGGGGACAGTCTCTGTGAGAGAGAGCCAAAAAAAAAATTGTGGTGCAGCCACTTTAAATGCCTAATCTAGTGAGATAAACTCATAAAAAATCCCTAAACTTTTTTATACTGTTACAAAAGTACCCCAAACAAATAAAAAGATTTGAAATAACTAGAATGTTTCAAAGTTTATCAGTCAAGCAATGCTCCAGAACAGCAGCAAAAACTTCAAATTGAGATTTGACCTTGATGCAATCACTATTTCTCAAAATATAAAGCATGAAAGTTGTAGAGCTCTTTCTTATCTTCGAAACGACACCTGAATCACATAAAACGGACATCTACAGCCAAAGATATGCCTAAAATATCGCAACTATTTTTGAACGAGTGATAACTCGCAAATCACGATTTTGAAGCTGAATTTGACCCTTTTCTCTTAATGTGCAAACTGGATTCCATGGCGTGAATGTGATTTGTAGCTCCAGATGTTAGCTTTCCAATGAATTAAGAATCACTAGATTTCGATCTCTGTAGCTCAAGATATTAGTTTTTTTACCGGAACATCACCAATCTGTCAAAATCTGGAAAGAACACAACCAAATTAAAACTCGTAAAATGGTAAATTAAATCCACTCTTAATCAATTGAGTCTAGATATGTTGTAAGCTACAAAACATACTTAAAATATATCTTTAAGGTTCAAAACATATTAAAACATACTAAATATGAGAGAAATAAATATAATAAATATAAGCTTATCAAATTTCCCCACACTTAGCTTTTGCTCGTCCCCGGGTAAAACTCAAAATAGAAACATACTTTTGAACTAAACCGAGTAAGATAATTTCACATCCAAGGGTCTTGCAAAACTATCTAAGGGTCTTGAAAAACTTAACAAGAGGAGTTAAGTATGCAATCTACTCGGTAATAACAACTCAAAACTAAATAAGTTCTTGAAAACAATTTCTTCTCAAGCTAGCAACAATCACCATTGAAAATATGAGAAAAACATCAAAATTTTGTACGAAGTAAAGAGAGCAAACCATGTGGATAAGAACTTAAAAACCACAACCGGTCTTACAAAAAACCCATGAAAAATAAGAAATCAATTGAGAATTTACTAAAATATCTTTAAGGTTCAAAACATATTAAAATGTATAAAAAATGAGAGAAATAAATATAATAAATATAAGCTTATCACATATATATAAATTTATTAATGTTATCCAAAAATTTTTTATCACATATATATAAATCTACTCGGTAATAACAACTCAAAACTAAATAAGTTCTTGAAAACAATTTCTTCTCAAGCTAGCAACAATCACCATTGAAAATATGAGAAAAACATCAAAATTTTGTACGAAGTAAAAAAGTAAACCATGTGGATAAGAACTTAAAAACCACAACCGCTCTTACAAAAAGCCCATGAAAAATAATAAATCAATTGAGAATTTATTAAAATATCTTTAAGGTTCAAAACATATTAAAATGTATAAAATATGAGAGAAATAAATATAATAAATATAAGCTTATCACATATATATAAATTTATTAATGTTATCCAAAAAAATTTTATTTAATTGAAAAACAAAATTTTAAAAAACATATATACTTATTAATTTAAAGCCACTTTTATGATCGACCATACAATTAGAAAGAAAAATGTGGCACGATCGATTTAAATAGAAGTTATAGAACGCGACTCACGACGTGAATAACAACCATATATCGATACAATTCCTAGACAATCAGTAAGCAAACCAACCACCACCACTTGCTGCCAATTTGGGGCCAATTCGTTTCATCTAAAGTCAACTGACTTTTTTTAACTTTTTCATCTTTTTTATGTGAAACCAATTTCATTTGAAAGTCAATGTTATATAGATGCAATAATCAATTTGAAAGTAAATTTTTAGGATGTTGTTAAATTTTTATGAATTTTTCTTTTTTAAGACTTGAAACTAGAAAAATTCATAAAAATTTAGTAAGATTATAAAAATTATATTTTTAATTGATTCTTAAAAAAGATGTAAAAATAAAAAAAAGTCATTTTGTAGCCAATTGACTAAAGTTGAAACGAATTGGCCGTGATGTAGAGCAGGAGCAGCTCTCTCCTTCGCCCACAACATTCACGATCACCGATTTTGCCTTCAAGATCTGCTTCCTTGATTATTTGAAATCGAAGGTGCACTGCACCGCACCGTGCTCATGATACCAGTAATATATTGATGACACCATCCATTCCTGCATCAACGCTCAAACCCGAGCAAACTTCGTCCATGTCCAGCACCGATTCGACTTGGAATTTGACAAGGAAAGAAAAAGGGGAAGGTTGAAGAGCCCAATCTTAATAAGACTCCTCACTGTTTCGAATGGAGGACGAAGGAAAACATAGATTTTGTATTTAACTATATATATATATCAAGTACCCTTGATTTTGTGTTGTGAAACAAGTTTCATAATGTTTTCTGTTTTGTGCAACCAAGTCCACATGCATGTGCCATATCATACATCCAATAGAGCGTTTATACGAGTTAAGTACCACATAGAATTCACCGTTAGTCATGGGCGAAGCATCCAGTTTAATACTAACAAACAAAAGATATGTTTTCAAAGTTTTAGACCTTCTTTAAAAGCTAGAAAAATTATAGGACTGAAGCAGAAAAACTAAGCATAGTTGTAGCACTGATATTGATTTTTCCTCAATTACAGGTGGTTTGATTTTTATATATTTTTTTTACCCAAAAATATTTTTATTTTAAATTTAATATTATTTAGGTATAATAATCTATTGAAAATAAAATTTGTATAATGCCGTATGATTTTTATTAATTTTATTTTTTAATAATTTTTTTTATAAGTACAAAAAATAAAAATTCATAAAAATTATAATTTTAATGAATTATTATATTACATGATATTAATTTTTAAATAAAAAATAAAATTATATAAAAAAATATTTTAATTAAATTGATTTAAAATAAAACAAATTGGCTGTGTGGAGTTGGAGCATTACTGCATGGACGGCAGACCAGATATCAATTGCATGGTGGGGCCCGATTGCACTGACGGACCCGAAATTGCATGGCTTGCTCGGCCCGGCATTCCAAATTTGAAAGGGGAAAGTTACAATTACCCCCCTGAGGTTTATCTAAACCTACATTTTATTCTTTAATTTTTGAAAACCTATACTTTATCCATAATTTTTTAATATTATCCGATAACAACCTCTGAAATTGTAATTTAAACTATACACTATATGATAGTCATCTTTCAGTAATGTCGGTATCTCCACTATTTTTTTATAGTTAATAGATATTTTAAATTATTATTATTTTCTTTCTGTAAATGTATTTTTCTTCCTATAAATACATATTAGTATTTTTTAAAGGTCTATTAGCTATGAAAAAAATTAAAAAATCTTGAAATTATTAGAATATTATTATTAGATAGTTTAATTTAGGGTTTCAGAAGCTGTTGTTAGATACGATAAATGAAGTAGGAGGTAAAGTGTAGGTTTTTTAAAATAGAGGTGATAAAATGTAGGTTAGATCAAACCACAGGGGGCTTTTGTAATTTACCCATTTAAAAGCCCAAGGATTAAAAATAAGTTGGAATAAACGCTCGGAAAATTCTACTTGAACTTTGCAAGGAAAAGCAGGGGATATATAATGAGGATGGAACCGACCCGAGTGTAGGGTATTCGGAGTTGGACATGGCTCTTGATTGAGGCTTGTGCAAATGAAAGAAAATTTCTGGAATTGCTTGCTATATTCTATACAAGGTCTGTGTATATATGGTTTTTATAGAGACAAGAAAGGTTGTGAAGAAGCGGGAAGCAGACACCGACAACAGTTGGTTGGGTTTTGTTTGGATAAAAAAATGATGTTGAGAAAGTGGAGTGAACAAGTACTAGGTGCAGAATTAAGGGTTCCGGTGAAGATGTGATAAATTGAGGTTGACATGCCTGAATTGTTGGTAGATAGGACTCAGAGAGGCCTGGGCTGGGTCGGTGTCGGTCCCATGACAGCTCAGGGAGGACGACGACTGGCCTGGCCCTGGTTTCAGTGTGAAAGGAAAGGGAAAGGAAAGGAAGCTGTTGAACGCAACAGAAGCAGCACGGCAGCTGCACATGTATTGGTCTTTGGCTTGCTGCATCAGGTACCTGACGACTGAGAAGATAAAAGAAAACTTCCTTGTTTAAGTTTTGCTCCATTATTATTTCAGAGGAAAACGTTCAATAAATCTACTTGGATTGTAGTTCTACTAAGATATACGTTTTCCTTTTCTTTTAACCCCTGATGCATGGGCAATTGATATTGATCCCAAAATCGACTATATTAATTTCCACTAGATTTATAGTTGACTTTTAGAGATAAGACTAAATAGAATGTGAGTAGTATAATGCTAAAATTATATCAAATTTTATGATATTGGATACTCAATTCATATTCTATCTATTATTTATCGATTTTATAATTTTAAGATTTATATCCTATCTATTTTAAAGCTGGTATGATTGGATAAAACTCACTTACCCGTTGCATACCATCATAACAAAATATAGTAACTACAATAGAGTACTTATAATAAAAAAATATTAAAATTAATCTTCCAAAAAAATATTATCAACAATAAAAAAAGAAATTGATTTGGCTACAGATAAATTATAAAGAATTTGTCCAAATTAAATTAGTGAAATGATCACATACTTAGCAATAGTACAACTACAAGTGTATAACTTTACGAAGAAAAGAGTGTGAACCTTCCATAGAGCTTCGCCCTAGTCATATTATATTGATCTTATAATGACATTTATTTCTGATTGTAAGTAGTGAAGTTTTTTAGGTTGATTTGTTAAAAATATTATATAGGGGTGTTCATTTAACCTGCTCAATCTGTAAAAACCACATGGACCGAACTAAACCAACACCATAGCCTATGCAAGTTTATGTGGGTTATGATATGGTTTGGGTTCTAAAAATAAAAAATTAATGTATATGTGTTGCACTTTGGGTTTTATTTTGAAAAATCAAGGTACGAGCTTGAAAATTGACGCATTTGTCTAAAGTTGTCTAGCTGCTAAATGTTTTTGTTGAAAATAGGGGAAAACATAAAACAACTCACCCTTTCGGATGGTTTGGACCGGTCAATGTGTATGAGACTCTCCTAAATTGCAAGACAACCATTCTTTTGGATGGCCTGGATCCGATCTACCCAAGACCCTCTCTAAAAAGGCTAGCAAATTATTACCACATGAAAATCTTAAAATTATAAAAGCTCAATGGTAAGGTAGAAAATGAGGACAAATAAAATATAATTCTGTGCACAATTTTTTAAAGAAAAAAATCAAAAGGGATAATCATGTTTTTAGAATTGGCCTAAATATACAAATGGCCCCTAAATTTTTCTAACTTAAATGAGTTAGTCCAAAACTCAATACTCAGTTAAAGTTATCACTCTAATTTTACAAAATTTAGTGAGTTAGTCCATGACATATTGATGTTGGCTGACATGGCTGTTAGCTACTAGTGTGTCGTTGACAAATGACCCTTAAATATGATGTGGCTATAGCTGTGGGTAGTGAGCTGGCAGTGGGTGCTTGTGATGTTTAATTTAGGAAGGAAGGTAATATTGGCCATGGTAGGGCCCTAAATTGTGAAAATTACATATTAAAATTACATAATGTTTTACATATTAAAATATGTAATTTAAAAAATTTACCTATGTACATATGATTTGACATTTTCATTATGTTTTAGAAAATAACTACTACAGATACTAAATATTTACTACAATCAGTATATAAGTAAATTTTATGGGATCACTAATGTTTAATCCATGAGGATAACTAATCTATTCAAGACATATGGCACTCTCATGAAAATTATCTTTAATATAATATTCAATTTGCCTATTTTTTAACTTTGATAAAACATACTATTAGAATATACAACTAACACTAAAAAAATTAATCTCTTTCAATGAGTTTTAGGCTAACTCGAGCAGTTAGTTAAGTTTAGGGGTCATTTGTATATGTAAGCCTTCAAAATTTGAAGGCAACTTTTTCTTGTTGTCTATGCTTGTTGGTATGGCTATTCTGGTTATTATCCTTGTATGGTGATAACATTCCATGAAAATGCATGTTAATGGTAAAGCCGACAAGACTGATTTTTAGCAAGAATGTTCCTGGCACTCTGAGAACTGACCTAAACAAATTATTCCATTCTGCATTAATAACGATATTATCAATTATTTAGGAGCTTTGTTTGGCCAAGATTTATCAAAGTCTTCTTCATTCCAATTCTTGGAAGATAAGATTCAAAGACATTTAGAGAACTAGAAATTGAATTTGTTAAACTTTGCGGGTAGACTAACCCTTATCCATTCAACTCAATCATCTTTACCCATTTACATCATGTCTTTATTCAAGGTTCTGGTAACTTTTTCTGATTCTCTTTCTAGTACTTTTATTTGATTTTGGTGTTCCGGTTCTCAAGATAAATGAGGTCTTCTTCTAAAGCAAAAATGTCTTCTGATGCTGCCCAAAGGTCATGATGGTCTAGGGATTAATGATCTTCACTTGTTCAACCAAGCCTCCTAAGCCAAAACATTTTGGTGAATCTTCAATACCAACTCTTACTTCCTTGTGGCTAAGGTTTTATTGGCTAAGTATGGATCTGAGCATTCAATTTGGAGTGTCAAAAACAAAGGAAATGCTTCTGTTATAAGGCATAGCCTGTTATATGGTCAAGACCTAATTACTCCCCATTTTCAATGGCTCATCTAGTTTGGTAAAAGTATTTGTGTTTGGGAAGGCCACTAAATTATGGGTATATCCTCGAAGGATCTTTGTTCCGCTACCCCTCATACACACCATAATCCTGATTTGGTGGTTGTAGATCGTGTAGACCATTCAAGTGGCAGCTGAAATCTTTCTAGTCTGAGAGATAAATTTCCTCCCCAAAATTTAGATAGAGTTCTTCAACTCCTAACAATAATGAATTGTAACGACAACTAGTTTCATAACCCGTCTAACGGACGGGATAGTAGGCCATATAAAAATGTACAGTCCATTTATTTATATATAGAGAGGAATTTAAACATTAAGTTTCAGGAAAAAATGTAATGTGAAGATTACATCATATGCAAAAGAGGGCAAGTCAATATCCTCTTAGAATATTAGATTAGTTGTGACATTATGAGATCTAAGATCGTACACTAAAATTCTAGTTCGGGTTTGGGAACTCAGTGGCAACGTCACAATCTTCAAGGAGAAATAACCTGTTCATATCAGGATGAGGGAAGAAGTAAACATGTATTCAATAATAAAATGATGGTAAAATAAATTGTAAGATATATGAAAATAGTATTTGTGATTACAGTTCATGAGCAGCAAGTAACTGTGCGTGGAAGGGGAATGCTGAATGTTGAGGGTTCATAGGACATGGGTTGTTATGAAAGTCCAGTTTATGCAAACATTTAGTAAAAGGAATGAGAGAAATAGGGGCATAGAAGATGAAGCAGAAAAGGAATATTGTACATACAAGATATCAGCTACTTCAACATCAGTTGTAGAAAATGTTGGAGAAGATGATGTTTGAAGAGGGGAACTGGTTCAATGACTGGTCTGCCTGCAAAATAATAAGTAAAGAATAGTGTGATATGTGTTATAATGAATGACTAAAGAAACATTCATGAATTAAAAACAAACCCTAGCAAGAGTTGACTTCTGATCGATGAGGTAGCAGTTCTGTGTGGCGGAAGATTTGGCCAACAGGAGAATGGAGACTCAGCTGATAACCGGGGTACCTAGTAAATGAATGGAGTGGTTAGGTGGAAGAATGAATATGCCAGATTTGTGTGTAAAGTACAGAGTGTGAGGAATAAAATATGATCGTACAAGGCATTCCTTCAACCTAAAGGCAAGTTCTTCCTGTTTGGGGTCAATACTGTAAAAATGTTTAACAGTCAAAGGTACATCCTTATTCTGGAAGTTGAAAGAAGTGAGTTCAATTTCAAAAATGTGGTCACGATTGACGGACTGTTGGAACTTTTCTTCAACTCTCGTTTGGCCATTCTTCTATGCAAAGTGTGATAAGTTAAAAGGGAAAATATAACTTGGTATTAGCATTGTAAAGTATAAATGATAGGGAAACAAATAAGATGGTAGAAATGCGGGAATTAACTGATTGAAAGAATGTTTGTAGAGAAGTTGCTGAGCAACCGAAGAACTTTGTAGCAACAGTGTCAAGCATTGTGAAGAAAGCAGTATCAGCAGCATCAAAAACCTTCACAGTCGCTTTATAACTGAATGACATTTATGTGAAACAGTATTACTGAAATAGTTAGAGATTAGCAAATTTTGGGAAAAATGATTGCAAGAGACTGGAGTAATTATGTCGATTTACCGTAAAGGTGGTGTGCGGTTTACTATGTTGCAGGTATGACAAATAAATGTTAGGCCAATTGGTTCAACCTTTCGGCAACATTTCTTGCATGCTTGATATGCCCAACCACGTTCACTTATGACCTGAGTAACCATTGCACGACATATGTATGTATTGTCCTGTAAGAATAGTAAAGGACATTTTGTCAAATGGTGATAAAAAAATGTAGTGGTTAGTTTGACTGTGAAGTAACTGGGAAATTTGAACTCACCGATTGGGGGACACTGGATAAAAGTTCCCTAATCTATGCTATGGTCCTACGACGACCATAAAGCAGGCGAGGATGTGGGTGCTGTGGTAGTATAGGAGGAGCATACTCAACCACGATAGAATGTCCAACTGATGGTCTAACACGGAAGAATGATTATATAAGTAGTATCACTCAATTGTGCCAAATAAGAATACAGAGTTAGTAATGTTAAATGGGAAATAAGTTATTACAGAAAAGAGTCTTACGATTGAAGGAACTCGCGTACTTCATTCACTTCAAGATTAACATAAACTTTTGTCCCTGAAGTAGAAGACAAATTATAGTTCCCTGTACATGTATAAACTGAAATAAAAATGAAGTACGATGTGTAACTGAAAGTTTGAGTAGAGTGATTTCAATAGTTTACCTAGACATGTTTTAACAAAAGTCAAAGTGACTACAAGAATTGTATGGGTTAATGAGTTCTTTAATGAGTCATAATCGAGTAAGTATGCCTGATCTCCCCAAAAAATAATTTCCATACTTGATCCATTGAAATATTATAGAAGAGCATGCGCATTAATTGCATGACAAAGTCAATGGAATAAATGAATGTAGGTGGAGTTTGAGGAGGTACCTTAAATTTTGTAGTTGAATTATGCGTTGTTTTGTGAGAGCCTCATCTTTTCTTCTTGCATCTGTCAGTTGGCCCAGTTGAGTAAGTTTTCCGACAACATTTACAAATGCATGAAATATGATGTAAGGGTTAGTATAACATACATACAAAGTTAACAAATTTATAAACAAAAAGGGCATAAACTTACCACATAGCTGCAGGTTGGCTGGACAGCGTGACGGGATTTGATCGAAAGACACAAACTCAAACTTGTGACGAGGTATTTGAGGTACAGCTATGGAAACCAGAGTAACTCGTGTATTCGCGAAGAAGCAAATTCTATATTCATTTGTCACGGGCCTGTACCCTCGGTTAACTCGATCAACGCTGAAATTGTGAATCAGATATACATTGCCTTTTTCGGGCAATGAGTTGAACATGGGAGCAATAGAATTATGAGCCATCGCGTGGATATGATCATTCTAACATTATAGGAAGACAGTAAAAGGTGAGAATTAGAGAATTTGAAAAAATTGAAGGTAATGGTAAGCTTTTAAACTATTATAAGTGGAAGAATATAGACAGTAATAGGTAACATACCATCTCATCAAGCAGTATCATTGCTGTCCCAAATGATTCATAACTGTTAATGTTGATAGCATTCCACATATGAGTTACACGCACCTTAATTGTCCACCTGTAACTCAGTGGACTTAATTGACTGATAAATGTGATCTGAGGCCTCATCTGAAAATGTAGTAATAGTAAAGAAGGAGTACATAATACAGATATTGTAGATTATGAACAACTAATAAAATGAGGAGGAAATATTACATCATTGAGACATATAGAATGAAAGGAAATACATAGTAAACCTATGAGATGAATTGATGTAAACGTTGAAAGACTTCACGATAGACAATGTTGCGGGTTGATGAATAGCGAGAAGGGTCTTCACCTTCCAACATGACATGAAAACCTGACGGAGACGTAACACGAGATGCAGCGACATAAAGCTGACCATAGGTAAAAACTGGCTGTGGAAGATACAGGCCAACGGACTTAAATGTCTGTCCCTAACTTTTATTTATGGTCATCGCGAAACACACTTTAAGTGGGAACTGTCTCCTACAGAACAGGAATGGCAGGTCGGTATCAGAAGGGACCATTTCCACACGAGGTATGAAAAATTGACGACCTGAATTCAAACCAGTGATAATTTCAGCTTTAATCACTCTTTCTGCCAACCGTGTCACAGCTAATCGAGTACCATTGCATAAACCGACTGACTGGTTCAAATTGTGAAGCAACATGACTGGGACACCAGGCTTCAAGCGTAGTTCATGGTTTGGGAAACCAGAAAATTTGAAGGTGTTAAGGTACTCAGTAGGATATAAAGCTGAGTTGGTCTCAAAATTATCAGATACTGGTGAAACTTTATCAGCACTGAGGAATGTGTGTATCTCACCGGGGAGAAGACTCATAACATGATCATTGACCTTATCAACAATGTCATTTGTAAATGACAGTATAGCACGCTTTCTCAGGTAGTCTGGATCCTGATACCGTATAACCAAATCTAGATATGTAGATGCAATAATGTCATGAACTGGATCCGTAGATGAAGGAATTAAGAAATCATGAGGAATATCGATCCAGGTAGGTTCCTCTTCATCCTCAGACATTTACCGCGCTCCAAGTGAACCTTCCCATATTTTCATGATCCACTAATTGAATGAAGAGACGGATGGTGATGAAGAATTGTGCAGTCTCATATTTTCAGTAAGAGTGAAGATATTGCAGTGAGCCTACAGTGGCGATGAGAGGATCGATGAATGTACAATATAAGCGTGACTACCGTGAGAATTAACTGGTAAAATCTGCCTAAAGTCTCCTCCTAGAACAACCGGTATACCCCCAAAGACCTTACTCATGGCAGTAGGATCAACCACAGCCATGATGTCTCGAAAGCTACGGTCAACAGCCTCAAATGTGTGCCGATGTGCCATGGGCGCTTCATCCCAAATCAGCATGCTTGTATTAAAAATTAGCTGATCCAATGGTGTTGATCACTTGATGTTGCATATGGATGTATCCTCAGTAGGAATGGGTATCTTAAGCCGTGAATGTGCTGTGGTTCTTCCCGGTAAAAGCAGTGCTGCTATTCCAGAAGAAGCAACAGGTAAAACAATTTTCCTTGAAGATCGTATGTGACTCAACGGCATTAACCAGTGTCAAGTACACATGTTGCTGGCTATCATTTAGACGACTTACCAATTGCTCGTGTTCCATAGCCAAAGTAGATCTATTGTAGTTGAGTTGTTCGGTAAGTAAAGAATTGTCGGCCATCATTTTAGGGTCAATTTGAAGATAAGGCATTTGGTTAAATTCCCGTAATGTTTAACCAACTCTATTAAGTGCTTGCTTTATCTCATAAAGTGCATAATTTTGTTGCTCAGCATCAGTCATAATTATTTCTGAGTTGTTTGACATCCTCCTTTCTCGATGCAAGATGTTCTCTGACAATAACTGAACATTTCGTGTCCATAGGTCCAATGGGTCATCAACGATGCAGAATAGTAACAAAGTGACAAATAACTCCCTCAGTTGATTTCCAGAAGTTCAATGTGCTGCTTCACGTATACATTGGTGTCATTCCCCATCACCTTTTAAAAGACCAAAAGCAGAACAGACGTCTTTAAAAGTTTCATACTGAACTCCATTAACAGTCCTAATTTGTACGGATGATGGTGACCCCGTAACCATATTCAAGAGCATACAAAGGTAAAATCTCTCTCCTGCTGTGGGGTGAACAAAATATAATATTCCAACACTACGACCCCTTTGACGACGTTTTCACTTTTTTGTCTGCCTAAGCCAGATGAACCGTTCGGGGGATTGCACATACGTCAATGTTCTAGCAAGATCATCATGTGAATTACAATGCATCCATGCCTCAAATTTTGTCGTACTCTCTTCATGAGCATGCACAACATCTTCAAGGTCATCACTCTCATCATAAACAATGTTCTGCTCACCTGGTAAATGGAAAGATAGCCTTTCAACAGGAGGACGATGTTCATGGATAAAAAACCCAAAGATGCGCCAGCAGGCCTCACAGGCATAAACAAATCTACAGTTCATATATTGCTTAATTTCATCGTGATCATTAAAATTTGATGCATTTGTAACTGCATGACTTGTTTGACCACGTTCGAGGATAACAGTTGACATATCTGGTCCCTTGCAGACATATTTGCATAAGTATTTGATGCACATGTCTTTGTTTGTCAACTCCACATTGACATGACAGTCGTACTTAACAACCATGTCCAAATTATAAGGTACGACCCAGCGGTTATCCAACGGTACCCCTTTAATAGTTACAACATGGTTATTTCTCCTCCGTCTATATATAGGGAATCCATCCTGATTTATGGTTGTCTCACTCTGAAATGACCGTGGGTAACGTTTTGAGCATGTATTATTAAGCATGCACGGGCAGCGAGGGTTAGCTGCCCCGCATGGCCCATGAACCATGTGTCGAACTACAGCAGAAAATCCAACAGGGTCCTTTTGTTTATCAGGGAATTCTGCAGATATGAAACGGCCAATCTTCTGTGGAGTGTTTAGTCTGTCATCTAGGTAGAGGAACAAAGCTATGTGTGCATGAGGGAGACCACGTTTTTTAGATTCAACTGTACAAATGTCTGAAGGCAAAACATTTATAGTAAGCAATAATTTTAATGTCGTATCCATGTAAAGGCAGAGGATATTAAAAAGTGAATAAAAGTGTAGTACTTGCAATGACACGTCCAAACTGTTTTCCCTTAGTGAGATCTTTCTGAAATTGTTGAAGTTTCATCATAAAAACACGATCAATGATCTCAGGTCTATCCTCAGGGGGTTGGCACGGAATGAGATCAAGGAAATGGCTAATTTCAGGCCATTTTGGGTTACAGGTGAAGGTAATGAATAAATCAGGATAACCCATGACACGACATAATGCCATGCAATCCTGATAATTCTGAATCATGTACCTTGGACCACCAACGAACGAAGATGGTAGAATGGTTCGTTTTCGATATAAAGATGCATCTGTGTCACCTCTATTCACCGCATCCTGTAAGCCACAAAGTAGTTCTGCACGGAACCAAGTTTTGTGCCTCCTGAGCCATCTAAAACGTGACTCGAGGGTGATATAGTAGGCATCAACTGCATATTCCTGGAACAATCGACCACCCTTAAGCATGAGAGAGTCAACGAAATGACGTTGTTGGAACTAGAAGGCATAAAACTCCCTTGGAGTAACTGTCCCAGATGGAGCAAGGGCACCATTGAAGGTGACATAATAGATCTGTAAATGGTATCCATCCTCACCGTACACCAAGAATAATGGGAAGTGTAAGGCACAATGTTTTGGGTGAAAGAAATCTATAGTACGGGGTTCTGAATTCCATGGGTAAATCAGTATATCCCGATGGTTGCCCGAGTCCTCGTCAAGCCCATCAAAAAGCCCGGCAACCTCATTTGATGTTGGTAAATTATATCTACGATCTTGATTCCGAGAACTAAGGAGCCGTATCCTTACAAGAGGCCACGTTGTATCAGTGAATCTATCTCTGGCCATACGGAAGAACCTAACCAACTGATTATGCTCATCAAATAAATGAATAAGGCCATTAATAATCGTCTCATCATACTCAGTGTTGTTTCCATCACCGAAACTCATGATACGGTTGTATGTTTCATTCTCCGTATCATACATATAGAGCTGTGCAAATCGAGGACGATCTCTATTGTTTGGATACAGTAAGCCTATACGATGGTCGTTCATGCTAAAAGTCCTAAAAGTCGGTGGTCCTTGCCCATCATGTGTGCTTGAATCAACATATGCACCCGTTGAAGTGAAAGAAAATCTAGAATTGATTTCACGAATGTGCCTCCTAAAGTACCTTGACAGCTCATCTCCATTGTAGTCAAATAGTCTACGAAGAAACTCGGGTAGAGGAGGGGAATGAAGGATAGAAACCTTTCCTTTCTGGTAACACAGAGAGAATTCAGGATTCGTTGTGTTCTGTGATTTATTGTTTCTCTCTTCATACCACGTAATGGCACCACAGTGAGAACAAATGTAGGTCGGGTGTCCTAGGTCCTCGTATTGGAAACATGTTCCTGGGATGAGAATAAATGTAAAGAATAGGATAGATATGTATGGTTGTATGGTAAGTATAAGAAGGTAAGATAGCGTACTCTGATGCTCAGTCCCTCCTAACTGTTGGTTCTCTTGAGTAGGCTGGGAAGATGAGCATTCTGGTGGGGTGTCTATGAGAAAAGGAATTCTAAATCAATAATAGAAGGCGTGGTACGGGAAAAATAATTGAATATAAGGAACTAAAAATGTACACCTCAATTTAGAAGTATACCGACAATAACTGTTGATATATCTGGTAAGGATACCATCAGTATAGGTATAGAGTCAGAGGACACTCTTCTCTGCCTCTTGGAGCATTGGCGTATTGTCGAAGAACTCTCACCAAGTTCAAAAGTTCTTCGAGTACAATGGGTTGTTGGTGAATGAGGTGTGACAGGAGCGGTATCAAAATCGCGTGGAATATTTGACACAGGAGGATGCATTCCATGGGTTGATGGAATTAAGTTTGTTATATCAAACAAAGGATGTGTAGGTGGTGGAAGAGTGTCAGATAGAATAGTTTGATAAGACTGATTTCATACAAGTGATGGATCAATGGGAAGAGCACAATGAGATGGAGATGGAACAGAG
Source organism: Aquilaria sinensis (assembly GCA_005392925.1). Lineage (NCBI taxonomy): Eukaryota > Viridiplantae > Streptophyta > Magnoliopsida > Malvales > Thymelaeaceae > Aquilaria > Aquilaria sinensis. The sequence goes on along the minus strand of SMDT01002889.1, from coordinate 208,953 downwards.
TCACGTTGACGGCGAACTTGCCGACGCTACTGGACTCGAAGGGATCTTCGAACGTGTGAATACATGTTCTTAACAAATAATAATGAAATGTAGGTCGTGTAAGTCATTTTTACTATCAGTAACCTATTATAACGTTAAATTATAGTAGTAGTTGCAGTAATGAACAAAAGAATGCACATTAAAAAGATATAGATGAAATGGAGATAATGTATAAGATAAAAGTGAAACAACTTAATTACGAAGAGAATATCAAGTACCAGAATAGAAGTAAAATCCATAAATGACAAACACATAACATTAGTAAAGGGAAAGTGAAGATCTAGTCAAACCTATGAAACATGACAACCAAAGAACGAAGCTCATCATCTACGACACACTCATCACATAACCTAGCATCACCAATGTCATAATAACTCTCAGTCCAATTATTGAGACGGGGAGTCGTCAAGATGCAATAAACACACATGCCACAGTTACGACGATGAAATTGTAGGTCAACTGTTTCAACGTAGGCATGACACTTTTGCTTCGGCCACCTTTGAATTATTATTCCAATTATGTAATCAGCTTCATGTCGAAGCTCCTTAATACGCCTACCCCAATAACTTCCCTCTTCATCTTTAATTTTCTTGATATATTGAATGCTTTCTTTCATATATAACTGCCCACGAACTCCAGCTAGGACAGCATAAAGATATTTTGCAACAAGGATGCCACGTAGAGCTGCATTATAAATGTGGTGAAGTCCCTCATTGAAGTCTCCAAACTTGAAATAACTCATAACCCCATGAAGGAAAATAGCAATCGGATTGCCAAAATTCTTCAATTGATTGAACATAGGAGACGGCATAATGGGGGACCAATCCCAGATGATAGATGAGACATCTAGAGTGGTAAAAATGGCCGGGATAGTGAACGCTAAAGCGAAAGAGGGGTGGACAACGGCCAAATTAGCGGACTCCCGAGGTTGGTCAATTAAAACCTTAGAGAGAATCAAAGCAATAAGCTCGGTAGGTAATCGAATCATGGTTGACAAATAACACTGCACAGTGGAAAACAAAAGTTTGTCAAAAAAATCTATGTGAAGTAATGATGATAAGAACTTAATTTAATGATAATGAAAGTAATTTGTTATACATATTTGAAGTTTATGGGAAACAAATTAAATAACATATACAAAGTGAAAATGAATTCAAAATTAAATTATGACCCTTGGAAGGAAAAAGAAGATGTCTATGCATTTGTTTTAGTATATAATAGTGTTAATATTGGTAGGCAATTTGTTTTGATAAATTTACCATTTACCATTACAATAAATGTCAATTAAAATTTTACTTTAACTTAATTTTGAGTTAAGTTTTTTTTAATGATATTTTCTTAACATGAAAATGAGTAGTCATGATAAAAAAAATAGGATTGTACATGTTTAAAAGTGATGGACATTTTTTCCTTGTTAAATAAGAATTAACTAAAAAATTTCTATTATTAACTCAGATTCCAAATTTGTAATATTGGTAGGAACTTTATTTATAAAAGTTCACTTTCTATTTTAACAGCTATGGATGAAATGAATTTATTACATCATAAATGTTTTGAATTAAAGAACTCATAATAGAAAACTCAATTATGAATAATGAAAAGAATGATGGAAATAGGAAAATTGTAATTTACCATTTACCATTACAATAAATGTCAATTAAAATTTTACTTTAACTTAATTTTGAGTTAAGTTTTTTTTATGATATATTCTGAACATGAAATGAGTAGTCATGATAAAAAAAATAGGATTGTACGTATTTAAAAGTGATGGACATTTTTTCCTTGTTAAATAAGAATTAACTAAAAAATTTCTATTATGAACTGAAATTCCAAATGTGTAATAAGAGAACTGAAATTCCAAATGTGTAATAAGAAAAGTTCACTTTCTATTTTAACAGTTATGGATGAAATTAATTTATTAAATAAGAAACATTTTGAATTAAATAACTCATAATAGAAAACTCAATTATGAATAATGAAAAGATATGATGGAAATAGAAAAACCGTGTTTCATTTATTTTGTTATATAAAATTGTACATCAAAAAACAACAAAAAAGTTTGGGGAGTAAGAGAGTAAATAGAAAGAGTACTAAGTAGTAATTAAGTTTGGGGACCAAAACGTAACATATGTTGAATTTATTGACTTATATGGTGAAGGTGACAAATTCTGGGACATAAAAGGCATTTAACCACAACGAAAAATGGAATAGGATTAAACTGAAAAAATGGCAAGACTGGGCTTCAGGATGCCACCCTCATGGCAAAAAGTGGACTGACGTTCAAAGACAATCAATCTAGTCCTTAACGAAAAAAAAAAAAAGGCCCACAGTTTACAAGACTTATTAGGCTGGGAAGAAAGAGCTAGGAAGCCCAAAAGGTTTTATGGCTAATGGGCTAGTATGTAACCCAAAACCCAAAACTGGAATCTTAGTATTGCTTCCAGACAAATACCCTAGATTGTAGCATTTTGTGTATTTGTCTCTTCCATTGTCTCTCTTTGCTCGACAACTTCTCTATGGCTGAGATGCCACCTCGGCTTCGTCTTCTTCTTCTTGTCTCTCTCTCTATCTAGCTCTCACTCTATCTCTCTCTCCCTTTTCTGTCTCTCTGTGTAACTTGTCTGGTAAGAGGTGCATCGGTGAATCTATCAGTGGAGGTGCATGGGCCATCATAGGTTTAGAGGAGAGATTTCTCTTTCACCGTTCGGAGATCACGTCAGCCATCGAAGATCTATAGGTACATATTTTCGTTCCCTAACTTAATGTTAACAGATTTTGAAAGGAAGGTTTATTTTGTCTAAAATAACCTTTGAAATCGGACGAAATAATAACAGAATCTATGTTTCCTCTGATTTTGTTCGCTCTATTAGGGTCATCCGATTTCGTTGGCCGGAGAAATTCTCATGCAGAAGAATGTGCTTCTTTGTCGGATGAAGATAACGGCGGCGGCAAGTAGTCTGCCGTTTCTTATTTAGGACAATGGAGTTGGAAGAGTTAGGGTTACCAGGTAATAAATTTTTTCCCTTTATACCCCCATTACTTTTTAAATTTCTTTTTTAACCCTGCACTTAATCCATTATCCCTTTAGCAATAAGTAGGCCGAAGCCCATTTGTGTTTGTTCTGGTAAGCCGAACTTAAGTTTTTTAAGCCCAATAGTCTGAGTAGGCCCAGAATTTAACCATGGACTAAATCCATAGCATTCATGCATTACTCGGTCCGAGGCCTATTTCATTCTGTTTAAGTAGACGGAACATAAATGATTTAGCCCAATTGTGCCAATTAGGCCCAACAGTACTTTGAACCAAGTTTTTAGCCCATGTTCGTACATCTTTCAAAACTTAGCGACATTTCGGTTCAGATTTGTGCCCTAAGTCGTTCACAATAATTTTTTTTTTGCTTCACTCTAAAAATTTTGATTTACTTAATTTGTACTCCTAACGCTATCCGTATTCTATTTCATCCATACATCACATGTATGTGATTCAAATTGTTTCCCTATTAAAATCAGTAATTATGCAGCATAAGTAAGTAGTGAGGAAGACATAGGAAAACATGTCAATAAAACCAGAAATAGGTTAATTTTTAGTCCTTGTTGTGAGGTAAATCTCAGTGAATGGGAAGAGTGAAATGTGGTTCAGTTTGTGAAATTGGTAACAATGGTTTATAGAAAGGTGACAGTTTTAGAATTGGAAAGATAGGAAAAAAAACATGACATTGAAGTTGAAACAGTAACAGTTAGGGCCAGAAAACATATGTCCAAAATGCCAGTTAAGGGAAATTAAACTTAAATGAAAATAAACATTCTGTTAAGACAGTCATGACTAAGTATAGAAACTTAGGCATCTACTTCATAATCTTCTTCTAGTCTGTCTCCACATTAACTGGTGTACTCCCTTCTCCCGGATTCACTACATCAAGCTGCACCTTAAGTGCAGCAACCTCTGCCTCCAACATGCGAACTTGGTCTAGCCAATAAGCCTTAGTACAGTGATTGGTATACTGTTGCACCTGTAGTTCATACTTAAGTCCATCTATCTCCCAATTAGCCTTTTTTAGGTTGTCCTTCATATCCACCGCATCATCAAGATTAATATCATCCACATCAAAGTTGTAAAAAGCTTTAAGGGTCAATATAGCAGCCTGAGCTATGGATTCCTTAGCAAATTCGAGCTTCTTAGAGATTAAACCATTCACCTTAACAATGTTGTTGGTGCCATCAGGCAGATTCCCCAGCTGTACATCTACCGTGTATGTAAACATGTGTCTCTGTAGCATAAATGAATACTTGGCGGGTTCAATTCTGAGCTTAGTGCAGACGTAGGCGATGGTAGGAACAAAAGGAATTGAAATCACCTCCATTCTGCGGTAAAAATGTGTTTCACAATGAATGTCAATTTGTGAAACAGGTAGATGAGAACAGAATATATAGGGAAGTTGTTTCTTAGAAGAAAAAGGAACAAGACTGTAGAGTTTGATTAAAATGGTAGTGAGGGAAAGAGGTCCAGTCCGGTAACTATTTTCCATGAAATTGTAAAAGAGGGATCTATTAAATGAGTGATAACTCTTTGAAGTTTCTACTGTTTGAAAGGTTTACAGAATGAAAAAAAAACTGAACCACATTCCACGGTTTGAGATAGAAACTATTGGATATTCATAAAAACAAAATGACACCGCATCTAAGTTTTTGTTATTCATACAAACAACATGACATAGGATCTAAGTTTCACATCACACATATGTAGTAAAGAAATGACACAAACACTGTACGATGACAAAAGCAGCAATACCAAGCATGTAGTTTTCCAGATTTTAGAGAATAAACAGTTAGAAGGAACCTGGTTGTGTGGATTTGTAAAATTGGAACAGTGTTGTCGGAGAGATACTGGCGAGAAACTTCCCTGCCCACTTTGCAAAATTAGGAGTAAGCATGTAGTGTATCAATCCAATAAATAAGGTTAACTGTGTAGTACAACTGAGTATATAACTGAATTGTTAGCATAATTGTTACTTGTTGTTGTTAAATAGTGAATAATCCTTTTGCGTACCCACAAATTGATTCCTGTAATGAAGACGACGAAAAATTAAGTTTTTTGGTAGATTGATATTATTGTGCTTTGTATTTAGAACGAGAATGTTAAACACTGCCTTACCCACTAATGTTTGAACTACAGATCAAAATAGATCCATCACCTGCAAAGTGTTTCTGATAAAACTTAAAGGCAACTTCCGCGGCAGCAAATTTTTCTGTGAATTGTTTTGATGATTTTTGAAATACCGAGAAATATTTATTCTAAGGTGTATCTGTAACTGATACGGAAGAGGAAAGTGGTACTGAAGTAGTGGATGGTGGAGTAGTTATTATGATATTTCCGTAAAACAGGTGCTAAAAAATAATGTTGGGTAAAAAAAAAAAGGATTAAATTGAGAATTCAATGAATCAGCTGTGTAATCACTTTGCTACGTATTAGAGTAGTGGGAGAGGCTCAGAAACTGACTGTTAACTACTTGAGTAATAATAAACCTTTGCATATATATGTAACACGTGACCAATGATAGGGGTAAAATAGAGAAAAAGTATATGAAAATACAAATGACGTGTATCTAACAATTAAACTGAAAAAGTATTAAGGATTAAATTGACAATATTACCATTTTTCTTGCTTTCATATCTATTAATAGATGATTCTATTCAGTAGGTAGGTAACTCATTAGGGGCTCTTTCAACAAAGGAAGTGTATATTTCACATCTCATTCACAGGTCCACAACATTGCTTCATTTCCATTTGCATCAGACTACAATGTCATCCAATCCCGATAAGATTATTGGAAAAATTACCAAAAGCCCCCTGAGGTTTGGAGTAACCTACAATTGTATTCCCGTTTTTTGGAAACCTACACTTGTCCCCCTAGAATGTTAACTCCGTTCATCCACCGTTATAAAAAAAGAAACAAATACTTGACTTTGCCCTTGAAGCCTTCTTTCTTAGAAACTTTGTTCCCCTAGCTTTAGAAACTAAAGTTTTTTCGTTTAGCAGTAATTGAATGAATCAATTGTACTTTATACCCCACCCTCCTGTAACACCGCCCACCTCAGATTCTCGGTCCGCCTCGCTCTATTCGACTGACACCGTTTTGTACCGATTCTTGACGGCCGGCCGACCTAGACCCCATCACCCCATCATGGGCGTCTTCTGTACTCTGTGTTTTTCGGGACGGCAATGGCTTAAAGACGACGACAAAATGCAGTTTCGTTTGGGAAGTAGAGTAAAGAATCGTTGCTGTGTCGCTAAGGTGTGCGACGTTTCCGTCTTGTGGATCTATTTGAAGGCACCAATTTGTAAGTGATTCACGCGATCCGAAGAGGTTGTTGGCGATTTCGACGAACAGAGCGAATCGTCTCCTCCTGTGGAGCCACAGCCGGCGATGATATTGGGCTGATGAAGAACGGAAATCGGAGTAGGTGGAATCGATACGATGAATTGGAGCTTTTGCGACTTCTATTTTCATATCATCCTCCTAATCCTATGGCGTTTCTCTGATTCATGGCGGCGACTTCCAGTGGATTCGCGACTCGCCTCGAGTTCAAGCTTACAAGGCCGACGCCTTGCCTGGAGTTGGCCTCAGCAAGAAGCGTAGGCGACTCTGCTTCGAATCCGATCTACTCGCCTCGGTAAAGAGACAGCTGCTCCGTCTCTGAATCGGTGGTCCTGATCTGCTGAGCCGACCAAAACGCCGACGAGATAGAGGAATGGCGATTCGAGCGGAGACGATTGGCGAACGGAGATGATTGTCAGAGGGTCGATTGGTGAATGGAGACGATTGGCAGAAGGAGGCTAGGGTTTGGGGAAGCGGCGAAGAGGCACAGCCGGCCAACGAAATCGGCGAAAGATCCAGAGGGGGCGATTTTTGATTCTGCCGTTTCTACAATCGGGCGTGGAAGCAATCTGGATTTTTGGTGCTCCAATCCTTGTTGCTGCTATGAAATTCCATTCTCAAGTTTGCTCTTCTATGGCATGACATCCGATTGATCCATCGCGAACGATCGATTCATAGCGATCAAACGGCCGATTAAAAGGCAATTGAACGTGTTTTGTTTTTGGTTAAGGGTTTTGTTTTTGTTTAGATTTAGAAGTTGGGGGTAAAGTTTATGTGGATGCAAGATACGAGGGCAAAAAAGTCGTTTTCTCTTTTATTTTTGTAACGGTGAATGACGGAGTTAGTTTTGGAGGGGGATAAGCGTAGGTTTCTGAAAAGTGGGGGATACAACTGTAGGTTACCTCAAACTTTAGGGGAGGGTTTTGATAGTTTTCCCTAAGATTCCTTGACATATCTGGGCTTCTGTACTTCTTCAGAAAATTAAAATTTTCCTTCCTAGAAATGTATAAGACATTTTAGATTAAGCTACTTACGATAAACGATAAAATAAATTGGGTGTTACTAGGGTTTTTTTAAACTATTATTATTAATAGTAGAGATAATGCTAAACATAACAAAACTTGACTAATGCCTTTCCCACAACTAAGAATCTGGCAGTGCATGGTGGATTTTGCAGCTCTTCTTATAGTTGCTGTGGAAACTTAGTTGAATCTACTATGAATATATTTTAGGAATGCTCTGACATGTTGACCATTTGGAGCAATTTCACTTCCAACGTTTTCAATCGAATTGTTGATCTTTTGATGAGTGGCTTTTTTTTAATATATATATATATTATTGACTCTTGCACTAAGTGCAATTTTGAATGACTTATTTATTTAGCAGCCACATTGTGGTCTATTTGGTTAGGACGGAATGAATCTTTATTCCGGAATACTCCATTCAATACCCAATCAATTATTGCAAGACGAGATATTCTCATCCAACAGCTCATGGATGCTAGAGACTAGAGACATTTTATGGAGATACTTCCACATGATACTCCAAATCCTTTATGTTATACCTGAAGTTCTAACCATAATCTAAACTTCTCTTCAAAGCCAGAAATTTTTTGCGGTTGATAGAGCTTGACATCATAATTCAAGTTTGGGTGTAGGGACCTGGGTCTGGATGGGGATTTCTGGTCCATCAAAGCTATAGGGTGGATGTCTTCTTCCAGCTTCTTGTTCGACATTGCATGTAGAATTGACAGCTTTAAATGGAGCTCTTTCAATAGCCATGAGTATAGGACTTCCTGACATCACTATCTTTTCAAATTGCTCTCAAGTTCTTGTTGCCCCTTGAGGATCTATTTCACTTATTCCTACTTTGATAAGTTTCACCCGAAAAATCTTACATCAAATGTAGAACTTTAATCACTGCTTGGAGGTGACCGTGCCGTGTGTAACTCCAACTCATAACTTTGTAGCATCTTTCTTCACTTAATTCCCCTTATCTTATTTCTGATTATCAAATAAATAAAAAAGGAGAAACGAAAAGAAAAGACTGATCTAGCAGAACGCCAACGCCTAAACCTGTCCTTAACATTCTAAAGCTAAAATCAACTCTTACAAAACAAAACTAAGAATTGCAATACAACTTAAAAATTTAATAAATGCATCATGTAATCTTAGAGATGAACAATCCATAACCGCTTCTCTATCAAATTAATCAAAAAAGACTTTAATGAATTTGCTGTCTAGTCTCACTACCACGAAATTACATCATGAGACCCTATTTGGCAGTAATGACTGCAATTAGCGTCAGTAGTCGGAAAAACTATCTTAAAAGGGGTATTTGGAGACACCTATGTTCTCCAGGACGCCGACCTTAATTACAAATGCTGCTGCCAAAGCCAAACAAACTGGAAACTAAGACGCAAGAACAGCTGGTTGCTGTGGTGCTTCCCCTTGCAAACTTTGGTAATATCTGACAAGCACCTCCCATCCTCCAGGACACATGAAACCATCAGGAGGATTTTCACCACTTCTAGCATAATTCCGCATCTGCCAAGGCCAAAGTTTTAGTTTCAGAACATCGGGGAACGCTCTTCACAGAAGAAAGACCATAATTCCTATGAGGCTCTTTGACATGTTTATAAATTCCTATGGAGGTCAGGTGCTAACGACACCCAGCCAGCATCCAGTCTATCATATAGACAGATAAAATCATGCCTTCATTCAGCTAGATTGTGAGGCCCTTTTTACATATTTATAAAGTTTCCATTATCTAAAAGGCTTCAACCTAATACATGACGCATTTAGACTTGAGTCACAGTCATTAGATACCAAAACAGCTATCTTCCTTGCAACTTCCTTCAAGACTCCGATCCATCACACGATCATCACTCGGTCATTAGGGTACCAAAACAAATACTTCTTACCTTGGTTCCAGAAATGAATAGGAAATCTTTGGCATGTGATGGATCAAAGAATGCCATTTTCTTTTCCACCGTGTCATATGCTGCCACCTGTAGAAGATTATACATTGCTCAAGAACAGATTGTTGAATTGCTATATATGTCTGACACCAAAAGAAGTAAACCAGAGTCACATGAGGAAATAAGGGCAAAGAAGTAGGAACAGCTACCAACCTTGAACGGCAAAATATTGAGCTTCTCCAGACCAGGAGCCATACTTAGCACTTTCTTGCCATGATCAGGATCATATAAATCTCTCTTCTCTGTCGGATGACCCATACCAGCAGGATCACGGCCTACTATATAAAAGTTAGCTCCAGCATTTATTCGTGCCTTGGCATGCCATTGTACTTCAGTTGGACCAGCATAATGCATGGGTGATGGGAAAATGGAAACAATGGTAGTTTCAGGATCGAGGACTCCATCTTCTAGGACCTGAACATAAATGAGATAACGTCTTTGATAATGAAAAGATAAACAGGCTGCTTGTTAGCTAACAGTTCATATAAGATAGGATCAACTTGCCACCCAAATCAAAAGAGAACGAGATAGAACAAGTGAAGTGCAAAATAGGATGTCTTAAACTGGTCTCCATAACAAGCAACAGTAACAGGAGCACAAGCATCAATAATTATGTGAATGCAATGGTGAGAAGTTCTTCCAATTATGGGAGAACATTGGAAGAGAGAAAATGAAGAAAAACCTTGCTGTGTTGTTCCATACGAACATCCAGGGGAACATCATCAGCCTTTGTGAAGCCTCCTAAAGGATGGAGCAATAGAATGGGGTTTTTGAAGCCCATTTCCAACAGATTCCTCCTTGTGTCATTCATCAAAAGAGCATGCCCATTGTGCACCGGATTCCTCAACTGAAATGCAAAAACCGCATCTGCATTGCGCAGGTTGAATTCTTTCCGAAGTTGTTTGGGGGAAAGTCTGTAGTGATCAAGCCCATCATTGTATTTAATTGGCTTCAGGACTTCCAGCTCTCCACCAATAAGCCAGTTCCCAGCTGGCGTAATGACCTCCTCAACATATGGCAACCCTGGCGCGGTTGTCCCCCATGTTCTAGCTATCCTTTCTTCCTTGTGATGCTTGTAGATTTCAATGCTGAACAAAAGCTCAGATAAGGAAATCGGTTAGTTCAACGGCCAAACTTGATATATTCTATCTGGAACATATAACAAAGCAGCACAATTCAGTACCTCCCACGGAACGAAATTTACAAAACTAGTAGATGCAAACCAAAACGGAAGGCAATTTTATCAGAGACAACACTTACACAGAAAAAATCTTAAATTAAAAGATGAGACAGTAGAGTAGAATTATGGAGTAAAAAAGTGGAACGTCACATCACATGCTTATATAATTTGATTCTCAGGCGTTAAGAGTATGTGATGCCAATTAAACTAATCAAATCAAGTCAAGCCAACAAACATTTCTACGTAACTACTTATAGAACGAGAAGACTCACGTTCTGAGAATGCCAATCAAGTCTCCGTCGGGTCCGACCAACCCGACACTCGAAGACGACCCAATCCGCTCCTTAGTCTCGTCATCGATCGCCAAGACGATCGGAAGCGACATGTTAACGACACTCCCATCTTTCATCCTCAAGCAATTGAAATGCAAGGTCTGCAGATACTCGTCTTCCTTCATAAACCCTCGCAACGGACTCGCCCAGCCCTCGCTAATCACATGAACCCACTCCAGATCGATCTTTGTCAGCCCCACCTTAGGCATTGATTCCGCCTCCTTAATCTTGGCCTCTCGCTCGGCCCCGGGAACCACCAGATCAACCAGCGACCCGCCATCTGGGTCGATCAAAGAGCTCGTGACCACACCAGACCGAACCGGCGATATTTGCATTCTTGACCAGGATTTGTGAACGATGGACGTTACGTTGAAATGGTAAACGGGACGCGGCCTAATTCGGGTTTGGATAAGCCTGTACCGAGGGGTCGGTTTGGAAACGAATTGGGCTGAGGAAGAGAACTTAGAAAAGTGAGCTTTAATGGCGAGAGGCATGGTGGTCGAGAAATGAGAAATGGGAGGCGATCCGGGAAGGTTGGGGTGGGGGGATTGATGAGGCTTTAAATGGTGAGAGAAAGATGATCATGGTTGGGACTTGGTGGCTGGCGACAGGAGGAGAGCCAACTTGTGGACGGAAGTTGGTTATCAGTCTCTACTGCGAAACGGGGACCAAAAGCTTGTTCTTTTCCACCTTTGCTTGATATAACATGGAATAACTAAGGAACAAAAGCTTGCACCAAAAAACGAAGCGCCTGGAAGAACGGAAGTTGTACTCTTAACCTGCTTCTATTTCGCACAACTGTTATAATTTTCAATTTCCAAATTTACCCTCTTATTATCCTGTCGACCACCTATCATGCCCCTTAGCCTAGATTTGCAACTCTTCATCTTCTCTGGTTGGTCACAATCTTTAAACTTGTTTCCGGCATTTCATTCTTACAATGACGATGTTATCATACCAAAGCCACAAGACAACAGCCGTCATCAAATCCAGACGTCATTTGTTTATATTAGATTTAGAGAAGCTTGTCATCAAGTCTAGGCACAGTTTCATTTTTGCTAACTCTAACTTCAATTTCCTACAAAAGCACTTCAAGAAGAACTAAGAATTCACAATTATGGGCACAATAAGCTCAAGTAGAGGGATAAATAGATAGATATCTAGAGCACTTGATAGACAATTGCTCTAACAACGATGACAATCACAAACTTTTCAAGCTGACTAAATAAATGTCAAGTCTTGACTCAGTCCTTCACAATCTAGTTGAACGTGCTTTCTTCATGTTCACTATCTGCTTTTATAGATACACCCAAGCCAGCAAACAAGTGATGCGTAGAAGACATCTCTACTTAGATAATTAGCTGGATAGCCGTTGAGGGTTGGGTGAGATCGATTTAACTATCTTTCAATCAATTGCCCACCATCTCATAGGTTTAAAAACAAGGTAAGTCCCCATGTAGCAACAAGTTCTCCAAGTGGTTGGTTTGTGTTGTAGTCGGAGGGAATAAAGTAAGGTGATGGATAAGTATCACGACATTGGAGTGAGGGAGTGGAGGGCCTTTTGGTTTCATGTCTCATGAGTGTGGTGGTAGTAGAAGGATTGAGATAAAGCTTGGAGAGTAAAGTGGAAAGACATAGTATATAGATGTAAATAACATGAAACTGGAGGCTATTTTGACAACTTGTTTAGCAAGTCCTCTTGACCTGCAAATGACCTATTCTTAACCCATGAATAATGAAGTGCCATTAAATTTATTTAACACTAATGAGCTGACCCTAATCTTTACACCTAGATATAACTCATAAGTCAACTTTCAGTTTAAAATGTCAAGTTTTAGCTAATACAAATGAGCTAACCTTAATCTTTATACCTAGGTATAACTCATAAGTCAAGTTTCAGTTTAAAAAGTCAAATTGCACAAATAATTAGGGCCGACGGAGAATACACGTTGGATTTATCTTTACAGACTCGCTCCATGACCGTTGGATTTGGATGTAGAGCCACCAAATTTCGAAAGACACAGATGCAAAAAATCTGACCATCAGCATCACAAAACCCAAACCAAACCGGCTTCATATTAACTTAATGACGAAAACACCCATAGTGTTCCCCGAATATTCGTGCTTGGCCATGGTATCTCATCTCAAAGTTTGAGGGTAGATTTGTCAACCCCATATATCCTCCGTACCCTAATCCACAGCCGCGAAACACCGTCATGAAACACGCAACCATTTAAGAGGAAAGCCTAAATATGTAGAAAAACTCCTCTCGTGCACAGTTTCTGTTACGGTTAGGGTTGGATTCTGTTTTCTTCATCTGGTAGGGTTCGATTCGATAGATTGGCGAGGTCGGAGCTGGACTGATCGGGAATGGGAGTTCCGGCGTTCTACAAGTGGCTGGCGGAGAAGTATCCTTTTATAGTGGTGGATGCAATCGAGGAGGAGCCGGTGGTTATCGACGGCGTCTCGATTCCCGTTGATACGAGCAAACCTAACCCTAACAAGATCGAATATGATAATCTGTACCTCGACATGAACGGGATTATCCACCCCTGCTTTCATCCTGAAGACAGGGTAATGTTTGGTAGTTATTTGTTTAGATCCAAGTAATATGTTATTTTCGATTATGTTTTGGATGTTGAGCTGCCTGAATCGATAGACATTATGAATTATGACTGAGCCATAAGCTAGGCCTCGAGTGCTGTCAATTGAGAATTTTCGAGCTTTTCTATCATGTAGTAGTTGTTACGTTTTATGTTAGGCTGGAAATCTTGCAGCTTGCTGGAAAAGCAAAATGTATTTAGGCGGCTTTGTCTTGTTCCTTTGTATCAGATGAACGTTGAACTTCTATTTTTATTTTTTTTATTTCTCTGCAATATGTGATCCAAGGTGGTGCTAAGTTGTACAAATATCTTCTTCTTTGTCCATTGATGTTGGCATTGAGAAATATTGAAGCAGAATTGTTGTAGATATAGATTGTAATTTGTGTTGGTTCTGATGTGGCGATGAATAAACTTCGCATTTGCATTCATGCAGCCTTCTCCAACAACTTTTGATGAGGTATTCCAGTGCATGTTTGATTACATAGATAGGCTGTTTGTCATGGTGCGACCTCGAAAGCTTCTGTATATGGCTATTGGTAAGGGTTTTTATTGAGCTGTCTTTTTGTTTTCAATTCTTCATGATGCTGATTATTGTATTAAAATGGTAGATGGGGTTGCTCCACGAGCCAAAATGAATCAGCAGCGCTCTAGACGTTTTAGAGCAGCAAAAGATGCAGCAGAAGCGGTATGTGACTTTTCCAGATCTAGGTGGGTCCTCCACGTGTATGCACACTTTGGGGGATTTTCTTCCTTCCTCTCCATCCTTTGCTAGTAATCGAATCGTTCACTGGTGTCATGATTCCTAATTTTTATATTCTTCTGAGATGCGCAAGATTAACACACTGCACTGTTAAAGTTTTAAATTACAATTGAAAGTTTACTGCTGTGCATTTTATTTTCAGGCAGCTGAGGAAGAAAGGTTGCGGGAGGAGTTTGAGAGGGAGGGCAGAAAGCTTCCTGCTAAAGAGAATTCACAAGTTTTTGATTCTAATGTTATAACGCCTGGAACTCCATTTATGGCCGTTTTATCAATTGCATTACAATATTACATTCATCTTAGGTTGAATTATGATCCAGGATGGAAAAAGATCAAGGTATTAATGTTTATGAGAAACCTTTTTTAGTTTTCCAGTGTTTTCTTTCTGCTCTTTTGGTGAATGTTTGGGTATTGTTCTCCTCTACAATAATTTTCTTATTCCTCCTCCTTCCTTTTGAAGGTTGTTCTTTCGGATGCCAATGTTCCAGGTGAAGGAGAACATAAAATTATGTCATACATCCGTCTCCAGAGGAATCTTCCGGGTTATGATCCAAATACACGCCATTGCTTATATGGTTTGGTATGTTTCTTCCTTCACTTTCTAGTTTTATGTAGCAGACAGATGCTTGACTGCATGTCTAGTGCACTATGCTATTTGCTGTTACTTTACCCTGTTTTATGGACTAAAACAGTATTCTTGCTCTATCACAGGATGCCGATTTGATTATGTTGGGATTGGCTACCCATGAAATTCATTTTTCAATTCTTCGAGAGGTTTGTATTTTCTCATTTGTGGGAAGCAAGGAACTTGGTTAATTCGCATTTGTCAAACATCTCATAAGTTTCTGCCTTTATTCACCCTTTCTGTTAGTGTCCAAGTAAATTATCCTTTTATGTGCTTTCTTCTACTGATAAAGCTTCCTTTCATGTTTTTTTGTTTGCACCCAGAATGAAGGGTTGTGGAGGTTATCTAATTATTTGCTTTCCACTATCACCTAAATGATTGCCTTGTAATTATCTTTCAGATTGTATTCACTCCTGGGCAAGATAAATGCTTCCTTTGTGGTCAGATGGGCCATTTAGCAGCAGATTGTGAAGGGAAGGCTAAGCGGAAGGCAGGAGAGTTTGATGAGAAAGGTGATACAAATGCCGTTGCTAAAAAGCCATACCAGGTAATCTGATCATGAGATGCTTTTAAGCTTCTAGTGTTCGAACATATTAGCCAATAGGTTGTTTATTCTTCCATATAAATTAGTTGGGATTAAGTCTTAATTTATTGTTCTTTTTGGCTAAAACTTGGGTGATTGATTGGCCGATTGTTTTTCCTCATCTCTCTTTACAGTTTCTCAATATTTGGACGCTGAGGGAATACTTGGAATATGAATTCCGTATACCAAATCAACCATTTCAGATTGATCTTGAGCGGATTGTGGATGATTTCATATTCATGTGCTTCTTTGTTGGCAATGATTTTTTACCGCATATGCCTACTTTGGAAATTCGTGAGGTTCGTAAGTCCAATAAGCACTTACCTTAGCCCTATCAGCTTCTTCCATAGACTGTATTTGAAAATGAATAAATTTTACATCTTTCATGAAGTTGCTTTGAGGATCTAGCCTTATCAAGTGGGCTCGTCATACGACTTTTTAGTTTAATGTTTTTGACACCTCTGTGAAACATCTTGAAAGAACTTTGGTATCACTAGCAGCGTTTTTGGCTTTTTGCAATCATTGCAATCCTGACATTGATTTTCCCTGGTTCGGAGGCATGGGAGTCAGAGTTAGGGATTGTGTTTCCTTGCTGAAATTTTATGGGAACATTCCTCTAGATTCCCAAAATCATCATCAGCTCTCAATTTTCAATAAACAAAGTGTAGATCCACATTCATTTTTAGTTAGTTGGGTGCTAGATATGACATGATAGTTGTTTTTATCATCTCTTAGGGGGCGATCAACTTACTGATGGCTGTATACAAGAAGGAATTTTGTTCGATGGGAGGCTACTTGACGAATGGAAGTGAGGTACTCGTCTGATGATGTGTCCTGTTGTAGATGTGATGCGTCCAATTGGAAAATCTAACATATTTTCTGAATGCTGGTCAGTTTAATATTGTTTGTTGTTGCTTGTTTTCTTCTTCAGCCAAATTTGGGGAGGGTAGAGCACTTTATCCAAGCTGTAGGATCCTTTGAAGACAAGATATTTCAGAAAAGAGCACGCTTGCATCAGGTTTGCTTTGTCTTTGGGTACTTTTTTTTTACCTCTTTTCTTTTACACTTCACCTTTGAGTTAAGTAAGTCATTTTCTTGGTCGTGGATGTGGAAGATAATCCTGTTGTTTAGGAGGGCGGATGTGCATATGGGATGTCCTATCTGTATTATACAACATGTTTCATTGTGATGAAAAAGTGTAGAATACAGAATACACCACCCACCTCCCCTCCCCCAAAAAAAATTACTTCAAGAGCAGCAAAACAATTTATTAACTCAGATATATGCAAAAGGCTTATCTTCTGGTTCTGTTGCAAGACTAACAATTTTGTTATTATTATTATGATCATCTGCATAATCATCTTCAATCTTAGAACTTTCTTTTGGTAGGGCACTCGCATGTAACTCAGAAGCAAGTAAGCTAGCCTATTTCTGATTAATGGTTATGGAAAGTAATATTTAATGAGATTGGAATGCATGAACTACAAGGGAAGTGAAAATAACTTTATGGAAAATTGAGAACTTCATATATTTTCTTAATCCCGGATGCATTGCTTTTTTTTTTTTCTTTTTTGATGTTCCATTGCTCCGTTGGCATGCTGCAGCGTCAAGCTGAAAGGATTAAGCGTGAGAAGGGACAAGCTAGAAGGGGGGATGATGCTATGCCTTTGGTTGAGCCTGATTCTATGGTTCCAGTAGCTAAGTTTCATGGATCTCGTCTAGCCTCAGGCCCTGCACCCTCACCTTTTCAACAGATGGTAGAGTCTGGTAGTAATGGAACCTCTGAACGGCCTCACAAAGTCAGACGTACATCTTCTAGTGCCACTATTGGTGCTGCAATTGTTGAAGCTGAGGAGAGCCTTCAAACTGAAGTATGTGTTTTCTACCATTGGAGAAATTTTTGTTATGCCGAGGAGAGACTTGTTTTGTATCATGACGTCATGTATGTAATGAGCTCCCACTATTTGACGCACTTACATTTTATGGAATGTTGAATTTGTGGAAGGACGTTTAATGTGTGCATATCGATTTGACATTGGTTTTTTTTTTTCCCTGAGCATTGCTTGTTGCTTGTGGTGACCGTACTCGACATCTATGAGAGTTCTTGAGTTCAGTTGCTTTAGGGTTTAACTTTATGTTACTATTTGAGATGATTGATATAAATGTCCTTCCTATTTCAGACAAATGACAACAGTGAAGAGTTGAAGGCAAAACTTAAGTCATTGCTTCGTGAGAAATCTGATGCTTTTTGCTCGGAAAATCCAGAAGAAGACAAGGTTTGTTTGACATAATATATGTTTGATGTTGGCTTAAGTTGGTGGCATTGTCTAGTCTGACAGTCTTTTATTGTTATAATGTTTACTGATGCAGTTATTTAGTACCCCCATAGTTGTTTAGTATGGTGCAGTTTTGATTAATAAATGCAGATTTGGAGAACAAACTGATTTTCTTTAAAAAGAAAAATCTCAGCTTCATATGACTTGGTAAATTGCAATGTGTTTTATGGGACTTGAGGACATCTAAATCATAACCCTGTGTTATGTTGCTAATCCCCTACTTTAGTGTTGTCTTTTCAAGCTGCCTTCGCATTCTAGGCATATTATTCATACTCATTTAGTTGACGAAAGTAAAGTTGGTTTAAAACATGATTTCCATGCTCATCAGGTTAAGTTGGGTGAACCTGGGTGGAAAGAAAGGTACTATGATGAAAAGTTCTCTGCAAAAACGCCTGAAGAAATGGATGCAGTCAGAAAAGATGTTGTAAGCTTGCAGTTGCCAATCTCTATTGTTTAGTGCGTATAAATTTTCTATTATCTTATACATTAAAGTTTTGCTCGTGCAGGTTCTGAAGTACACAGAAGGTCTCTGCTGGGTGATGCGTTATTACTATGAAGGAGTTTGTTCTTGGCAGTGGTTAGTTGTTCTTTAGATTCATATTTCTTTCTGTTACTGGAGTCCAGAGGCAAAGCTGAATGAAGTTTTTTATTGTGTTCTCTGTGGATTGAATTTGATTCCTTTTTTATTTTTCGCTTGGCACTAAAATGTTATTGTTCCATCAAATATTCTACATTCTTGCATTCCCCATGTGTGATAATTGATAAAGCTATCTTCAAAGCACTGACTTCTATTTACAAGGCGTCCCTTGTAGCAGTGGCACAATTGCAACTGGATTCTTACAGTGATCAATTTGGTTACATATTGCTACTCATAGTTTACTGCGTCATATATAAACACATACATGCATATATATGTATACATATACATATATACAAATGTATGTATATGCACTCACAGACACACAATAGTGGTATTGTAATCTTTTGATGCTCTTGTTATGATGAATGTTTCACATTGGGTACTCATTGGGGTGCTGGATGTGTCATTGTTTCAGGTTTTATCCTTATCATTACGCTCCATTTGCATCTGATCTCAAAGGTCTAGGCCAGCTTGATATTAAGTTTGATCTAGGCTCACCCTTCAAGCCGTTCAATCAGCTGTTGGGGGTTTTTCCTGCTGCAAGGTAACTCTTAGCTACATCTTTTTTTCTGTGCTGATATGATAGTGGTTGGTAGTGAATAGTCTTTGTTGTCTGCAGTGCTCATGCACTTCCTGAACAGTACAGAAAACTGATGACTGATCCAAATTCACCTATTATTGACTTCTACCCAACTGGTAAATATTGTTGGTTTCCCTGCTAGCAAACCCCCCCCCCCCCTTTTTTTTGCTTTCTCTAGGCAATTTGAAACTGATTGTTGTCCTGCTTTTCAGATTTTGAAGTGGACATGAATGGAAAACGCTATTTGTGGCAGGTATGTTCATCCTTTACTTTGATTGATTTCTGCAGCCACATGAAGAATAGTAATCTTAAAGTGCTTCACTGTTGTCTTACTAAAGGGTGTTGCAAAGTTGCCTTTTATTGATGAAGAACGCCTGCTTGCGGAAGTTGCTAAAGTTGAACACACATTGACCGTAAGGATCCATAACCACGTGATTTATGCCTTCCGATCTTCAATTTTGCACCAACATAGTCTCATTTCTTTATTGGTGGTTAATTTAATTCTGTTGAGTATTGTTTTCTTCTCTAGGAGGAGGAGGCAAGGAGGAACAGTGTGATGTGTGACATGCTCTTTTTGGCTACCTCTCATTGTCTTTCAGAACAGATATTTTCTCTTGACAACTGCTGTAAACAATTGCCTGATAATGAACGTGCTGGAGTTTCGGAGAAAATAAGACCTGAGTTGAGGTTTGTGCTGGGAATGCCTGAGTGAACCAATATTCTTGTGATTGTGCAGAGATATATTCTTATTTTTCTTCTGCACCATTCCTTTCACAATAAATGTCTCTTAATGCTTATTCATTTTCATCATGTGAGTTGTCGGTTCCGGTTTAATTTTTCAGTTTGACCTTGAGACCCAATTAGTAGGTTAAAATTTTGGCTGCATCATTAATTCAAAAGGATCATGTTATGCTTCAATCAAACATCATTGTCTTGTGTACTAATATTTTTGGCAATTATGTTTTGGGGCTCAGTAACTGTGAGAATTGGTGATGGAAGAATCATAACTTACATATTTATGTATTTTGGTACCTGACAGACATGAAGCATAAGGTCGTGTTTCTTAAGCAGGCAAAGATTATTATGTTTTGATATGACCACTACATGTGTTAATTCATACAGTTTAGCTAGTCCAGGAAATGGGCTCATCAAGCATGAAAATGCTATATGTTGATAGCATATAAGATTTTCACATTTTGTTTTTCCTCTAGCAACATGCTGTATCATTTTGGATTTAAGATTCATTCACTTCTCTGATTTACCTAGGGCTACTTGCAGTGATGGTATGAATGGTTTTATCTCCCCATGTGGCGGGGACACCCATCCCCCGATATTTAGATCTCCTATACATGGCTTGGAAGATATATTGAGCAACGAAGTCATGTAAGTTTCCTGCAGGCTAATACTAGGATTTGAGCCTTTCAAACAACTTGATAGAATCCCAGTTGTGTCCTAACACAATGATTTCCTTGTCATTTACTTTTTAGATGTTGTATATACCGGCTTCCAAGAGCACATAAACATATTACAAGGCCACCTGCTGGAGTCATATTCCCACCTAAGGTATGTGAAGAATTCTGATGGTTATAACTGGAGAAGTAATCCAGTGCCATGTGTTTGACCTTGAGTTCTCTAACCCCCCACATCTGTTTACCATTATATTCTTTTCCTAGACCCATGCAATTCTTGGTATTTTCCTCTAGTCAAATCAGAACGGAAACAAAATATTCATGTAGCAAACTTTAATTAGATGGGATTAAGGCTTGCTTGATTGATTCTGTTGCAGTATCCAATCTTTCTTTTGAGATGAAACTGCTATAAATTTGCATCTCCATTCTTTGTTTTTTTCCAGGGGGGAAAGGGAAATCATGTGAAACCTGATAATGTCCATGCATTATTGAACTTCGACTGTCCTTGATATGAAGGATGCAATTTTCATTGACCTGCAAGACTTTTTTGCTTTGCATTGGGACTTTTGGGGAACTTTAACCACCAAGACTGTAGCCTTTGTTTTGAGGAGTGTCATTTGTTGATATTACGTCTAGAACATATTAACTAACATGATTGTGTCACACCTGGCAGATTGTTCAAGCTCATGATCTTAAACCTGCGCCTGCATTGTGGCATGAAGATTTTGGAAAGAAACCATGGACAAGTGACAGGTATGCAGGACTTGTACCATTTATCAAACAGTAGTCACTTTGATTGCTGAATAATCCTTATTGTGTGTATAGTCCACATGGTTAATTGCAGCTTATATGTTATCTAAAATGTTGAAAAATTACCAACGCAAGTCAGTCCGGGTTGCCAGGGGTTGGGCACCTTAAACAAGTTTGTATAGAGAAGACACATTTGGGAGAGGTTCCCGTTTCGGTGCTTCACTTTACTCTGTAAAAAAATGTTGAATATTTTGTTTTGTTATATCTTTTTCAGGCCAAATCCCCCTGGAAGCATTTCTGGCCGTCAGCTTGGGGAGGCAGCCCACCGACTTGTGGTTAATAGCTTGCAGGTGAAGGTGGACCAAACGGGTTTAAGCAACCACGTGCAAGGTCCTTTAGGATCATATCCTGGTCCTCCTGTACCTATGAATTATGGAATGCCGTCTCACCACAGAATCGTCCAGCCCGGAACAGATTATCATGGGGGTGTGTACCCATTACCTCCAACTCCCCCATTTCAACCCCCATATGCCTTGGGGTTCCATCAAGGTTATAGCTCTTCCACTTTCTACGCCCCTGGCGCTGGCAGTGGCTCTCGCCCTCCTTATCCAGTTCATCAAAATGGTGGACTGGGTCACACACCCAGGCACGGTGTGCCAATCATAACAGATGATAGAGTTCATACTTCTCATCAAAGTGGCTACAGTCGCTATCAGAGCCACCAATTGCTCGAAACAGGTGGTTACCAGCAGTGGCATTTATATGACCGGAAAGTATCTGGAGGTCAAAGCAGCCACCAGCAAGGTGGTAGCCAGAGTTTTGATAGGGAATATAGTAATCAGCATCAACAAAGACGGAACCACCATCACCAGAGCAATCAGAGTTACCAGCAAAGAATTCATCAACACCAGAATAGTAGTGGTCACCAACAAAGAGGATACCAACAACAAAGCAAGAATCCGTATTCTGCATTAAACAGAAGTGGTAATAACAGGAACAACCGCCAATAGGTTTATTTATTAATTTCCTCCCTAATAAGTTCAAATGTCATGTATGGTTTGTTGTATAATGGCAATTCAATTGTCTGATTGCTTTCCACGCTCTCGATGCTCTAGTTTCTTGATCTGTTGGATATCAGCAAGAGCACTGTGCTTGCTTTCTCGTTTCCTGTCGTGCAAAAATTGTTTCTCTATGTACTCTTTGCATTGCATTCGATCGGTTTCGTTTATTTGGGAAGGGTAAGGATTAGTCAGTAGAAATATCTGGAGTCGGAGCTTGAAGTGATGTGGAGTCGGAGAAGCCGTGGAAACCGGTTTTGTTCATTCGGGGTGTTTCATCATCTATCCTCGTAATTTGAGAAGGTTAAGGATTAATCAGTAGAAATATCTGAGGCATCCGATTTAGGAGGTACAGTGTTTTTGGTACGATGCAGGGGGGCGGAAGATTGAACTTGGATCTTGTAGTAACAGTCACAAGCTCTAACCACCTTTTAGTAACAAACGCAAGTCATAACTAGGAGGCTAAGGTCGTTAGAGGATACTGTACACATTTTGGAGAATGCTGTAGTGTTATAGCTGGGGAATTTAGGAGAGGAGAGAGCGCACGTGTGCAGCGCAGCCCGCAGATTAGAGGTGTAGGGATGATTGCTTTCTTTGGCTAGCCAAAAAAGCTAGCATTCTTGTCCTTTTGCTGTCAAATTGAGTCCAACCAAACTCCTCTACTCTTCTACTACGTGGCCCTGCCACTTGTTAGTTCAGACATCAAGTCGGGTTTGGATGGATATGGTGGATAATTTGGAGACTATTATTATTATTATTATAAAAAAATAAAAAAGAAATCAAAATTCTGGTATTTGGTCTTACTTTATTTTTCCAAGCAGAAGAATCGTCAAAAAGAGGATGACGTACTTAATCGGCTCTGATGAAATTTGTTTCTCCGGCCATTGGAACAAAGGAGCGAGCTAGTTCGACTAGAGAAAAGCCTGCGCATATTATGTTTATACATCTCAGTCCGAGCACACGTAAAGCAATTTGAGTTTTGCGTCATGAAGTCTGTCTCCAGTAGAGACCCCCCCCCCCCCCCCCCTAAACAGGCATGTATTGGAGTAGGACGTATTTGCTTAGATTAGAATGATAATTGAAGAGACTAGTATAACTAAACTAGCAGTACAAGTATTTGCCGACTCATGTGGTGGGGGTGACGGGCCACAATTCTTTCTTAGGAATGTTTGGAACCGTCAATCGACGTTCACATTGACTTAAAATTGATGGCACGTGCGAGTCAGGACAGGAACAATGTGAATGCGCTGGTGGTTGGTAAGCTGTCTAATTTTCGGCTACCTGCATTCTTCTTTTCGTCAATTTGATTCAGGTACCTGCCGGTGACACTAGGCACTAGCTCACCGCCCCCCCCAATCCCAAAACAAAACAGCAAAACATTCCTACTACTACTACTACTACTTAACGTTCAATCAATTTCAGTCGTCACTGTCTCTCCTTAATAATAATTACTATAATACTCAACAGATCAGTCTAAATCTAGCGAACCAAAAATTAAACCCGTGATTCGTCTTCCGATCCTGTATCCTTTGCTGATTACTCCATAATTAATCCAACATCCACATCTCCTCCGCTACCGCTAGTCCGTTACATATATTTGCTACTTAATGATGTCACGTGTGATGCCATGTCTTGCAGGACTCACTTTACCCTGCACCCAATCTCATCTGAGATCACCCATATCTGTGACAAGTAGCTTATGATTATTTTGATTATTACCACAGACCAATATAATGTTACTGACCATAAGTATTGCCTAATATGTCGCCCATACCTAGCTTTACTAATTAAAAGAGTTCACAGGAGTAAATTTTAGTATTGTAGAATAACCACTCGTGATTAGACGCACATTCTAACTTCCCATACAATCAATACAAAGTCATTCACCACCAAACTCAACTAAGAAAGGTAAGATAATGTCTCCGTTGAGACTTGAGACTCAGGGTTCGAGATGCCGGAAAAGTGCTTTCATGCATAAACTTACTAACAAGTTGTCCTAATACAGCTTGACGTCCTCTAAGTTTAGTAAAACAGACGAGGTTTGCTGATAAGCACCTAGGTGTATAAGCACCTAATTAACACCGTTAGAATTCTGTTAGTTTTAAGTATAAATAGTAACTTTTACTTCTTAATATAAATTATATTTAATTAATATAATTATGGAATGTATTAACCTTATTCAAATTTTTAGCTATGGGAAAATTTTAAATTTGAATTCATTTGAAAAGATAATAATAATGAAACAAATAAATATAATATGATAAATATGGTAATTACTTAAAAACAAGTTTAGTATATTCCGATAGTAACATACATTCAGATATCAGTTTTATACAATTGGTTGTCAGTTTAATACATAAACACCACCAGACAATACAAATAAAAAATCAGTAAAATCCGAGACCCAAATCACGCATACCCAAATAATACATATCACACATTTTGAACGTGGGAGCATACATGACCACATGTGTTATCCTATTAGTCAGAAGTACTCACACAAAATAGTAGACAAACAAATGGCTCCTGGGATCATATACACAATCACATAAACATACAAATCGAACTTGGGATCATACATACCCACCACCAGATAATACATCAAGATTATGATAAACAATCTCAGAAGATAGAACAATACAAATCGTGACAAACAACACACGAATCCAACAAAAAATGTTTGAAATCCAGAATCGCACCTTTTGTCCTACCCACAACCCACCGCAGGTATCGTCGTAGGCCACCGATCGGCGATGGAGAGCGAGAGCGAGCGACGGATCAGAGATCGAGAGCAAGCAGAGAGACTAGCCGAGCCGGAGCGTCCCATCTCCCTGACCAAGACTGTATCCATGCGCCGGGGGGAACATGTTCAGGATTAGCTGCGCCTGCACCATCGAATTACTACTCATCACCACCTGCGCGAACCCCGCCCGACCCAACTCGCTCCCCCAGCTCCGAAACTTCTCTTCTCCGCTCCTCGCCGGCCCTCCGATCGCCAGAATGTTGTTGATCTCCCGATAGAACAGGCAATGCTCCACCCGGTGTCACTCCCCATATACGCCCCCAGAGAATCGAAAAGCGTCGAGTAGAAATGAAGCGACCCGACGAACCTATCCAGGAATGACCCACCCAGCGACATCCTAGCTCCACCAGCGTGATGATCCGTGGGGACAACTGCTAAGGAAGCCTCATCGCTTTCCAGTCGCGGAAGATCGGGAAGCATACGACGAGCCTAGGAGGTCGGTCGGCAACGGAGAGCGAGAGCGAGCAGAGAGAGCGAGCAACGGAGGAGAAGAGCGACGGAGAACAAGAGCAAGCAGAGAGAGTGAACGAGAGCAAGAGTGAGCGACGGAGGAGAAGAGCGATGAAGGGCGAGAGAAAAAGATTACTGGTGGGAGAGAGAAAATTACGATAATTAAATGGTAATTGCTAAATTTACTAATTTATAAAAGGAAATTTAGTGATAATTATCACAAAAATTATGAATTTATCCTAATTGATTCAAGTTTCCTTTTAAATTTAAAACTAACAGAACCCAAACGTCATCTAATGCACCTAGGTGCATTTCAGAATTTGCCAAAACAGACAACTTACCTATTAAACTTTCCTTATAACTCCTCATAAGTATACACTTGTCATCAATGTTTAATTAATATCAATATCATATGTCCTCTTCAAGATTCAATTTATTTGCAAAATTATACATAAAAGGGAAGATAAAAATTTGGAGCCAATTTTTTTCAACTTAAGTCAATTTAATCTAAAATGACTTATTTTTATTTTTTATCTTTTTTACACCTTAAATTAATTTTATTTAAAAGTCAATATTATGTAAGTCATTTTAATAATATCATGAAAAATTAATTTCAAATGAATTATTATATCTACATAATATTGACTTTAAAATGAATTTGGTTCAAAGAAAAAAAGATATAAAAATAATAATAAATTATTTTAAATTAAATTAACTTAAGTTAAAATGAATTGGCTCCAGGAAAAAGGTAAAAGAGCTGCAAAACCAACCCTAGTAGTTATATATCAGCCAGTATATGGATACTGTATGTTCAGATAGATCTGACTTATCCAACTACATATAAAATCATTATAAAGTGATAATAATGTTAATAATTATGTCCCAAAGAGTCATACAAATTCCAGAAGAGTTGCTTGTCATTTAGCTTGCCTTAATCCATTCAGCAATCAGCAGCAGCAATCCAAATTCAATTTCCTTAATTCTCAAGTTGCTAGCTAGATCAGATATTAAAGTTTTGACATATATTCGAGTATTAGCTAGCTAGTGGCCTGAACAATTTAATTTCTTCTGCCAGCATCCAGAAAATATGGATGGAACTAATCTCCATATCCATTAATTCGGAAATGTCTTTAATTTTTTCTATGCTTCTCTAGCTTGTGTGTGTCTATATATCGATCTATACTTGTTTTTTTTTTGTCCGTATGTTATACGGGTTGATATTTAATAAATTATAATCACACATACACGATAACAGAAAAATAGAGAAATCTTTATAATAAAAAATTTGTAAATTAATAAAAGTTTAAATGACTTTAATTATTTTTATTTTTTATAAAGAAATAAATATAATAGTCATATAAATAATGATTATCTGAAATTTTTAAAAATAATCTTTATCTTATTATTGAAAATATAATGGAGTATTTTGGTTCTCTTTATATAGTAGAATTGTACTATTTTTTATTAATTGAATTAGAAAACTATTAAATATAAATAATTGTGAATAAACTATAATTAAATAGATAAAAATAAAAATAAAAGAAAGCAGAACTGCGCAGAGGGCTTCTTCTCAAAACTCTCTCCTCTTTCTAATTTGAATCGTGTGTTTGATCAGATTTTTCTTCTCTATATTGATAAATGAAAAAAAAATTGAACTAGTAAAAAATAATAGAGAAAATATGTAAGGAGTAATATTTTTTACCAATGTAGGGAATAACATTAACATATGTGTTTTTTTTGTTAAGTAGTCAAACTAACCAAATAAAATTTTATGGATTCTACCAAAATAAATAATAATAATAACAATATCTTGTAAATATGAAAATTTGTAAATAATTGATAGGATTTTGTTTAATGACATCGGATTCTTTGCTTCTCATAAAAAAAGTTCTTTCTGTAGGGATCATAGGCAAAAAATTAAAAAATTTGCATAAAAAAAAACTAGGTATAGTACCTGACTTCATTATTGTCTTTGACAAAAATACATATTTGCAACCCAAAAAGCAATGCATTTTTTTTTTAATTTTTAACATCATGATATATGCAAGTTTAGGTGTTTGAAGTCACCAAGGAGTTCTTCATATAAAAAGCTCATCTGTAGAGACTAAATACCCAAAAAGAATTTGTGAGCAAATATATGTTTCTATAAATCAGGTGAATGCATGACAACAAAATAATCATGAAAGAACACAATCCAAGGGTAGTGGATTTGATGCAATGTTGTTATTATAAACTTGTTCTGAAATTTTAAAATTTGTTCAAAAAGCTATTATAACTTATGAAATAAAAAAAACAAAAAAAAAATATTTAACATCATTTTAGGGAAACTCGAATATCAATAGAAATATATTGTTAAAAAAGGAGAAAAACAACTTTGCTCAGATAGCAGGAGAAAGGGAAAAAAAATGGGAGAAAACATATGTGTGAGTCCTTTTTATAGTATTATCCCCTCTTGGCAATGAAATATTGCTGAGAAAAATAAAGGTGTCTGATGTCATAGTTACATAGGTTCTAATTTCTTTTATTGCTTTCTAAGTTATAACTTTTAGTTCATTGATAAGTTACAGTAATTAAAAGTCTTATACAATCAACAATTTGGAGTAAATAAAAAGACATATAAGTAAGAAGATATTTGTAGTTTAGTGGAACATGTAACAACAAAAAGTTTGAGGGTTAAAATGTGTTTTATCTTCATAGTATAAAAAAATCTATTAGGAGTCTAAAAATGACTTATAATCAAAGACACTTGAGGCAATAAGTTTGAAAATTATCATGTAAAACTTCATAATAATGGATAAGAGTTTTTTTTAATAAAATATACATTGACATATATACAGAACCAAGAGATGTGTAATATTTTCAACTAGTATATGATTAGTGTATTTGTTTCCAATTAAGTAAGAGTTAATTTTATTTAAATTCCTTTAGTTTGATATTAATTAAAAATTGTAAAAATGCCCCACATGAAATTAGTGTAGGAAATTACTATAAAGATATCTAAATAGATATTTTGTAAGAATCGATCTTACAAATTTTTGACTTATAATTTTTTTTTACTATATATAATAATATAAGAATTGGAATGTAATTACTTTTTTAATATAAAGGGGAAAGTTAGAGGAGCATAAAACAAAACACATAAAGCAACGTGTAAAAATTATTATTCAATCATTGAAATACTCTAATAATATGGATACATGGAGAGAAAACTTTACAATAATACAAATAAGACATCAAATAATGCTAATAGAAGTGGATAAGAACAAAGAATGGGTTTCTCCTTTATACAAACACACACAAAAAATAATAATATATTTCAAAATTAATTTTTAATAAATTTATAAAAAAAATAGACATAAATAGAAAAATAAGAAAGTGCACAATTACATAGATATAACAAAGCACAACTTAATGTTAAATATATCTTTAGTTTTTATTTGAAATAAAATATACAGTACTACTCTCTTTAGCTTACAAATGTCATCCGCTTTACTATTCATAATAATTAATATATGGTTTTATTTATTTCAAAATTTATAATTAAAATATGAACTTTTTATATGAAAGTGGAACTTTAAATAATATAGTTTTTAAATACAATTTTTAAGAATTTTTAATGTACATTAATATAAATATATTCAAGTCAAACCTTAGTAAAAAAAAGTAAGAAGGCCAAGTAAAGTGAGATAGAGAGTATATTTTATAAAATTTTAAAAATGATAACCTAAATAATAGGGTAAATTTTGTATATAATCCATTATCTTTGATTTATGCTTACTTATCATTCTTAACTTATTAAGTATTCACTTTTGGTTCTAATTTTTTTAAATATTTTATATTAGTTTCCAATTGGATTAAATCTATTTACTTAGAGTAACTGTGTCTATGTGACACAATTTTTTCTTAAATTATTTTAAACCATATGAAAATTTCATTATAAGAAATTTGAAGTAGGAAATAATTTTTAAAAAAATTAATAAAAATTTTGCATTATCAATTTTTGTTGCATGTGAAATAATAGTTATTGTGTAAAATATATGCATGTATTAAGTATCAACATTTGGTTGGGTAACAAATTGCACCTAGTGGGGAACAAATTTAAAATTTTTTAATTTGTTTAGAATGAAAAAAGAACAATCAAAAGCTTAGATGAAATTTAGCTCACATAGATCATGGATATTTTAGGAGATTAATTTTTCCACTATTACTAGCATATTTTATCTAACTTAAAAAACAAGCAAATTGAATATTATATTTTGGGCAATTTTCATAGGGGCGCTTTACATCTAATTTTCTTTTTGGTTTCATCTTGAATATATTAGTTACCCTCACAGATTAAATGTTAAAGATCCCACACAATTTGCATTTATATTTATTGCAATACATTACTTTAGTATCCGAAGTAGTTATTTTACTAAATACAATGAAGTTTTCAAATCATATGTATGGTTTTCTTTTTCCTTTCTGTTATAGTTTCTTAAAAACTTCTATTACTCCAATTAAATTGACAATATCAATTTTTAGTCTCTTTAAATGGTCAACTTAATTTGAAAAAAAAAATACTATGATGTCCCTAATACTAATATAAAGCTAATTAAATTAAAATGATCAAACTTGGGTCTCATTTAAAACGAAAAATAACTTATAATTTGAGGATACAATGGTTAAGTCACTAAGGAAAATAAAATGGAGGTTATATCATTTTAACAAATAAGCACCATATTTCAAAATAGGCACCTGTTTGTTTTTTAGAAAAATATCAATTTAACATACCTTTAAAGATTTAATTTTGATTCAAATTTAAGATTTAACAATAAATTTCATTCAAGTTAAAATATTGTTCTTTATAAAAAGAGTATCCAAAGGCTTGATAAACAACATTAATTGAATAACTTGTTTGTTGTAATAGTGTTAAGATAACATATGTTGACCCAAAGAATTAATGATTTTCTACAAAGAAACATTCATGTTTGGAGCAGATTTGCTAATAAAGTCAAATGTTGAAAGTTAATAGAGTATTCTGCAATTATCAAGGTGTTTTTTTTTTTTGGAAATTAGGAGTATGCTGCCACAAATCAATGTTTTCCTTAGTTCTTAATCATTATCCTATTAAAACTCCTAGGAAAGCAAAATGAAAAACTTAAGTCCCATCAAAGGGAGACTACGTAATTAATTATGAGTAAAAATATTGAATAATATTTGACAGTTTACAATGATGTTTCAATAAAAAAATAATTAATTATTGTTCAATAGATCTTTTGTTACAAATAGAAGTTATACCATATATTTTATGAAATAGATAAGAACGAGGTTATGTTTGACCCGCATATTGTAGCAGGTAATTTTTTTAATAAATTTATAATTAAAATAAATATTAATAATAATAATTTAAAAATTCTAAGTCATAAATTTATGTTCATTGATTAAAATTTTGAGTTAAGAATTTTTTTATGTAATGTTCTTATCATTAAAACTATTAATTATGATCAAAACATAAAACTGTGAAACATAATATTGTACATTATTTGAAATGATAGATATTTTTTTGGTGATTAAAGAATAATTGACTAAAAAATTTTATCTTTTATCAATTTAAATTTCAATTTTTAATATAGATAAAAAAATTCACTTTTAATTTTAGGAATTATCGACCAAATCACTTCATTAAACCATAGAGAAAAAAAATTCACTTTTTCTTTTTACCTTTACTACGTTAATGGTAACCAATGTTTTACTTTAGAAAATAAAACATCATAAAAAAATATAAAATTGTGTTGAATTTATATTAATCAATGAATGGTTTAACCATTAATATAGTAAGGTAAAGAAAAAGAAAACAAATAAATTGATTAAAGTTATTTCATATTAAATACCAAAAGCTGGTGACAGAAAGTGAAAGTTGGGGAGCATTAGGGCAGAAGTGAAACATCTAGGGACCAAAAGAGGGAAAATACCAAAAGCTGGTGACAGAAAGCGAAAGTTGAGAAGCATTAGGGCAGAAATGAAACATCTAGGGACCAAAAGAGGGGTTTGACCATAGTTGGAAGAAGCCAAAAAAAATAAAAAAGGCAGCAGCGCCTGAGGGACGAAGGGCAAAATCATCTCTATACTGTTCATCACTATAGTTCGAACAGTGGAGCCTTTACGGCTTTTAGAATATAGTTTAATAGGGGGCTATTATAGCACTTCAACCAAAAACTTTAATCATGGGAAGTAAGAATTGTAGCTTAACATTTTATTTTGTTTTGTTTATCTTTTTTATTTTTTTTTATTTTTATGTGGTTCAATAGTAATTATAATTATATATTAATTGCCGACGTCGGGTATTGTTCGTGAACAAAGCTACGTTTTTGGTTTTTTGCTTTTTTCTGGACTATTTTGACTATTTTTAAGTTAGGTCCCATGTTCGCAAGCGGATAGAGTCCTGAGGCCTCATATTGTAATTTTTCCAGTTTCCGCTGCTTTACTTTTGTCTATGGTTAAATGCGTTTTCAGTCCCATAATTTCTAAAATTTTACATTGAAGTCACTAATTTTGACCCGTATTACGTTTTGATCCCCAAAATTAATAATTGCTTAATATTCTTTCTATTTGCTCTCTTACTCCCCAAACTTTTTTGTTGCTTTTTAATGTACAATTTTCTAAAGAAAAATAAAATAAAAAAAAAATTTCTATTTCCATCATATCTTTTTATTATTGATAATTAAGTTTTGTAGTATGAATTATTAATTTAAAAGCTTTATTATTTAATAAAGTAATTTGGTTCATAATTGTTAAAATTGAAAGTGAATTTTTCTAAATAAATTTCTAACCAATATTAAAAATTAGAATTTAAGTTGATAAGAAAATTTTTTTAGTTAATTATTCTTTAACAAGAAAAAAATATCCATCATTTTTCTTTTTTAAACTGACTATTTTTGAAGTTCGGTCCTCTTTGTCCAAGGAAATGGTGTCTTGGGAGCTTGTGTTGTAATTTTGTGAGTGTCCCGTTTTTCACTTTTTCTTATGGTTAAACTGCGATATCAGTTCTTAAATTTCTTTCCTTTCCCATTTCGGTTACTAAGCTCCAACTATATTATGTTTTACTCACAAACTGAATAAATAATAACTACTTAACTATATTCTTTCTATGTACTCTTTTAGTCTTGAATTTTTTCTATTTTTTTTATGTACTATATTCTAAAGTAAAACATTGGTCACCATCAATTATTAAATTTTAATACCTTCCATTTCATCTTTTAGTCCCTGAATTTTGTTAGCCAATTTTTTCACTTTCTTTTAATCTTTATTAAATGAGTATTGTAGGATTAGTTATTTAATTCAAAATTTATGTGGCTTAATAAAGTAATTTTATCCATAACTGCTAAAGTTGAAAGCAAATTTTTCTACTAAAATTTTTTATCAATATTAAATATTAAAATTTGAATTGATAAAAGGTGAAAATTTTTAATGAATTCTTCTTTAGTGACACAAAAAATATTCATCATTTCAAAGCATGTACATGTGTTATGTTTCGATCATAACTAATCATTTGAATAGTAAGAACATGATATAAGAAATGTCCAACTTAAAATTAAAATAAAGCAAAATTTTAATCTATTAGCTTATGTTTATGACAAAAAAAAAATTTAATTATTTATTACTGATATTTATTTTAATGATAAATTTAAGGAAAAAAACACCCACTACATAGTACGGGTAAAAAAAAAACCTCGTATAGATAAAAGGGTAACTTTTAATTATTGTGTGAATATGGTATATTTTCCCATAAGAGTATTATAATGAATGAGATTATGTGCCAAAATATTATGTAAATCTTTATTCAAGTTTTCCCCCCCCTTTTTAGAGTCAATTATTAATTAGATATTAATTAAATGTAACACTATAAAATATTATTTTAATGTGTAAAATTTAAATATTTTAAGAGAGTCATGAGCTCTCTTAAGCAATGCTCTAATTAAACCTAAGTCACTATGAATACGTATACGAAATATTTTAATATTATGCCTGATTATCATTTAAATAAACATTTTAAATTGATTATTTTTTATGTAACTTATAAAGTTAAGGGTGTATTTGTTACAAACATCCTACTTTAGTGACAACTCATGAATTAAAAATATCAACGTTATAAATGATAAATCACACACAAGGACAATTTTTGGTTCCTCTTTTTCGATCTTAAATCCCAATACTAATATATGATACTAATTAAATAGACAAATAAAAAATTTCTCTACGAGTGTTTCTTAATTATTAAATTGCACTTTTAAGTGTTAACAAAAATATTTCTTTGAAGTTAAAGGGTAATGAAATTGATAAAATTTTGTGCTTAAGATCTTGTATAATAATAATATGAAATTAAGGAAAAGTTTGTTGCAAAAATCAAACTTTAGTAGCAACTTAGGACTCTCACCATTAAAGTTAACAATAAGGCATATAGATTATGTGTTCTTTTTTCTTTGTATTTTTTCCTTTTAGAGTTCTAGCACTAATATAACTCTAATTAAACGAACAATGAAAAATTTAGGCTCCCTAAGAGTATAATAACTTACAATTTAAGGGCAAAAATATCATCCAAGATTTTGGCACCTTCACACAGACACAAAATAAATAATGCGATCATACTAGACGATTGTCGCCAGATTGTGTTCGTGGTTGTGGACCGATTTTTGGTGCATCATCTGGATATCAATCAGTAGAGGGTATGTAGATCGGGTTTATGGTTGCAGTTTTCAGTCCATTAATAAATAAAGAGGATTTTTATGATTCATGTGATTTCCCAATCTTCGATAGATCATATTATTAAGCATTGGTTCACCTTTTATGCAGTATGATCATCCATTACTTTTTTATCTTTACTTTATTCACTTATTAGTGGTATATTTCTTCTAGATTTATCTTGGTTCATGGAATGTTTTGTTATATTTGATTTGCTTTCTTTTATTTGATGTCGTATGGCTGTCATTTTAATAATACATTTGATTACATGTATGTTGTGCTTTAGAGTTTTATGTTTTTGATTTATAAAATACCGCTTGACTCACTATTAATTTAGTTAAATGAAGTGCTTTTATTAAAAAAGAAAATAAATTATCTAAAATACTATCACTAATTATACAAGGGGAGGAATACTAATATAATTCTTTGGAAATGCAATACAGTGTACAAAGATCATAACTTGAGACTAAAGGTGGTACCAAGCCCAATTGAGTTCAAACTCTTCGGGCTCGAGCTCAGCTTGAAATGTGAGGGGATGGGCTCAAACCTCAAGCTCGACAAACTTGGTATAATGAGGCTCGAGTTTAGCTCAGCAGATGTTTGGGTTCAATTCAAATGTTTGATAGTCTTGATACTCATTTAAAAGCTTGATACGTGGGGCTCAATTCAAGCTCAATAAGACATGCTCAAGCTTGAACTCATTTTAAACATCTTGTAATCATTGAGATAGAGATGTAGCGACTTCTACCCTTGTGCAAAGATATTGAAGCAAAAACTAGTAAACATAAACAACATAAAATACATCTCTAAATACAAAACAAGAATTGTCCTGCCACCCAATCCAGGTAGCGATAAAGACACTCGACCTTGGAAATGGCTAGGGTTCAAGACAATTTCCCCTCCCCCATTTCCAAACAATGCCATTAAATGCCGGTTTAGTTTCTTTTGGGTGTTGAAAAAGCAAACATTTACCTTGTCCCATATACTACGTTAATACTTTCTCAAACCTTGTACTTGTATATCTGATTCTAAATAATAATAATAAAGAAACTGTCAGAAAGCAAAACATGAAGAGAAACAGATGTCCAGTTTCACATACACTACAACATAGATGCAAAATCGCAATTGAAAGTTCAGTCGCATTTCAGTTACAATATTGCCCAAAAGCGACTACTTTGCGATTGCAGATGGCAGTCGTAATTTTTTCGCAACTGAATTTTGACTACTGAAAGCGACTAAAACTTTCAATCAAGAATCAGTCGAAAATATTGTAAGCTGCTTTGAACCTTGCGAAACTACTTTAGTCGTTATATTAGTGGCAGCCACGATCAGTCGCTATATTAGCACTTTTATATTTTAAATAAAATACGTTAATATTTAAGATGATTAATATTTAATTAATATTATTTAATTTAACTGAGTATTTATTTCACTTGTTATTTAATTGAAAGTTACATTAAATTGGTATGAATGCTAACTTATTTTAATTATTAATAATAAAATAGTCAAATAATGAAATTAAAATTTAAATAAAATACATTTATATTAATATAAAAGTCAACATACATACCCAAATATAAAATTTAAAAAGTCACAAAATTCAAAATTCAAAAAATTTAAAACTTAGATCTAAAGGCAAATGAGGTGGAGGAGGCCAAAGGTGAGGCAGAGAAGACTGAGGCAATGGCGGCGAGGTCGAGACGGATGCAATGATGATGAGGTAGAGATCGAGGCGACGACATCAAGGCCAAGGTGGACGAGACAAGGCGACCGTCAGGCCGAGGCCGAGGTAAAGAAAACCAAGGCAAAGGCCGCGAGGCCGAGGAGACTCGGTGACGGTGGCGATGACGGATGGCGGAACGGCAAGGTGAACGGACGATGCATGTGCATGGCAGACTGGTGGACGGAGATAAAGATGAGATGAAAGATAAGAGTGAGATAAGAGCAAGAATGTTGAAAGAGATGAAAGACGGAGATGAGAGTGAGTGATGAGAGTGTTGGGTTTGAAATGGGTGAGACAACCGGGTAAAGAAGAAGGGAAGTAGAAAGGAAGTAGTTGGAGCGACTAAACTCTGACTGCAACTTAACTGAGCCTTTTTTATTCCGATTGTTTAGCGACTGAAATCTGATTGCAATCCGACTAAACCTCGACTGACAAGTTCAGTCGCAAAAGCCAGATGAATACAATTGCCTTATACATGAGTGTAGTCGAAATTTAGTTGCTATGTTCATCATTTTTCCAATTTTTTTTACTTTATATTTTCATAGATACATGCATACATACATACATACATACATATGTACATACATACATATACATACACACATACAATACATCATAAATATGTGTATAAATATGTGTGTGTGTGTGTGTGTAATTATATGTGTGTGTGTGTGTACATACATGTATATAATTACATATGTAGTACAATCATAAATATATATAAGTTCATGAAATTTTCTCCATATAGATAATTACAAAAATTAAAATTAATAAAGAAATTATATCATATACAGGGAAGTATGAACCATAAAAACAATTCCCATATATTAATAATTAATTAGACTCTAAACATGCAAACCCTAAATTAAACCCTAAAACCTGAAACCCTAAGCCCCCTAAGACCCTGAAACCCAAGACCCTAACCTTATATCCCTAAATCGTAAACCTTAAACCTAATTATAAACCATTAACCCTAATGCCTAAACCCTAAATACAAACCCTAAAACCCTAAACCCTAAATTAAACCATAATACCTAAAACCCTAAACTTTAATTCTATATCCCTTAACCTTAAGGCCCAAACCTTAAACTATATTTCTATATATCCCTAAATCTTAAACCCTAAACTTAATATACCATTAACCCTAAACCTTAAACACTTAAAAAAAAAGAATACTAAACCCTAAAAAAAATCCCAATATATATATTCGTATAGGGTTTAATTATCCCTAAACTCTAAAAAACTCCAAAACCTAAATCGTAAAACCCTAAACCCTAAATCCAAAAGATTGTTTAATTAGGATTTAGTGTTTGTATTTAAAGTTTAGGGTTTAATTAGGGTTTGTAACCACCATTAAGGTTTAGGTTTTAGGGTTAATGGCAGTTAGGTTTAGGGTTTGGGGTTTAATTAATAGGGTTTGTATTTAGAGTTTAATTAAACCCTAGGTTTTAATTAGGGTTTAGGGTTAAACTCTAATTAGAACCTAAATTCTAATTAAACCCTAAACTCCAAATAAATACAAACCCTAACTACCTAATTAAACTTTAAACCCTAAATACCCTAATTACCCTAAACTCTAAACACAATAATTAAACCACTAAACCCTAAATTCCCCTAAACTGAAAATACCTAAATCCTAAATACCTAAACCCTAAAAAAATTAAGTAAACCCTAAACCCTAAAAACTAGCTCTTAAAACCTAAACCCTAAATAAATCCTAAAAACCCTAAATAAACAAACCCTATTAATTAAACCCTAAACCCTAAACCCTAAACCCTTAATCCTAAACCCTAAACCCTAAATTTCAAACCTAATTAAATACCCTAAACCAGCTAAATACAAACCCTAAACCCTAAAAAATTCTAAACCCTAATTAATCCTAAAAAAAGCCTAAATAAGGCGAAAATAAAGCCCTAAACCCTAAAATACAATTAAGACCCTAACGCTAAAAACCCTAAACCCTAAACCCCAAATACCCTTAATCCTAAAAAATCTAAACCAATTCTAATCCCTAAACTCTAAACCCCTAAACTCTTAAAAAATCTAAACCCTAAAAACCCAAAACTTCTAAATGAACTTAGCCACTAAGAAGGTGATTGAGGCAAAAAAATTGGACATTTAAAAAAAAGATTAAAGAGCGACTACAGTTAAATCTTTTAAACATTTTCGACTGAAATGCAACTAATATTTTCTGCGACTGAAATTTTTTGTCGCCTATCAGTTCCAATACAAACCCTATTAATCAAACCCTAAACCCTAACCCTAACTACCATTAATTCTAAACTCTAAACCCTAAACTATAAACCATAAACCCTAAACACAAACCCTATTAAAACTTAAACCCTAAATCTTAAATACAAACTCTATTAATTAAACCCTAAACCCTAAACCTAACTACCATTAACCCTAAGACCTAAACCCTAAATACAAAGCCTAATTAAACCCTAAACCTTGCACAAACCCTAAACCCTAATTAAACCCTAAATAGAAACCCTAATTAAATCCTAAATGCTAAACCTAATTTATACCATTAACCCTAATCCCTAAACCCTAAACTTAATCTATATATACCATTAACCCTAAATCCTAAGCACTAAATGCAAATCCCATACCCTAAATTTCAATACCCTAATACTTAATTAAATACCCTTACACCATCTTAATTCTATATATATCCCTAAGCCCTAAAAAAATTCTCAAACTTAAATTAATCATAAAAAAGCTCTAAATTAATCCTAAAATAAATCCCAAAACCCTAATATTAAATTGATTCAATTAATACCCCTAACCCTATATTAATTTCAAACCATAAACCTTAAAGAAATTCCTTAAATCCAAGTCCAATACCCTTAATCCTTTAAAAATCATGGATCCTAATTTTATATTCCTAAATCCTAAAAAAAAAAATTCCAAACCCTAAAACAAAAAAAAAATCATAATACACATATCCTAAACTCTAAAAAAATATAAACCCAAAACTTCTAAATCAACTTAGCCACTGAGAAGGTGACTGAGGCAAACAAATTTGACATCTAAAAAAATAACTAAAGGGCGACTACAGTTAAATCTCTTAAACATTTTTTACTGAAGTGCAACTAATATTTTTGCGACTGAAATTTTTAGTCACCTATCAGTTCTTATAAAAAGTGAACCTTTTTAATTTTAATTGATTATCAACTGAAACACGTCAGTTGCTAAGTCATGATTTTGCAATCATTTTGTAGTGATATTGTTGACACCCAATTTCGTCCGGCCATTAAAAAAAAATTAAAAAAAAATTAATTAATTAAATTAAATAAAAATCCAAAAAATTATTATTATTATTATTATTATACATTTTTTTTTGTGAAGATTTGATTTAAAATGATATATGTGTGTATATGTGTATGTTTGAAAGAAAAAAAGAAAACTCCATAAAAATGACAAAATTAAAAAGTTTGAGGTAAAAATGACAAAAGTAAGAAGTTTCGGGAAAAATTGACATAATCTGAAAGTTCCAGGAGCATTTGGTAGTTTGTCACATCAATTTGGGGCCAGCGTACCGTTCTGCCCCCAATTAACAGAAAACGATAAAATTGTCAAAATCAGAAGCTTCAGGAACTTATCCAGAGTCTGAGAGACATAAAGGACTGAAACTGTTATTTTAGCAAATTAAAAGATAAGTTTGAATTTAATTAATTTTTAATTCTGAACAGTCCAGCACCCCTTCCCCTATAAATAGGGGTCCAAAATCTGTGAAGAACACAGAGAAAACAGAGAAAAAAAAATAAATCAAGCTTACA
This sequence comes from Aquilaria sinensis, assembly GCA_005392925.1. NCBI lineage: Eukaryota > Viridiplantae > Streptophyta > Magnoliopsida > Malvales > Thymelaeaceae > Aquilaria > Aquilaria sinensis. Next base: position 169,226 of record SMDT01002889.1, on the reverse strand, counting down.
GCTTCGTTTTAAAAAAAGGAAAAATTACAGATTTATTCCCTAGCCTCCCCTCCTTCTTCCCAGAAAACCAAAAATTTTCTGTTTTCACGTTTTAGTCCCTGTTCCCAATTTCCGTTTATCTCCGTTCTCTCTCTCTCCTTCGCTGCCGCCGCCCCATCCCGCCTCCGACGCCACGCCGTCTCCGTCCATTTCCCGCCGTCACTTTTCTTTCCTCGCTTCCCGTCGAGCTCGCCGTCCACCGTTACACCGTCCGCCGTACAGCCCCTCTCGCCGTCCACCGTTACGCCGTCCGCCGTACAGCCCCTCCCGCCTCCCCTGCGTCACCGTCCCCCTGGTCCGTGCTCCGCCCTGCAGCAGCAGCCCCTTCCCCTTTCGTTTTTCCCGTCGCGTTTCTTCCCAGGAAATTCAAAATTCAACTACTAAGGGTAAAACTCTGTCTTCATCCTTCATCTTTTTAATTTATTTCAATTTGGTCACTAACCTTTTCTTTTGTTCTTGCAGAAAGAAAAACTAATTACTAACTCTTTTATCTTTACTTATTTATTTAGTATTGTCATTATTACTAACCCTTTTTTTATTGTTGTTATTAACAACTAATTCATCTGACCTTACTAACTTTTATATTTATTTTTACTAACAACTAATTCATCTAACTTTTATTTTTATTGTTACTAACTTACTAACTTACTAACTTTACTAACTTTTATTATTATTGCTGTTATTATTGTTAATAATTAATTCAACCAACACAACTAACTTTTATTTTTATTGTTATTAACAACTAACTTTACTAATTTTGCTAATTTTTATTATTGTTGTTATTAGTATTGTGTTATTAAAGTGGATGGCCAAAAAGCCCCACTTTATTTATTTGTTTCTTGTTTATTGACCTTTAATTTTCTTTTATTTACTTTATGTGTTTTTATATATTTGCATATGTTATTTAATTTGTGCAATTTTTTAAGTGGATGGCCAAAAAGCCCCACTTTATTCTTTATTTATGGGCCTTTATTTACTTGTATGTAATTGTTTGTTTTACATAGTTGATTAAACTTATTTCACTTTTAGCTATAAAAAATAAATAATAACAAAACAATAAGAAGGAGTTTTTTTGTGTGAATAATTAACTTTATTTTAGGACTAATCAAGAATCCATTTTTATTACCAAGCTCCCATCCTTTGTTTTCTTTCATATTTTTAAATATTAATTGGAATATTAAAACGTATCCTTTTTATTTCCTAAAAAAAATAACAAAAATTTAACCTTTTGTTTTTCTTTTTTATAAAAAATCATAACCAAACGATTCCACAAAAATCAATTATTTTTTTTAAGTATATTTTTAGACCCAAAGATTAGATAATTATTTTAAAAGTCTTTCAAAAAGAAAGAATGAAAAATAAAATTTTAGACAACATTTTTCCAAAATTCCATAAAAATTTATGACAAAAAAATTAATAATTAATTAAATAATGAATAATAAATTAAAGATTTTTCATAAATTTTTATTATCAAATTTTAAATGAATAAAATTAAGTACCAAAAATCCATATTATGATAATCCTCCGGGATTCATGATATGGATTGTTAATTAATTAAAATATTTAATTAAAATTTCATCAAATTCCGTGTCCAAATGACTTGGCAGAGTCCATGGTTCGGAAATATCAAATTTTTATACAAATTAATTACTAAAAATCCACATCCGACTAAATAATTCAGTTAAAATTTTCGGTTTTGAAAATTAACTGAAGATGTTTTAAAAGCAAAGTAAAAAAAAATTAAAATCAACTAAGGTGCCAATTTTGGGCGCTATAATAAAGTTGTTTTAGCGTAACCGTACTCCCGAACCCCCGAACTCTCGCAGACCAATTTTAAGGTGACCAATCGACCTAAGAAAACTGATTGGTGGCGACTCCAGAAAACCCGACGTTGCTACAGATATATTTCAAGATAAAATGACACTATAATAGAAAACAAAAAAGCAATTAAACTTCCAGTCGTCAGCAATTGCAAAAAATGGCTAAAGTATGATTACAACATTCATTCACAAATATCCTAGTCATTAATAAAAAGTGGCTAATTTGTGACTAAAAATTGCAACTAAATAGATCAGTAGTTTTTTATAGGGTATCCTAGGAAAAAAACGACTGAAGAGTCAGCCATGAAAGGAGTGACTAAATGTCTCAGGTGTTATTTCCCAGATGAAAAAAGTGATTGACATTCAGTCCCTAGTTTAGTCAACTATATAGTAATATGTTTTATCTATAAAATAGAAAAAATTTTATTAAAATTGATAATAATAATATTTAAAACATACCAAAAAAATAAGAAATTTAAAATATAAAATATTAATTAAGTCAAAATAATTCTAAACAATTTCTATTAACTTAAAAGTAAATTTTATACAAAAAAACAAGTATCTAAACCCTACAAGTTTAGATTTGTAAGATCAAAATATTGGTTATCATCCTAAGCACGCTGAGTACCCTATGTTTCTGGTACCCGACTTCCTAACTCAGTCTGCTAGCTTTCCTGATTCTGCTGAGTTGACCAAGGCATTTAGGGAAAGTAAACATCTAACTGATGGTCGAATTCTGTTACCTGATCTGGTAGACATTGAGGCTGCTGCTCCAATCTAGTCATTTGTGTCTGTTGTGCCTATGGAAAGGGTAACATCTGTCAACACTACGGATGCTACTGCGTTGACCTTGTCATCCACCTTCCTGACCTAGGGTGGCTTGGGATATAGGATCTCATCATCCTTAGATGCGCCACTAGAAAGGGGCGAAGATGCCAGAGAAAAGAACTGCCTAAGCCCGATCCGATAGTATGTAGTTGAGATATACTTTATGTGGCAGGTTGCCCCGAGCATGCATTTGGTCGACCGTGGCAGTGTTAACTAACATCAAATCTTGGCCGGCTCGGGCCTGCCACCCCTACTACACTTGCTAGATAATAGTTTCTAAACCCTGCACCCTCGTGTTAGTCTAGGCCTGCACTGCTCACTGTGATACAACCTCATCTTGAACAGTGGCGAGCTACACTCAGAGTTCTGCATTCTCTCGATGCAGTTGCTTTTATTGGTCATCATCATACCCTTAATTTCCAAATACGGTTAGTATCTATTCACGCTAAATTAATGTAAATAAATGTTTAATATTAAATTAAATACCTCTGATTGTGCACGTTGAAACCGATCAAGTAATGCCAAAAGCTGTAGCAACCCCGTCCACCGTCCCTTACAAGGCCTGCCTAAAACCCTCTCCCATTACTCCTCACAAATGTAAGATACTTTAACAGATCTAGGCCATACTTTTGCATGAGCTCCCCCTCATACTTGGTCTAAAAAAATGTATAATAAATTTAGGGTTAGATAATATGTTAAAAGTGAGTAATGTAAAAATTATTTTTTATTATAATATTAATTTAAATATGTTTACTTACCAAAACGTCAGTCGACTGCTAAGATAAAACCTTAATCGATTCTCGTTTCATAAATATACGATGAATGAAGTTGGCAAAGACAAGGAATTGTCGTCTTTTGTTTGTTGTGTAAAATCAAAGTAAGAAACAAATTAAAACAATGGAATATTATTGAAGTCTTAAATTTTACCATATTATCCCAAACGATTAGCTTCATTTACCTGCCAAGAGAATGCTTTGGCAGTTGTGCGCCTTCTGGTGCGTTATTGCGTAGCTACATTTTTATAAAACAAAACATGTCAATAAAGTATTATAATAAATTCAATGGGTTAAAATTGTATTAAAAGTGATATAATTGGTAACATTGACCTGATTCTTGCTTATAATAGCACTTTTGTACTGTTATTTCTTTATCATCCAATGGTTAGACAAAGTTACCCAATGGGCAAGCAACATGGTCTTGGGCTGAAGAGAACGAAGGAGATTGAAGTCTTTGTTTGGCAACTTGCCGCCAAAGTGTTGGTGGATTTTGGACCTGATATCAACAATGACGGAAATATGTATACTTCTATCATATACATTTCTAATGAAAAATTATAAACAACAATGAAAAACCTGCAAGAAAGAATATGTCCCTCTTGTTGCAGAATTTTACATAAACTCATATGTACAAAACCCAAGTCGTACGTTACGGATTTCAACCGTGAAGTCAGGAAAAGTTAAATCAACAAACTTCTAAGTCTCACTTTGACATAGATGACCAATTGTACCATTCTGAGTGGCCTAATTACCCATATGCCAAGTCATATGTTCAGCCATTCAGGTAGACATGAATAAATGCCTCAGTCAGTCAGTGATTGGAAAGTTTCACAAAACCTTTTTCGGAATTGGTTTTTTATTTCCTCTATTCATTGTCCCTTCCTTATATCTGCACTCCCTACAAACTTTACAATACGTCAATGTTGAGTTCTTGCCACTAAACAACATACAATTCTACGGGTACACATATATTTTCACATATGAGAAACTCAAACCCTTCATCATTTGCTTAGCCTCTTATAACGTATCTAGTAATTGATTATCTTTTGGAACAAATTCTTTAATGAAAGTAGAGTGCCATTAAAGAAATTGTTCGCCTCCTTTCTCCTTTAACAATAGAGATGGCTGATAGCTTTGTGTGTTCCGTGCATCCATCCATAAGGGCGTTGATGCATCAACAAGTAATTTGTAAAATTTCTTAGCATCTAGATTTGGAAGTTCATTATCCACTATTGCAACATTAATATCATGATCATTTTCTTCATCATATGCATCATTATTCACTTGAATATTCACCTCTTAATTATTATAATCATCATTTTAATCAATTTCAATTCTTTCATTACAGTGTATATTTGGGCCAAACGAATCAATAACCATTTGTTAATAACAAGATCTACTGTTATAGTTCTCAACTCTATCTAAAATAGTTCTTGAAGACGATGGATTAATTGATATTTCACCCATATCAAAATTATGATATTGCATATCATACCACTTGCCATGACAGTACCAACGATGGACATTATTTCCCCAAAATGCAGCATTTAGATGAGACTAAAATCTCATATTCTATTCGAGGAATACGATTTAATGCAGCTTAAATTTATTCATCATTAAAATAATTTACAAACGGGAATGTATAATCCAAATATATGTTCATTTCTGAACTATCCAACTTGGACAATCTATGATTTTCAAATAGAGACATATTATGTATATAAAACAACTGCATATCCTTATAATTACTCAATATACATACTATTTTTCAAAGATTGAAAATCATTGACAGACATTCTATGGTTTATCGATAATGCATATACAAATAAAGCTTATTTTATTCATATATATTAAATAAATCAACTCAAATAAAACTTACCTATAACTCCACAACAAAACAATCCTCAATAAATAAGATCAAAGTAGTCGAAGCAACTTAAGGTGAAGACGCAATAGAAAGGAGCAGATAGACGACAAAAAGAATGGAGGAAGAGGGGAAGGGGCATGTTTTTGTTGCATAGGTGCGACCAAGAAACAACTAATAGCAGCTTATTTTAGAATTTTTTAAGGTCACTGATTGTCCTTAAATTATGTCTAATGTTGTTCAATCGTCCTAAAACTATGGATTGTTACATTATCATCCTCAAACTACCAAATTGTTGCACCATTGTCCTCAACCTACCCAATTGTTGTATCCGTTGCCCTATTGCTATGTCAGTCATTAAAAAGTGAAGGAAGTTAGGAAAAATTGCACAATTTTGGGACGATTAAGCAACATTTTATAGTTTTGGGACAATTAAGCAATAATTTAAGAACGACAGATGTCATTTACCCAATTTTTAACCTCAAAAGTGACTCTGTAGCGATGATTGTTAACAACTTAAAAAAAAAAAAAAAGCAACTGAAATTCAAAAAACCATTTTAAATTTGCGACTAAAATGCACCTAATTAGCAATTGAAGGAAAGCAACTAAAAGCATTCAATTGCAATTCAATCGCAAATTTTACGTGCCCCACATAAAAAACGACTAAACCAAAAAGCAACTACCTTCAGTCGCAAATTTCAGTAATTTTTTTGTTTTTACGTTGTAGTAAGATTTCTAGTTACTAACTTATTCCGATATACAGCCTAAATGCACAAAAATGCAAATCTTTTGACCTTGTAGTCAACCAACGTATGCCTTGGTGTATCCTCTAATTAGTCTGCAAAGAGGCTGACAGTGTCCCCTGTTTGCATCAAGAGTTGTACCGAACATAAACTAGCGAAACAAAAAACATATGAGCACATCAAGCAGTGGTGTTAAAACAGTGAAGTGTGAGGAATAGCAACAAGAAAACAGATAGTTTGCTGGAAAGGGGGAAGGGTGGGGGCCTGATCCTTACTTTGTGCCCTATGAAAACCAACCAATGAAGAAAGCTCACTAGAACATATAAAACTTCAAAAGTCATTTGGATTTTAGTTTTCAGAATTAAAAACTGTCGAGTTATGTTAAACACAATAATTCATATCAGGAACTTTAGTTTTTCATATCACTGGAAGAGTAACTAATTGAGCAAGGTGGAGGAATCATTGGAACTTAGTTGCATGCTTTCCTCAATAGAAATCTTAAGAATGACTATACTGATGCAACTGATTAAAATCCAAAACGTACCACCACATCCACAGGAACAAAAAACTGTAGTAATCAGGCCTACTTTTGGGGCATGCCTCAAGCCTATTAAGTTAGATTAATGATGCATGAAGGACAATAATCTGCTGTTCATGACAGCTTAAGGGTTAAAACCAGAACTCCTGCGCAACCATCAATTCTCACTTGCTACATGTCCTATATCTTACTTTTTGACAATGAACTAGCCAGAGAAGAAACAAAACTCAGGACATGAAAATTATATAAATATCGTCAAGAGAAAGGAGTGCAAGTAGAAGAGCTGAATATGAAGTCTCAAAACTTGAAGAGTAAATTACAAAAACCCCCTTGTAGTTTGATCTAACCTACATTTTATTTCCTCTATTTTAAAATACCTACACTTTACCCCCTACTTCCTTTATAGTGTCTGATAACAACTTCTGAAATCTTAAATTAAACTATTTTATAACTATGTTCTAGTAATTCCAAGATTTTTTTTATTTTTTTCATAACTAACTAACATTTAAAAAATACTTATATGCATTTACAAGAAGGAAAAATGCATTTACAGAAAAAAAACTGATAATTTAAAATATCTATTAACTATAAAAAAAATATTGGAGAAACCAATATTACTGAAAGATGACTATCATATAGTTTGAATTATAGTTTTAGAAGTTGTTATTGGATAACATAAAAGAACCAAAGAGCAAAGTATATGTTTTAAAAAATAATAAGGGTAAACTATAGGTTAAGGTAAATCTCAAAAAATAATTGTAACTTTCTCAAATTGGAATTATCTTTCTAGCAAGCCATCTTCTCAAGCTATCATGATAGATTTTACTTACTTTATTCCTTGCAAGTCTCTAATTAAAACCCGGCCAAACCTTCTATCTAAAGCCCAACTTCTTTTAGCGACAACTAAACTAGAATGAGCTCACCAAAATCCATTCACAGTTCTTCAATATGACAACTATGGAAACTTGTGTTATAATTGGGCTGTGGGAAGGAAGCGGGAACACAGGAAGCATAAAGGTATGGACAATTTTGAGGGCAAAGGAGAACGGGCCCAAGTAATGTGTTCTATTCTCATTATAAAATGCATTATTTCAAAAATCTTATTTTTTTTCATTCTTTTTACATTTAAAATTTTTTGAATTAATGCAATAATAAATTACATGCCAAACAAACGTTTGATTATTATTTCAAAATGAAAACCAAATTGGGGCCAACTAATCTGACTCTGATGAAAAGGTGAGAGGATTTAAAGTTTGTGAGATATTAAATAATAAGTTGATTAATGCATTATTCTCAATTTTATTAATCTCCTATACTAATTTAATAGTTATAATTTAAGAAGTCCAAAGAGTATTTTAAAATATTTTTAAGAAACGTTAAGTATTTTTTTCAAATTGGGAAAAAAATCATAATGAAATAGTTTGTAAAAAAAACTATTAAAGTGATTATTAAGTAGAAAGAGTATTAATTTTAAATAAATTAAAAATAATGAATTTTTGCATGGTTGAAATTTGAAAAGACATTGGTTGGAACAGACCAGTCTGGCCGGGTAGGCTCACTCAAGGTCAAATCTTGGCCGCCACCACTCGTGTGCAGTGTAACCACCGCGCACTGCGTACGGGTACAGCCGTGCTCTTACATCCTACTTCTCATGTCATACGGTGACTTAATGGTTAATACAAGTATTATGTGTAGTATCTTGATTCGGAAGATGCGCACACCCTAATTTTTATTTTTTTTATATACTCAGAATCAGATATAAAAAAGGTATTTGTGTAATATTTGAAGAAATGTTGGTCAAATCTTGGCCGCCACCACTCGTGTGCAGTGTAACCACCGCGCACTACGTACGGGTACAGCCGTGCTCTTACATCCTACTTCTCATGTCATACGGTGACTTAATGGTTAATACAAGTATCTTGATTCGGAAGATGCGCACACCCTAATTTTTATTTTTTTTATATACTCAGAATCAGATATAAAAAAGGTATTTGTGTAATATTTGAAGAAATGTTGGTTTATTTGAGATCCAAAAGCTCACAGTTGGGGACGCATCCCAATTCTGCCCACTTGCCTCCACACTCCTTAATCTCATTCCTTAATATCAAGGAATTGATGAAGAGCTCCTAGTCCTAGTCACCATGGGAATTGTGAATTATTATTATTATTAGAAAATTTTTCATTATATTTAATAAGAACTAAGCATATTGTTATTATTATTATATTTAAATGAATAGAATGTTCCACTGTGAATTATTATTATTATTATTAGAAAATTTTTCATTATATTTAATAAGAACTAAGCATATTGTTATTATTATTATATTTAAATGAATAGAATGTTCCACCAACTGTTCGTGAACCATTCGGCAAAAGTTTGTTTGTATTCATTTATTAAGCTAAACAAATAAACATGAATACACTATTTTATTTATTTATATTCGTTCATTGTTCGTTTGTTTATATATATATATATTCGTTCGTTTAAGTTTATTCATTTATATTCATTTAAATCATTCAAAGATATATTCTATACATTATTTGTAAATATGTTCGTGTTTATATTCATGTATTGTCATTCATGAACAAGTTCATTCCTTTAGTTCGTTTATTACTATTCATGAAAATAGACAAACGAACACGAACAACAATTTTACAGTAAATAAACGAATAAACACAAACAAAGCTTATTGATATTTATTAAAAACTTAAATGAACGAATACAAACAGCTCTTATTTGTGTTCATTTGATTCATTTACCGTCTTAGTTGTAGAATTATGTTGTAAAAGTTGTTCTAACTATTTAGCACGTCCGATTCAATAAAGCCAAATTTATCAAATCCCGTGTCCAAAAGAAAGCGTTTTTTTTTAATTATTTCGTTCATCAAATTGAGTTTTTCATGTGGCGAAGACATACAATAATATTGAGAAGGGTGAATTAGTTATAATAATCGGACTCCATCATCTTTCAAGTGGGACAGAGACAGAGTAGAGTTCATGGTGCCACGTGCCAAAACTGCGTGAGTAGATAATTGGGGCCATGTGTTGTGCGTGTCTTTTAGTTCTATTCGCTTCCATCGGTTTCTACATATATATTATACGTACGTCATCCATACGATATTTATATTTCATATAAGGATAATTACAATTTTTTCCTGAAATTTAGGTGAAATTATACTTTATTCAATCACATTTTAGAAATATACACTTTACTTCAATCTATTGTAATATAGTCTGATAATAATTTTTTAAAATTTTAATTTAAATATTACGGTAGTTATTTTCTAATAATTTCAATCAGTATATTATTTTTTTATAATTAATGGACATTTTAAATTATTCCTCTTTTCTTTCTGTATTTTCTTTTAGTTTTTTAAAATAATATTTTTTAAATATCAATTAATTATAAAAAAATACTATACATATTAAAATTATTTGAAGAAGAAAAATGTATAATCTAAATTAAAATTTTAAAAATTACTGTTAGACTGTATTAAAATGATAGGAGATAAAGTGTATATTTTTAAATAAGAGGGACAAAATGTACCTTCACCTAACGTTAAGGGACAAATTGTAATTAACTATTCCATATGACCCGGCCGGCCCATCTAATTAACAAGTCCCACTCCAACACCAAGGAAATTCTACCGAGTAATACTAGTTCTTCAGACTTCATGTATTCAACTTTCCAGCTCTCGTTTTTTCCTCCAAAGTTACATTCTTCCTTTATTAACATTTTCAGCCCGGGGTTCAAAACCCACTATTTCCCACTTTTTTTCAACACCTGCAGGAAAAAATACCATTAATTTGCACTTTTTAAAAGAAGAATACATGACAATTTATGTTGTCTATTGGATATTATGTTATTATTACTAATATATTATTAACATAAAGTTATTTAACAGTTTATATTAATATTTCAAAAGTTAGAGCTTAAAAAAGTGCGTAAATTAAATTTGCTGAAGGCCATTAATCAAGGGGTTGCCAGTAAAAAAACAAAACCTAAATATAACGTACTAAACCTTGGGGGAGAAGTGCATTTGATTTTGATCGTGTTAGTTACTATATAAGGTTTAGATCAGCTATATTTTTTCCTAATTAAACTTGTGCTTATTTAATAGGAGCAGTGAGATTTATAAAACTTATTTCCAGCTAATGGACTAGTGAGGGTAAGAGGATATGGGTCCAACAAGGTTGAGTTTTAATTTGTGGTTCCTGTAATCTTTTATTGTGAAACTAAAGATAACGAAGAACTCTTAAGAATGTTAGTTGGAGGTACAATTTTTTTATTTTATTTTTTTAACAATGGTTGTTACTTCAATATTAGCGTTTGACATGTCAAGTTCTTGATTGAAATGATACAAGTCACATATATCTTGAGAGAGATGGGAATATAGAAGAGGTCAGAAAGTTGATGGACAGAACAGCTTTTAGAACAGAAGGATCCGGAGATGATTGAGATCTGAATTATTACAAACATGCACTTGTTTTTTTATGTCAGGCGAACCGAACTCTATATGATTGTGAAGAACAAAACACCCAAGTCTTGAGGTGACGTCGTTTGATATGTTTCACTTTGCCAAATGACAAGCAAATCAGGGTGCATTTGCGTCCAAAAGAGCTTGATCGATCGTGAATCTTGGGGAATTAATAGGATGGAATTACGAACTCGCTAATTGAGGGGAATGGTTCCTTCAAACCAGGAATCACGTAAAAGTCATCATCACATTGTTTTGAACTACTATTTTTTCATGCACTGTCTAATATTATTAATTATTTTTAGTACAACATTCTTCATACATGAAGGTATAATTCAAGGAGCAGTCAATAATTGTTATGCACTCTCTCTCTCTCGTTCTGGTACCGTTGGAGTGAATTAGGAGGAGTATACTTTAAGTCCTAAAATTTTTTAGATTTTGTCAAATCAATCATGAAACTCATTGATTTGTCAAAGTCCTAAAACAAATAACTATCAACTTTGTTAGTTCTAAAAGTTTTCACATTTTGCCAAATTAGTCCTAAAAATTTATTTCAAGGGGAAAAGCTAATGTGATATTGTTGAGTGCTTATTTGGTCAATCAAATTGGTTGACTTTTTGCTAATTTTGACTGTGAAATTCCACTAAACTGGATCACATTTCTTATGATTTCTCATTTTGTTTCTTCTTTTTATATGTAGGAGAGTATCGCAGAATTGTAAAAATGAAGCAGGAGGGAGTGGAGCAAGATTCAGATGTGGGAAAAGTCAACAGTAGATTACACCGTGGCTCTGCATCCCTCATGTCTTGGTGGTGCCAGGAGGTCAAGCTTCAGGTGCTACAACGCCGCCAATTGCTCTATTTTGTCACTGTGGCACCAATTCTTCTAGAAATTGTGGTCCCTTGTGCCATTATTTGAATCCTAGCTTGCTATTGGAGGATGGTTCTTATCCAAAGAATTAGGTGAGACAAAAGGAGAATCTTAAAGGATCTAAAGCCAATTCTCTGCAGCCAGAGCTTGGAAAAGAAGGCTAGGTTTTCATACTCTTCATCTCCATCTTCATCTTATTGCATACTTGGAGTCACCATTGTCATTTCTTGGAGGAGCTTTGGAGCACTATTTGAGGAGCTAGGAGTCTAGGCTTCAAGGGGCTTCTTTGGTTCTCCTTCCATTTTCATTTGTTCTATTTATGAATTCTATGTTTTTTATAACCATGGATGTTCTTAGCTTAATTATGTAGCAGTCTCCAATTATCTCTTTAGGATGTACTCTCTTGACTTTTGTTTCCTAATGTTAATTTGAGGTATTTCTTGGCATTTGTCTCTTGTGTTACTTTTTCTCTTGGGCTTGATTCTTGTATGTTGTTGGCCATTTTATGCTTGCATAAAAATTTCAACTTTGATCTTAAGAGAGAGAGAGAGAGAGAGAGAGGGAAGAATATAGTGGGCTTAAAAGAAGGGACAATCACTCCTTCCATTAGGTGTGTTGGAAGGGTTAGGACTTAAACCACCTTAGTTTAAGTAATGAGATCGAGGAAACTTATTGTTAGACTATTGGTGCACATTGTTTCATCTCAAGAAAGAGTAACTTTGAGGTTAGAATCTTTACACCATATAAGAGGCAACAACCTTTACTTCGAATTAACTTGGGCAACAAGGTTAAGAAGTACTATCCTAGGGGGATAGCTTCACCTATAAGTCAATTCAACTTTAGTTTGTGTAGTAGCTTAGTTAGTTGTAGGTTGCATCTCTCATTTTATTGCACTTCAATTCAAGCTTGCATTTTACTTAGCTCATTCAAATTCTCTTTGAAATTCCATTGGTTGTTCCTTACTTAGTTTTAGTTAGTTGAGCATCTGTGACTTGTAATTCAATTGGAATCACAACTTTCTCTTGGGACAATACCCGTATTTTTCACTTATACACAATAACCCCACATATTTTGCAGGTAAATCGGGGTTACAAAATTTAAAATTCTTATTTCACAACAGACACTTAACTTTTTTATCTCTAGTGACTAAATTGAATACTTTTCAATTTCTAGTGATTTACTTGAAAAGTAAATTAAAATTTAGGGGTCACTTGGGATTTTTAATACAAATTTGAGGACTAAATTGAAAATTTTAAAAGTAGTGGCAAGAAAAAACAATGAAATTTCAATATGGAATTACCAGAGCAATGGATTTGCCATGAAAAATCAACACCAGACGTAAGTGTTTTTTTTTCATGGAAAATTTATGGGTTTTTTGGCATAAATTTTTAAGATGAATAACAACTGAATTTGGCATGATTTTGACATAAGGCAGTATTTTGAAAACATATAACCCATTTTCATTTCTCTTTTATTCATTTACTATCCATTGTCTATTTCTTCTTCAACATCATCATCATCTTCTTCTTCTTCCTCATCCACTCCATCATCTTCCTTGTCTCCTCTTTTGTGCCACCTAAACCAATGACCAAACCCTTCTCTGCCTCCGATCGCTACCCTCATCACCACCGTCAATAGATCATCAAGCAAGCACAAGTGAGATGCTACTCCCAGCATTTTGAAAAAATTTATGGGTTATTTTTGCGACCTATTTCCTTGTGTATATAGTAGTAGAAATTTGTGTGACATTGTTTGTTTGGCATTTATAATAAGTGTTAAAAAATTTTAGCTAAGGTTAGAAATTTTAATTTTGAGGATTAGAATTGATGAAATTTGGTTAAGAAAACCTAGTTGGAGTTAGTAAATTTTACAATTGCTCTTGAAATTTATTTTTAGAATATCTGTTTGTTAGTATTGTAAATCTAAGGCTGAATAGTGCCTTCGTATTCAAAAGACTTATTTTTCCTAATTTTTAGAATTAGGATTGAAAATATGCATTAGAAAAAGTTATACATAATTTCTTTATGAAAAAAAGGAAATTTAATCACGGTTTTTTTTTCTTTTTAAGATCATTGATGTAATTGGTCTCTGTTTTATTTTTAGTGACAGAATAGTTTTTTTTTTCAAGTTCGTTCATGATTTTTTTTTAAGATCGTTGATGTAATTTAGTCTTGTTTCATTAATTTTCCAAAATTAAAATTTGATTCCAATGTTTTAAAAGAATTCCATGGTCAGGGTAGGCTCTAAGTTACACACTGTGGCGAAGTTGCTTTCTGGATCATCTGAGGTGAAGGACCATGAAGGTCTGAAACTGATTCTTATCATGGACATGCAGATACATCATTAGAATATAAGAGATTTATATCTATTGCGATGTGGATTATTTTACTATTTTCATACATTTTATGGATATTTTATTTTATGATTAATTTCTTTTAGAATGCTAAGTTATTTATCATAACTTTTATTAATTTTTCACTTATTCCTTTTTTTTTTTGCATCTATATATAAATATATTAAATTTAAATTATATAATATAAAGTTGTTTGAGATTAAAAACACTTTCGTTGCTTAGTTGTTGCTAACTCATTGCTTATTAGCAACGGAAAAGCAATGACCCTATTTCATTGCTTCCTTGCAATGAAAAAGCAGCAAAATGTGATCGTTGCTTATCTCATTGCTTTGTAAAAGCAATGGCCATTTTACTAACAAATTTTTAATATCTATTTTTTATTTCTTTTTTATGAAGCACTGAATCTGGAACCAATGACCTTGTTGTTTTTCCTTTCCATGTTATGTTGTAGTGAAGTTTGATAGATAAAAAGAAGAATTTCAATATTTAAATTAGTAAAATCTTATTTAACTTGCTCTACATCATCACTGGCGGATCAACAATAAAATTCACTATAATAAACTGGATTTGGTTAGAGTTCCAGCAGACTATATCAATTCTATTTAACTTAACTTGATATTTCTAAGATTAACACTTTGTCATACACTACTGGAACACTGATTCAACTCACTTTTATGAAGCAAATTTTTAGTTGATCCATCAATGGAGTAGAGTGGGTTTGATCACCTTTTAATATTCTAAATACTCTGCTCACATCATTGAGCTCTATACTAGTTTGTGTATAAGTTTGGGATAATAATAATATAGTCCCTAATTTTATAGAAATTACAATTTGATCCATATAGTTTAAGAATATTTTCATTTTAGTCCTTAGATTTGTTAAAAATTGAAAATTGACCCATAAAATTTGATAGATTTTTCTTGTAAGTGGTTAGAGTTTGAAATCCGTCAGATTAGTCACTGGAGATAGCATTTTGCATTGGAAACAAAAATTTTGGGACTGATTTGGTGAAACATGAAACTTTCAGGACTAAAAATGTTATGAAAGCAAAACACTAAAAAAGACTACACACCAGCCTTGTAGGTTTGCTTGAGGAGGATCTCTCAGGCGGGTATTGTTTAGCGAGTGTGTGTGTGTTTTTGTTTTCATATTCCTTTTTTGAGAAATAAAAATATTTTGTGTTAAGATTAAAGTTCTTCCAATTAAATCTTTCTTTTTAAAACTAGTGGGAATGAACTGTTTCATTACGTACTAAAATCCCCCCCCCCCCATTCTCTCTCTCTCTCTCTCTTCGTCTCTTCAAGCACGTACGTATTTACTAATATATATTTTATTTTTTTAATGAATTCGTTGCTTAAATTGCGTGGTTTCCTTTTCTGTAATTTATCGTGAGAGGAGATTAATGGAAGGGAAGGTGAGGTGAGAATTGAGATGAGAAATTGGAGGTGATGGCAATTGACATGGATATAAGAAGGGACCGATGACAATTTCTTTTAGAATTGGATCCGCAACTTTTGGTGTTTTCGAAAGAAAAAACTTACTGCCTCTGCTCTGCTTCGCTCCTTCAACACAAGACGCGTTCAATTCCTACCCTGTCTCGACTCCACCAGCGTGTTAATGGAAAACCAAAATCAAGTCCACTCCCAAATTCAAAATCAAAACCAATCACAGCGTAAATCCAGATTCCGACGTGTCTGTGTGTTCTGCGGAAGCAGTCCCGGCAAGAACCCCAGCTACCAGCGCGCTGCTCTTCAGCTTGCCCACCAACTGGTACTCTCTCCTGTCCCTTCCCCTGTTGGCCTACGGTTTAATTTTCTGAAAAAGTTTTTTCTTTTTTTTTTTGGGTTTGGCTGACCCATTGATGGGCCTCGTGAGCTTTCTAGCCGTCGCAAATTAGGATTGTTCAGGTAGTTTTGTTTCGTCAAAATTAATCAGACAGGGACTCAATTAAAACAGAGGTCTTATTTTCCAGATTAAAGGTTGGAATAATAGGTTGTATTGGCATAACTGCAGTCTCCAGGCACAAGTGCAAATTCGTACGTGGAAAAAGAGTAGTAATTAATTATGAGTGATGAACGTACAACTCTTTCCTTACGATAATTGTTTTGGCATAAGAAAAACTGTTTGATTTGGAAATCATGAAGATGGCTTGATATGCTTAATTGCTGTAGTATAGTATAGACAGGCATGGAACAGAGTAGAGGCGCGTAGATTGATGAACAGATAGTTAGAACAGCAGCCAAAAAGCAGCTACAATCTCCAACTCAAAAAGAGCATGTTAAACTTTAATTTGACTGTATTTACTTTTAATTATTAATCATGCTTGATTTACTTTTCGGTTCTTTCGAATAAATTTAATAATGGTAACTCATTTAACTTACTTAATTATATTGAGCTACTATAATTTATTGTTTTAAAATAAATAATGATCACTCATAAAAAGGACATGAATTACGAGTATGCTGGGCTTGCCTTCCCATCGAAAAAGTTAAGAAAATGCTTATCAAATTTTGGATCGTACTGTTCTATATATTTAGCAGATTTATTATTCCTTTTCTTCTTTCATGTGATTTGTAACGTAATGCTACTAATTGGACGAGAGGTGTTGGGGTGAAACACGTACATAAACCCAGGTCTATATTATTATTATTGTTCGTAAAATTAAGTATTGCTAACTAATAGAAAAAGAAAAAAAAAACACAAATTGTAGGTTGAAAGGAAGATTGACTTGGTTTATGGAGGAGGGAGCATTGGCTTGATGGGTCTCGTTTCCCAAGCTGTCTTTAATGGTGGTCGCCACGTGTTAGGGTCAGCATCCCACCATTTCCTTTTCTTTTTATATAGGAGTAGTATATTTATTGGAAAATAAAACGAAGAATTCTTAATTATTAATACGTTTCCCCCTTCCTCCGTTAACTACTTGCAGGGTCGTTCCGAAGACTCTTATGCCAAGAGAGGTAATATATATATATATAGTCAAATTTCAACAGAAATATTTTTTATAAGTAGAGCATATATTGGTCTTATGTACGGTATATATCATTTTATTTTATATGAGACTAATTACTATATTATGTGTGTGTGTATGTGCATGCGCTCAAATATAAATCAGATTTATGCAGAATCTTGCATGGGGAGGATTTAACATCCAATGGAACTGAATCTCACTTAAGGCCCTCTTTTGGCCGAATTGCAAAATTAGTACTACTACTCACACAGCCTTAGCTTATAGTCGTATCTTTTATTGGGTTATTTTCATTAGGAAATTAGACAGAGACAATTGTTTAGCTAAATTAATATTTCTAATGAATTAATAAACTGTATATGAAAAATAACTTGTACTTAATTTTAGATAATTGGAGAGACGGCAGGTGAAATACAACCCGTCTCAGACATGCACCAACGTAAAGCTGAAATGGCTCGTCAAGCCGATGCTTTTATTGCCTTGCCAGGTTATTGAATATTTTATTGTATTTTTTTATATAAAAAAAATATTGTTCCAAGTATTAATTGGTGAGAAATGAATGTTATAGTATATTAATATTACAAAATGGTTTTAATTTTGTTTCCGTATGTTAATGCAAGGGAAAGAAAAATCATGTCTCTATATATATGTATATAGGTGGCTATGGAACTTTGGAAGAATTGCTGGAAGTGATCACATGGGCTCAGTTGGGAATCCATGATAAACCAGTGAGTTAGTAGTTTAATTAATAATTAGTTTGTAATTAATTCGACTCATCATCAAATTGACCTTTTCTATATACATATAAAACAACAAGTGAAGTGATGAAGGGAGGGAAGTTGATCGATCGGAAGGGGGGGAAATGAATTAGTGAAAAGAATATACTACTAGTATAAATGAGTTGATGGGTAAGAAATTGGATTGGAATTTGCAGGTGGGGTTGTTGAACGTGGATGGTTACTACAACTCGCTGTTATGCTTCATAGACAAGGCGGTGGATGAAGGTTTCATAGCGCCCGCTGCCCGTCACATCATTGTTTCGGCCCAAACTGCGCCAGACCTCATGTCCAAGCTCGAGGTGCCCTGCCCTACCCTACTCTCTTCCATTAACATATCTACTACTACTAGTATGTCTATACATATATATGTATATATATTTACATGGTACACAATAGACAAGTAGCAAAAATGACATTTCCCGATATCCGTACGTCGGACCAGGATTACGTCCCCAGGCACTGTGGCGTCGCCAGGTGGGAGATTGAGCAGCACCTGGGTTACCACCCCAAGTCTGACATTGCCCGTTAAATTTACCTAATCATATTAATTGCTGCTTCTATTGTTGCCTTGCCTTGCCACAGGTGATCTAATTTCTTCATTAAGATGTACTACTATCCTATTTTATACTATACTATACAGATAAATAGCACCAATTGTTCATGAATTAAGACCCATATTTTAGATTCATCTTGAAACTATAAAACATTACACCATTTATCCTTTAACTATGAAAATGTTACACCAATTGTCCTGCCGTTAATTGCAACCGTTAAAATGGATGGAAAAACATGTAAAAAACAAGTTTTAACCCTTAAAATTTTTTCATTTGTTATAAAAATCTCAAAACTTTTACATCTTACAATAAAACCACTTCTCCTACCTGTCCTCCCTCCTCCATGACTGCAGCCATTCTTTGTCGTCAATTCCAAGCTGACCTCCCCATTTGTGAGCCCATCTCTCCTCTTTTCTTGCTAGATTGTTGGTGGCCGTTTTCCTCCTATGGTGTATGGTCATCTTCCTCCGGCTATACATGATCATCTTCATCTAGCGGAGCACAGTTGCCAATTGTCGCCTTCCTTCATCAGTGTACGATTGAAGAGAAATGACGATGTTGGAGCACAATTGAAGGGAGACGTACAATCGGGATCGAAGGGAAATGACAATAAAGGACAACGATTGAAAAGATTGGAGTGCAATGAGAGAGTACTATGGAAGAGGACGCTTAATCGATGAGAGCATGTGACAAGCAAAGTGTTAAATATCGTTACCACTAAGTATATCGCACATCATATTTTTAAGATATACTGCACTGCATATCGTTACCGCTAAGTATATCGCACATCATATTTTTAAGATATAATACACTGCATATCATTACCGTTTTTATAAAAGAAATAAATGTTAGAATAGTATTTTAAAATGAAATAAATTAAATAATTTTTTTCACATCTTTATATGTATTCAAATTTTTCTCATCATAATTTTTCAAATATAAATAAAATATATATGATAGAAGATATTTGTTATACAAAAAAACATAAAAAATATTATATATAGAGCAAAATAAATATTACTCAACAAAAAAAAAACCAATTTACTGATACAAGAGAAAAAAAAAAAGAAATAGTACTTTAACAATAACAATACGTTTTCTAATACCCAAAAAAAGAAAGCAAAAGTAAAAGAAAACAGGACAAAAAAATAAAAGTAAATATTTATGTTAAAATATGAGTATTGATTATATTTTACTATTTTATATATTTATGTATAATATTTTGATTTAAAATGATAAAAAAATATCTCACACATGTCCGCGAAAATAGAATATTGTGGTACGAACCTCATAGTATTTATGGCATACAACCATTTTTAGATAAAATGTACATAAAAAAGTTAGCGGTATGTAAAGTATTGTAAAATACAGCGGTATATTATATATTTCATGTGAAAAAATGATAACATGTGAAAACATTTGTATCACGTACTATTTACTTGTGGTAAGTGGTATACTACGATATTTAATTCTATAACGGCGAGATGACATCCGAAAACGGTGAGAGAAGACGAAGGACAACGATCGACTAAGAAAAAAGGCCGTGTTATGGCCTCAGAGTGTCAGCCTTTTGTTCTCCTTGTTCATCGATTAATTATCAATGGTGGCTGCGACGTGGAATGTCAGTGGCGGGATAACAACATGACAGTGGCAGATCAGCGCCGACCATAGTAAAGGTGAAAGTCATGAGGGGCAAAGGAGCAGAGATGAAGGCTATGACAGGACGGTAGTTTTATTGTAAGATATAAAAGTTTTGAGGTTTTTATAATAAATAGAAAGTTTTCAGGGGTTAAACTAGGTTTTTATGTTTTTTTCCATCCATTTTAACGGTTGCAATTAATGGTAAGACGATTAGTGTAGCATTTTTATAGCTAAAGGATAAATGGTGTAACGTTTTGTAGTTTAAGAATGAATCCAAAATATGGGTTTTAGTTAGGGGACGACCGATGTTATTTACCCTATACTATATTATGCTATCTATCCCTCTCAGGACAGGCAGCTAACTCTGTATTGATACAGTTTTATTTTTATCTTCTAATTAAAATGATTTAAATGAAATGGAAGGCATGTACAATTTGGTAGCTAGCGCGACAATTAATTAATGATATTGCATCCTTTTAATAAAATGTTTATATATAAACTAGTAACTAACAACATTTTTACTCTATTAATGTAGAATGACTGGCTTGTTGACCAGATGCCGGCCGGCCAGCGGATCGGAAGCTTAATGACCGTTTAGATTTAATTGCAGCCGACTTTGAAATTAATTTGCAGCCACCACCACAGTTCAATATTCTTTCTATTTGGTTGTGTCTCACCAATGAGATGAATATGATCCCCAATTTGTTTCCCTGGCCTTTTCCTTTCTTTTTATTTTCTTTGTTTATGAAAATGATTCCTGTTCATAGTCAAGTGTTAGTTATTGTAATTAGCTAGCATATATGGTGTTGATTAATTACTATTGATTTGCAGATGAACTATAGTGGTTTTATTTGATTACGTGTATAGATTAGATTAAAGAAAAAGTATCCTGATGGACATTTTGGTGGTGGTACTCCGAGTCGGTGCTGACCAGTTGTGTATATATTGTACTAGTTCCTTTTCTTGTTCGCCAACCATTGCTTTCACAGAGGGGATTGATAGGGATATATGATATAGGCATCAGCTACCAAAACTCACAAATATATATATATATTTATGAAAGAAACAACCGATTAACCCGAAACTACCCTACTAGTACTAGGCTCATTGTCCTCACATTTTGGCCTTGACGACGATCATGCTACAATGTCATTTGATAATAGAAAAAATTATAACTTGACTAGCTTCATCTAGCAGCTACTTCAAAGTCTTATTGCTGTCCTGTCATAGAGTTTAATTGACAAAGACAATACATCTCCCCAATTAGGATTTGAGTTTTGCTGTCAAAGACATAAATAAACTTATCAATAAGTTGTTTAAATACAGTTTGACGCCCTCTAAATTTAGTGAAATAGATAACTTATTTTCAAATTTTCCTACTAACTCATCTTATATCTTAAATATATACTAAGACATGCCTTTCATTACAAAAAAAAAGTCTTTTAATTATTGTCTTGAAATTTTGAGTTGTGGGAATGAGGTAATAGCTTCAATTTCCATCCTCCTAATTAGCTTATGGGAACCAAATATATATAGAAATAAATAAAAAAGGGTTTATATTTTTCTCCACCAGCGATCGAAAAAATACTTTTCCCTGGCATTTAATTTAAACACCTCTTTTATCTCATTAACACCTTTATCATAACGATGCAACTTAACGGTAACATAACCTTCTCCAAAGAAGAAAGAAAGAAAAGAAAGAAATGACCAGCGGCAGCCTAATAGGAGAAACTTGTTGCAGCCGGAGCAGGCCAAAATTGCTTCTGTTGCTGCAACCGAACAGAGGCATTATTAATAATATTAATTCTCCACTCCCCCTTTGTCAATGACTCTATCTTAAGGCCATCGCCGATCTGCTTCCTATAATCCCTAATTTGTTCGCTCACCTCTATTCAGTGACGAAATGCGACCACAGATTTGATGGTGTAGGGAACAAAATTTTTATTTCGCTCCGCTGCCGGATATAACTGATGCAAGTATCGTTGCTTTCTCCAAAAATTGCGCTAGCTTGAAGAAGCAATTTTCTTTCTTTTGGAGAAACAATTAATTTATCGTTGGAGCAATTTTGTTTTCCCCTGTTCGGCAATAGAAGCAACTTCCTCTTTCGCCTGCTGCAACTGCAAGTTTCTCCTATTTGGCTGTTGCTAGTCGTTTCTTTTTTCTTTTTCTTTTTTTTTGTGTAGTAGGTTATATTAACGATAAGTAACATTGTTATGATCAAGGTGTTGGTGAGATAACCGTAGTATTTAAATTAACTGCCGGTGAAATTTTTTTTTCCCACCACCCAGGGACAGAGTATAAACTCAAATAATAAAAAACCCCACCTGATGAACTTTAAGAAACTGGACCCATCCATTAGATTAGTGGCCCGCAATTGCATTTCATTTGTCAGCTGCCACTTTACACACACATCAATAAGACGTTCTTCGAATGTAAATAAATTGCATGTAATTAATAAAAATTTATATAAAATTTTAAATATTAAAAATTTATTTATTTTATTAAATAAATAAAAATATTTAATAATATATATTTCAAAATTACATTTTTAATGAATTTATAAAAAAAACACAATAGGCATAAATAGAAAAGAAAATGCACATCATAAATATAAAAAACCATATTTTAAAGTTAAGTATATCCTTAGTTTTTATTTGAAATAAAATATATAATATTCTAGTTAAAAAAAATTGGTAACATAAAGAATAGGATAAAATTTGTAAATTGTTCTTAACCTTTAATTTTTCTCCTTGTCATTTTTAACATATTAAGTATTCTCTTTATTTGGTTCTAAATTTTTTAAAACATTCCAAATTAGCCAATGACAAGAGCAATCTATTAACTCATGGGAACTGTGTCTATGTAATATTAGTTTTCTCAAAATTATTTTTAATTGTCTGATGGTTTCTCTTTAAGAAATTTAAACCAAAAAATAATATTTTCTTAATTTTTTTTTTTTAACTATCTGATGACAACTCATGCATTAAAAGCATCACAGCTATAAATAAACCGCACACGTAGCTGATTTTCTGTTTTTTTTAATCCCCAATACTAATATAAGGCGATTTATCCGTGAATGTTTCTTAAATATCAAATTGCACTTTTAAGTGTTAATATAAATATTTCATAGAGGTTTAAGGGTAATGAAACTAATAAAATATTGTGCTTAAGTTTTGTTTAGTAATAGTATGAAATCAAGGATAAGTTTGTTGCAGAATTAAATTTTAGTAATAACTTAGGTATTATTTTCCATTAAAAGTAAGATGCAGGGCTTATAGATTAAGTGCTCCTTTTTCTTTGTGTTTTTATTTTTTCCTTTTAGAGTCCTAAGCACTAATTAATAAAACTATAATTAAATGAACAATGAAAAAATTAAATATTTCCCAAAAAAAATAAAATACGTAAGGCTCGCTGAGCCAATTAACATTGACTAGTTGTAACCAGGTGGGATATTAAAATTAATTGCCAGATGCTTGAAGAGTAATCAAACAAATGTGGAAAAGTCTGATCATAATATGTAATGGAATGTGCATCCTCTTCATGATGGGGGTGTGACTCAAAAATCTTGAAGGTTTGGGAATTGGGTTCATATAATAATTGAATGTTCGTCCAAAGAGAGAAGACAAGAGCACGTTGAGGAAGCAATGGGACAAAAATAAAACGAACAAAATCAAAAGAACCTTTAGCTGTATCTGGTACAAGGCATCCAAGAGCCAAATTAAGACGAATCGACCCGTGCACGGAAGCTAGCAGGACAGAAACAGCAACCGCAAGAATAAGGGCCGCTTCGCTTAACGGTGGAGATTTTGGGTGACCCTTAAGTGACCAAACCATCAACTCCTTTTTCTTACTTACTTGTCCTCTTATGGAATGTTCGCTTCTCCTCCTTTTGGTTTGGATAAGCATCGATCGCCTTTATGGAACTGGAAGATCTTCCTATATCTATACGTATCTGTATATACCTACTCAGGGTCAGGGAACTTCCTATACACCTTTATGTGCCCCACATAAGCCGCCCATCCCAAGCTTTCGCTGAGCTATTCTTATGGGATTGGATGCTGCAAGTATGACCACTCGCAAATTCACCTGAGAATCGAAAAGATGAGCAGCAAAACCAAGGGGCTGATTTGATCTTTATGCAAATAGCATAAAATGGGCCTAACTGTGAGGCCAGCCCACTACTAGAGCAACGGGCCTGGCTTCTTGCAATAAAAGGGGTAGGCACCTGCACAAAAACGAAAATCTCAAATACAAAAGTTAGGAACACTAACAGAGGATATTCATTCACGATCGGTAACCTTCATCAGTGGTCTCAAGCCTCTAAAGGCCATTTCAAATCAATCCTAGACC
The DNA here is from genome assembly GCA_005392925.1 of Aquilaria sinensis. Lineage (NCBI taxonomy): Eukaryota > Viridiplantae > Streptophyta > Magnoliopsida > Malvales > Thymelaeaceae > Aquilaria > Aquilaria sinensis. The sequence continues at coordinate 144,627 of SMDT01002889.1, read as the reverse complement.
TAAATTTCTGTATTGGTTCTAAAACTATTAAAAATGTTTTAAATTAGTTCTCCAGAAAAATGGTACAATATAAATTTAACCCATTGACTTCGTCAACTCAAACGCACAGCCCCCTACTTTTTATATATTCATGAGCAAATCAAATATATGATAATCTTTATAAGCTAAAATAACACATAAGATTGTTGACGTAAAATAAAAATTTGCGCACACCTCTTTCTCAACCAAAACATAATAAGGCCTAGCCGTGAGTTATTTACATTGGATTAACGACTCCCAAGTTCTTAAAAGGAAAACGCTCAATATGTGAACATTTTCACAAAATTTTTTATTACTAAATAATTTGCATACAATAATATGGAGACAATTTTTTATATGAACGCGCATGTAATTGAATTTAAGTAGCCAACTAACTATTTGTCACATAAATTTTTTAGTGCAAATAGCATTGTGCTTTTTAAAGACTAAGGGTAGAATTCGTAAATAACGCTGCAAGTAAAGGAATTAAATGACATAGTAGCTATCTGCAGCCTAATTCCAATTTACTAGCGTTTGTTTTGCTGCAAGGCTGGTTAGGGACGAGTCCTGGGCTTGAAAAAATGGAGGTTTTGTGTAAGTTGTTCATGTCATCAACAGACAACCAAACTCGAGGCCTTGCCAAGGTTGGGATGGGGCAGAAAGATACACTAAGTTACCTGTTAGATGTTGTTAAAGCAAGGCCTAAAGCTATTTTTGGTTCTCAAACTCGAACAACCTGGACAGTTAGCCCCCTCAACATCAACTCAGTCCAACTCACCCCTTCAACTTGAAAAAATTGTACACTTTAGTTCTCTTCACCCCCATGCTTATCACGTGACCTTGCTTTTCTTAACGGCGCTCGTTTACTATTATCATTCTGAGGAGAGGGCAGAGCCTCCTCTGCTGCCACCACCGCTGACCATGACCGGCAGTCTGCCTCTCAGAGCAATGCTCCTCCATTTTCTCCCTCTTCACCCTTCGTCCTTCGTCGATGGCCTCTCATCCCTCGCCAAATCTGATCAAGCCACCCTTCGTTTCCTCTCCTACCTCTCCACCTACTTTGCCTTGGTCCTCCGCTCTGTTACCCACGTTCGATTCTAGCTCTGATCCCCTCTGCCTTTGGCTCTACTACACCTTCACCTCCTCTGATCCCCATCTTTGCCGCCTTGTCCTCTTTTTCCTTCCCCTTCGAGGACTTTCACTAGTCAATTACTTTGTTCAAATTCTCTTAATCATCTTTCCTCAAAACTTCCTTTACCAATACGAGCTCTTCCGGCTTTGTTAACACTAGATACAAGCAATTACACCCATGGGCTTTGTGGAATTACAAAAATAGACCAATTCGTGAGAAACAGTAGTGAGTTTCTTAGTTTCGTGAATCATAATTCGGTCATGTTTCAATGTTTGTTTATTTTTCTCTTGACTGCTTTTTTCCTGAATATGCTACCGCCTGTTTTTTGGAGACAAGTAACTTTGATTAATTAGAAATTAACTGGGTTTTGTGTTCTGTCTTCTTTGGAGCGTTGGAACTTGATAATTGATATAGCTTGTAGGTGCTTTTGTTTTGGCGAATTTGTTTGTGATCTGCTCACTGGAATCAAAATCTGGCCTTTGGTTTTGTTCCATTTAAAGGTTGAAGTTTCAAGAATTTTGATTTCTAGGTTGGGTTTTAGGTTCTAGTGATTGGAATAATGAGGTTAAGTCTTTTTTGGTTTTTTGTTGGCTTGTGATTGTTTCATGCTTTATGGAACAGTATTTTGGAGATGATTTTAAAGGAGATGGCCGAGTCAAGGCATCAGGGTGGGTGGGGGTGGCCTCTTCAAATTGGTTGACTGCGTTGTTTCCAATCGAAGGATGATTGGTGGACTCTTCAGGCCAGGGCAACCTTCAAGGTGTTATAGTAGGTGCCTGATACGCAGCGATGCAGTTACAGCGATAAGCGCTGTTCATTTTTCAAGCTGTCACGTGATGAGCACGTTTACTGGAAGGGGTAAAGTGTCCCTTTTTTTCAAGTTCAGGGGTGGGTTGGACCGAGTCATAGTTTAGGGGGTAAAGTGTCCAGGTCAAACGAGGTTAGGGACCAAAAGTGCCTTTAAGCCGTAAAGCAAAACCTGCCATATCGATGAACATGAATCATGTGAACTAAGTGATTGAGTGACAAGGGCCTGTCTTCCTTTTAATTTGAGATAGACAGTTCGGTTTCCAAAATCTTACATTCGTAGAGCATAAACTCCCATTCTTTACGCCCCGCAACTTTTGAGGATGTTAAGGAATATCCTTCCATTAACATCAAACCGACAAAAAGAACAAAGCCTGAAGTCATGATCTTAGCTTTCTCAATACTTTGGGAACAACCAACTACAAGCCCCACATTTCCAGAGATTCACACAGCTATTCTATTGCAAACGTGTGGTTCAATTCATAACGAGTTTACTCTCAAGTGAAGGATGTAACTGCAGAAGATTTGGTCACTAAACCAGAGAGAAGGCCAACTATCACTGCACTGTTATAGGTGGTTGGCTCTGCTTGCTTTGAATTGTTCCTGGAATCAATGAAAGTTTCGTTCAAGAATGGTCCGCCAACGAGTGCTCCTGTGGCTACATTAGGATTGGGATTGGTTGAATCAAGATATTGAAAACCATCGCTACAACCAGGGCTCTTATCTGCAGGAATGGACGCTCCTCTGTGGTGCACAAATTCAGGGTATTTGTCCCCATACCCGACAAGATAACTCATCTTCAAGGGATTGCTACCCAAAACATAATCAGCCTGGAAACAAAATTGGGGCACAAGAAATGCTTTCATATCTTATTCAATTTCACATCAACTGGCAATTTATCAAGCTTCACATCTATTTCATATAACACCACTAGTCACAAATAAGTGAACAGCATACCTGTGACTTTGCAAAGTTTCGAAGATCTGATGGTCTAAAAGACTTTCCACTGCAGCTTAAGCTTGCTGTCCTTGATGTAAGCATGTAATCACTGTAAACAGTCACCAAAAATGCTGAGGCAACTGGATGCTGTAACGCATTCCACTCACTAACCCATATCAGGCCACCTGTATTGGGAAGACAGACAGTAAGCAAATGACATTCTTAAAATTGAAAACAGAGCATACGAAATGTCCTCCAAACATTTTCTATAAATTATGGCTATAATAATTTTGCTACTTGAATCAGACTTCATGTTCTGCAAATCAAATGGCTTATGTGCAGACCAAAATAGAACCAAAGAAACATGGACTAAAACTTGATTATTCATTGCCTCTTTACGTGATCTGTAAGTCTCTTTGGTATTTTTGTTGCTTGACATAGCATAATTAAACAGAAATTAGTTTTTTTCTTTTAAATACCATCTAAACATCAATAAACTGACGCATTACCATCTGTCCTGCTTGATGTTGCGGATGGGGATTTTGGTAGAATGTTACACATAACAGACTCGGCTGATTTCCTGTAATTTTGAATACCAGAATTTTCAGAGGTGTCTTTGCTGCCAAAAAAGCTTAGCCTGGATAGCAGAACCTGAATCAACAAAGAAAATGGTCAAGATGTTAAGTTTTTGAACTCTTTTCTGAATGCTTTTTACAGGAAAATGCTACCATGCTGTCAAAACTACAAGAAGAGAATTTACATCCAATATTTCAGAACCATGCTGGCACATGCTGCAAGTTCCATTTAGATATGTTTTTTTATGACGGATTAATGAGCATAGCAAGGTCATTTCAGGAGCGACCCCCAATAAATCTAAAATTTTGTCAGCAACGTATGAGCTACAAATCAGTTAATAGGTCTTACCCGCAACACATGAAAGATAATTGGTTTTTGGAAGAAAATTATTCAATACAGCATTGTAAATGCTTTTGAAGTCAGGAATTGAAGCAAATGCTGATGACTGATTGCTGACAATCTGTACTTCCATGTCTTACAATCTTGCATGGCAAAAGTTATGGTGTATCTTTTGCTCCCCATATAGCAAGTCGAAACTATAAGGATTAAAACTTTCAGTCCATTTGTACAAAAAGGAGCATTACCTGTGTTCCAGCAAGCTTATTATCCCAGCTAAACCAGGTTGGATCCCCCCAGCCACCCAAGTCTTCTCCATTTTTCTTGGTGTATTGAAGGTATGATTTATCAGAAGTCGCATGATACAGCCAGCTAGCAGCCCACAAGAGCTCATCTCCATATCCTGTTGAGTTGTAGTATGTCGCAACTTCAGGAATGCTTTCACTGTAAGAAGCTCTATATGTATCTGCAAACTTAAACAATTGCTCTGCATGCTTTAAAAGCGTGCTTGAGTATATCTGGTCTGTTTTTTTGAACACCAGAGAAGCAGCAGCCATAGCTGCAGCAGTTTCAGCAGCAACTTCTGTCCCAGGACTAGATGTATTCACCTGTGTAAGTGGCCTTTTCTCTGTCATATCCTCCGGCCTGTTCCAACATTTGTGGTCTGCCACAGGATCACCCACCTGCAGGGATTTTCAGAAAGTAAACAGATTTTTTTTTTTTTAAAAAGATCCGTCAGGAGATTTAATCTTTCCATGGAAATAACAGACAATTCATGGGTAAAAGAACCAATCTTTAGCCCCAAAGTTGTATTTTTCCACATTTAGAACGCAGAACCTCAACAATGCTTTATGACCATGCCCACCGAAACAAGCAACCCAACTCAAAAAATTACTCGATTTAGCTATCCATAAAGCTCACAACTGTTACGATAATTGACAGCGTAAACCATTTTAAGTCAACACTGATTCACACTTCCAGCGGAAATGGTTATGGACCATAAGAAATGGTAGAAGCTAAGCCTAAGAAAAACCTAATTGTTTGATTATTTCCTGCATTCCATCAAATTCCACTTAGTATACACAAAAACCTAATGTGCTTAAAACAAGAAGTAAGCACCTCACTTCCCTTGATCATCCCTCCTTGTAAAAGCGGGATCCCGTCTCAAAAGATTACCAGCTAAGCTAACTATCACCTTTAAATTTCTGAGAAATGGAAGCCAAATATTAGTTCCTAACCTGAACGTAGAGAACATCCTCTTTGGGATGAGCATTTATGAGGAAATCAGTGATCCACTTGAGTGAGCCTCGAGCCGAGTCCAACTGACTCACTGCCTCCATCTGATCTCCGTACTCGAGAATCGCCCAAGACAAAACGGTAGCAGTAAACGCCATCGGGAAACCAAACTTCATGTGGTCTCCAGCATCATACATTCCTTTCGAGAGATCCAATTTCGCTTCCTTCCCATCACCCAATGCCGAATCTCCTCTCCACGAGATCTTATTATTCTCCAGTTTACCAGCTACATTTTTAAAAAAATCAAAGCGAGTAAATAAGAAATAAAAACTGATATACACTGCGACGTAGAAGTAAGACAAACGGAGAGAAAAGTAGTACCTTTTTGAACGTCGAAGAATTGCATTGCGACTGCGAGCGCGTTGGAGTACTTCTTGTCAATGGCGCCGGGTGGGCCAGGGACTGGTTCCGGGCCGCCGCCGGAGTGACTGAGTTTGTTCTTGACGAAGTAGACAACGGCGCCGACAACTAGGGCCAGTATCACGACAACCAGAAACCAGCCAACACAGCTTCCTTTCCTCGATTTCTCTCCCATTGTCGCCTTCGACGACTGACAAAATCGAAATGTCAGCGGCCTAGATCGAAGCTCTAAACCGGGCACATTGGCGGAATGGGTCTTCCAAAGGTGAAGGCGGGTTCGGAAGTTGTGGTTCTACTGAAATCGACAGGGGCCAATGCTGTGTGTAGAAGAAAGAAGCTAATTAAAAAGGGGGGGGTGGGTCTGAGCATTTAACCAGCAAAGGTAAAAGCTTCATATCACATTCACAGATCTTGAGAAAGAAAATTGTGGAGGCTTGTGTATTACAGCACAGGACACCTCACCGACACTGGAAATTCATGCGCGTTAGTGTCTGTTGATTCTGTTTTGTTTTTGGGCATCCGGTTTGTGGATGGGGAGACGAGCGCAAGAGACGGCGCTATTGACGCCGTCAAAGCCTGTGTCTAATTACAGCCTCGCCTTCCTTGCGTAAACGGAAATTTTCGCAGCTGGTTTGATTAAGTGCTAAATTTGACGTGGACAGTTTCGACGGGCTACCGACAACTGGTATGGGAGAAGGACCAATGAACTTCTCGTTTTGTTTTCTCGTTTTTTGTATCGTAAGAAAAATAATATTTGAGATGTGAGGTGAGCCGGTGAAGGTTGTAAAAGCAAAGTGTAAGTGAAAAGAAAAACGTTTTATTGTCCTAACCACTTGGCAAAGTAATAAAATAGCATGCGTGAAGATCTAGGATTTGACTTTAACCTTCAAAATTTTCTTACAAAATGTTACTTAATCTTGATACAAATATCTTCTAAATCTTGTAAAAGTAGATATTTCTCTTTTTTTTTGTTATATGAATAGTACCTGATTATCAAAAAGAAAAAAAAAGAAAAAAGTTTTGTTGAAGTGTCGATTTCAAGCTGAACTCGGCACCAGAGTTTGCAAATCAAATAAATGAGTACCAAACAAGTGAGTCAGTCTCGTGATTAAGTAACGGCCACATATCGAGATCCCAAGACGGCACAGACCAACATGTCCTTGCATCTTCTTTGCCTTTACTAGTTACTACTCCGTATGTGGCCTGGAGGACAATAATGTTCATCATTTGCTTTTTGGGTGTCCTTTCACACGACGTGTCTATAACTTAGTGGGCCAAACAATTTCCGAGCTCCCCTGTGGATTGTAAGAATGATTTGCTCGCCATTCTTTCACAGGAAGGAAGATAAGGTATTGACATTTGCAGTAACCTGTTGGTTTGCTTGGTATTATTGTAACAAGATTGTATACAAGTTTTTCTGCCAAACTCCTGATCAGGTAGCCTTTAGCATAACTAGGTTGACACGGGCATACTAATGAAGTGAATTCCAGCTCAAACTTGTGATTTGACATGCGGACAGCCGTGAAATTAGTACTCACTAGAGTCACATTTTTAAAGCTTTAGGACTGAATTTGAAAACTATGAGATTGCAGGACTGAAACAGAAAAGTAGCGAAAATTTTAGGACCAAAAGTGACCTTTCCCCATTCATTTTATGAAAAACATCTCATGTAGTGCCGCCGACCAGCCAAAGCCGGGAAGGTTCAATTGTGTGGGACTCGAGAGTCCAAATGCCCAACAAAGTAAGAGGCCTACCAAAAGAAATTGTCTTTGATGCTCTCTACTTTATGCATGTTCTACCCTATAATTACCATTCTAACCTTATTAAAAGTTGGAAATCTCAAGTATATCTGGCTACTATTACCTCCTGCACAACCACCGCATCAGCCGCTCTATAAATCCAGCCTGCCCTACATTAATATCCAAATCATATTTTAGGCTCTCCATGACCATCTACAAGTGCTCCTAAACTCCTAAACTCCATAACCTACTTTATGTATGTCCTCTATAACTAACCTTCCATCCTCATTAAAAGTTCAAAATCTTAAGCGTGTCTTGGAGCTGTTACCTCCTGCACAACTACCGCATCAGCCACTCTATAGTTCCAGCCTGCCCTACAATAACATCCAGATCATATTTTAGGCACTCCATAACCAGCTACAAGTGCTCCTAAACTCCTAACCTACCCTCACAAATAAACAGCGCTATGTATAACTATTTCAACATCCTACAAATGAAAGAATTAAAGCAACCAATGGAATAAAAATTTGAGAGCAACAATTTACATCATTTGTGACTAGCAATTTAACAACCATTTGTTATCGAACTATGACAACCTAAAAAGAGCTAGAGCCGTTCTTTAAACCATCAGCTTCCACCAGAGCGGGCTTTCCTCAACCTACGTTGTGTGAGCTGAATGGTTTCTTCCATGGCAGTTTCTTTTGGGGGAGGGTTTGTGGTTTCACCTGGAGGAGGTACTGGTTCACTCTGCTTTGGTTCCGTAGCCTCAGTAACATTCTCAGACGAAGCATTTGCACTTGGAGTACCGGAGGCTGCTTCAGGTGAAGCGGGTTTAGTCACCTGTGAACCTCCAACCTCTTCAGTTACTTCCTTTTGGTACTGACTTGAAGCTGTGCTGGAAGCAGGAGATGGTGGTTCTTCAGGCTCAGGTGGCTGCCTTCTATTTCTGGCAGCTGGTTGCCAGTCAGCTCCTTCCGAGGGCTGCTGGGGCTTCCCGCCTTGTGCATTCTGAAGTTCCAGAATATGACAAATAATGAACTTAACTGAACAAAAGGACAGTTGATCTGCACACTAAATGAACTGTATAGTGTACCCAAGAAAATAGACTATTGAATTCAGCAAATAAGAACACAGTTCTTTTTTGAGTATTACATCATTATAAATTCTGAAGCACACATATATTAAAAAAAAAAACAGAAAAAATCTGTAGCACACAAACATGTGATGACACCCGAAAGAATGATTGCAATAATGATGTGAGAGTGCTGGTGCATGTTTCATTTCTAGGTGAGCTAGTGGTGGTTGTTCAAAATTCACGCTGTACAGCCGAACTGCTGTAAACCAGACAGAAATCAGGAAACACTTGTTATGTTGATGAATGAATCACTTCAATTGAAATTTGAAAATGAAATTCCGCTAACAGCTCTCAAAATCTACTAGAGAAAATTTATTCCTTTACATTTTATCCCTATGCTGGGAAGACACAGCTTCTCTAATTTCATAAATAAATGCTTAGGAGTAAAACTTTTTTCAGTGTATGACATATGAAAAGTAGATACTGGAAATATCAAATGTACAAAAGATCTTTCACTTGTTTCAAATACCTGATCCGGTCGAGGTGCTGGTGTCGACTGTGCAGCAATATACTGCAGAATCTCAAAAACTCTCGTCTGACCATAACTTGCAGCTCTTTGCCAGTATAAAAAAGCCATATCTCCAGCTCTTGTCCTTAGTTCTAACAAGTTACGGTCAATTTCATTCTCATGCTTTGCAACATATGGTCTAAAGAAAGAGTCATAAACATATGCAGTTCCCTGAAAAGCACAACGGGAAAAATTAGAATATACATCAAGATTTAAACAAAACCTCCTTGTGCTAAAGTGACCCATCTATTTTATCTGCCATATGACATACATACCCTCGTCTTTGGGTACCAGAGATATATAAAGAACGCCAACTTAGCTTCACTGTACATAGGAACCCTGCATAAGAGCAAGTCAGAGAGGAGGAAGCCACGAATGCTGTTACGTAAGAATAATCTTCCCACTTCATATTCTTACCATGAAACAAAGGCGTCACCAATCCTCTCACATACTGTCAAAACAGCTACCAAAATCCTGGAGTTAAATAAAGACTAAGTTTCCAGCTTACAGCTCACAGCTAAATAATGAGACATTGAAACCATGGCATACCAATACTGGCACCAAAATCGAAGTTGCTCAATCTCAGGCTTATTTTGTTCTACAGTTTTATAGCACTCATATGCTGGATATGCATAGCCAAAGACCATGCTGCAACAATCAACAAAACATTATTGATCTCAAGATACTAATATACACAACTTAAACTCAAGTTAGAAGATGAATACAGAAGCCACGGAACGTACACAAGTGCTCTGGTAAGGAAAGAGCCAATCATTCTGTATAACTGAGGGCACAAAGAATATAACATAACAGCTCAAGTTAGAAACTAAAAATTGCATATTAACATATATGGTGCACAGATGACAATAAGATTTCAGAACATGAAGTTTAACGAGAAGAAATTCATCAAATTAGCATTACCAACAATGATAATTGTGTCAATCAAAAGGAAAGCACCATCCTGCAGCACTACCTCCTTGTCAGCTATGCTACTTTAGCTTACTTCATACCATTTCTAGCATATTTCCACTCTCTTCTAGCATTTAATGAAACCATTTGCATATGTGAGTTTCAGGAAAAGTTAAAACAATGGATAAGCGTTGCTATAGCTGCCAACAACATTTATTTCAGAATCAAGATCTCATTTATAGTGTTAGTTGCTGTTTCCTTACTAAATTCAGATGAGTATAGTTTTTCAGTTAGAGAACTGAAAGCTGCAACGCAACCCACTATAGATTGCTTTGACCTCTGCCCTGCAAAAAATTAACTAGAAACTAAGCATAAGCATTATCAACAACTTCCAAGGACTTGATTCCATAGACGGAACCAGAAATCAAAGTAAAAGGAAGTTCTAAGAGTGATGTCACTTATTCAACCCTGAATTACGTCATTCTTAGGGAGAATTCACGCCTACACGCAATTGATTTCTTAATTATCAATCAACTACTAAAATCTCGCTTGAAGACACATGAAGACAAAATATCAGTACGAGCCTGCGAGCACCAAAATCAACTATAAATACGTACAGATTTCAAATCATCGGGCAAAAGAAACAGCCGGAAAAGGCAAACTAGAGGACAAGAGAAGAGACAAGTAGATACCGATGAACGGCTCGAAGAAAATGAAAACCGAAACCTATTCACCCAAGGTGATAGACAATCGAGAGCAAGACGTCGACTGAAAAAATTCCCAGAGAGCTCCGACAAAAATTCCGGCGTACGGACAAAACGCAGCCGGCGAAGTGAGCGGTTGACCGTTAGGAAGGATGCACTGTGCTCTGGAGAGGGACTACGGACTGAGGAAAAGAGGCGAGCGGAGTCGCCTATTTTTGTCGGACCTTTTTTCGAATTTCGTTTCGCCTTGCTCCTGGGAATCTATTTGGCAGCAATTAACACTTTATTTATTTAATTATACGATATGCTAATTACCGTTTAGCTAGTACTGTTTACGCTGTGGCAAACTACAGTATCTTTTCAGTTTTGCCCGTTGATATTAGGCTGGGTTGCAGCCTGCTCTTTCAGCTGACCCTTTTTACCTTTTTTTTTTCTTAAGGATGCGATTACTTTTTTTGAAAGTTTGGTCAGATTTTTAAAATAGAATAGCTTTTTGAGGTTCTGTCTCACTATTGTCCCACTTTCATTTTGTTTCAGTTTTTTTTTTTGGTAGAACACGTTTCTACTCCCTGTATTTTTCCCAATTTCCCATATTAGATCCTAATTTTGATTAGTTTTGCGTTTTGGACTTAATAACTACTTACTTATTGTAATTTTGTTTGATCTCTTGGTTCTGTTTTTTATGTATTATCTTCTAAAGTAAAATATTGGCCATCATGGTTTGTATATTTTTTTAGTAAAATAAAGCTTTTTGTTCTTAACTTTTATTAAGTCAGTTATTAAACTCTTAATGCATAAAATTTTTACATTTTTTCTCTTGGCCCCAAATTATTTCTGTTGTTTTTCTTCATTATTATTTTTTGAACCAAAACTTAAGTCATTATGATTTGTTAATTTTTTGTATGATTTCAGTTGGTTCCACTTTAGTTAATTTATTTCTTTTCTTTTCTTTTTATCTTCACTATGTTAATGGTTAAACCATTAATTAATCAACATAAATTAAACACAATTTTGTGTTATTTTTTTAATGATGTTTTATTTTCTAAAGCAAAACATTGGTTACCATGGTTTGTTTCTATTTTTAGAAAAGTAGAGCTTTTGTCTTAACTTTTATTAAATCCATTGTTAAACTCTAAATGCCTAAAGTTTTTACATTTTCTCTTTTGATCCCCAAACTATTTTTGTTGCTTTTCTTCATTATTGTTTTCTCAAACAAAACTTTAGTCACTATAATTTGTCTAGTTTTTTATATGATTTTGGTTGATTCCGCTTTTGTCAATTTATTTCTTTTCTTTTCTTTTTACCTTTACTACGTTAATGGTTAAACCATTAATTGATTAATATAAATTAAACACAATTTTGTGTTTCTTTTTGTTATGATGTATTATTTTCTAAAGTAAAACATTGATCACCATGGTTTATTTGTTTTTTTAGTAAAATAGAGCTTTTTTTTGTATCTTGTGTTATCTAAATATTAACACTTTATTTATTTAATACTTAACTAAATGAAAATTTTTAGGAATTAATGAATTTATTATATTTTTTTTGTATCCAATTTAATAAAAAATATTTATTTTTTAAAAGATGTTTTAAAATAATTTTGGGTTTTTTTGAAGTGTCATACAAACTAAGTGAATAATCAGTAAAACTGAAAATAACGAATTAAATAACTCATTATTATAACGTTGCTGGCAAGGTAAGGAGTTTTGCAGGAAGCAATTTCGGTTATACCCCAGTGCTTAATCAACTAAAATGATAAAATACATATAATTATTTTTAAAGTTTAAAGGTAAATGTATTTTGCTCCCTCTTTAAAATTGGTCTAATTTTTTTATAGTGACTATAGTTTAAGCAAATATTTATTTTGGTTCATTCTTTAAGATAAAGCTGGGTCCACCCATGGTGAGTGTTATTGAGCTTTATCATTACAAGTACAATATGTCTCCATTTGCTTAAAAAAATGGCATTCTTTTGAGATTAAAAAGCATATTATTTAATTCATTATTTTTATTTTTATGATTATTTACTAAACTTATATATCAATTGAAACTTTATATTTTTACGAAACCAAAAAATATTTTTAACATATTGATTGAAAAGGTAAATAATTTTTATTGATTTTTCTTTTATTTGGGCTAGGTACAGAAAACATTCATAAGAGATTAATTACTTTTTTGAAAAAAAAAATTATTCAAATGATTGTTAGGTGAATAGACTATTAACTTTCAGATGATATTGATTTTTTGATAAAAAAAAATCAGTAAATATGAAAGTAATGAATTAAATTAAGGGTTATATATTTAATCTGAAAAGATGTTACTCTTGAAGGTGCTTCATATATAGTATTAGTGATAGGAATTAACTAGTATTTGTTAAAACCGTGAGTGTGAATTTGCTATTAATTAGAGTAATCACCCTGGCTATATATATATATGTTACATGAGGCTTAAGGAAGCCCTTGCTTTGTCTGCATGATACTATATATTCTTCTTGGGTGCATGCATGTGTTCATCAAAAAATAAGTTCAAGACCATGAAAATCAAAAGATACTATTTGTTCATGGTTGCATGGATGGCCATTCTCTGAGATGCATGCGTTTCCTTAGTATAACGGTTTTCAACTACCTATATATCGACTTTAATTATATATATTAATGATGGTGAAGACATCTACTTATGTTCACCATAATTTATTACAACGAATATGGAGCACGTTTCAAGCAGAGATGGTCCGTCATTAAGTATTTTTTTTTTTTTTTTGCCAATCCGTGATTAAGTATGTTTTCCTTATTTTTTCTAGGTTTTTAAAATAAAATTTCACTACTCATAAACTATTGAGTTTTATAATTAATTTTATACAATAGATATATGAATGACTTATGTAGTCTCCCAATTATATACTAATGATAAATCAAGACATGTAGTTTCTAAATATATACTTTTTTTAATTTTTTTTCTAACAAACAATAATATGAAACAAAATCAAGTCAAAATACAACAAAAAGTCAAATGGAGCAAAAATTTTGGGACGAATGGAGTATTTAATAAATTATTTTATCATATTACTTTTCAAACTATCATTTAAATATTTATTTTTATATTTTTTTTATTACGTGCAAAAATAGAGGTTTATGTCTCAATTAAGATAGAAAAATAATATTGATGATGAAAAGCATAGCTAGCCATATATTTTGGGGGCTGATGTTGCAGTTTTTGTCACTATAAACATTTAATTAACATTGTCCATAGAAAAGATGAAAATGGAATTTTATTTTATTTTTTGCAGGTTAAGGCCAAAGTGGAACCATTTGGAGGTTGAGGATGAGAGTGGAACTAAAAATAAAGGTTAGGGACCACATATGCATTTAGCCACAAATGAATAGGAGTAATCAAAATTTACATATGCAATTACGTTTATATTTACAAAATTTGAGATCTTATTTTCAACTCTGCTCCCTAAAAAAATTTCTCCACCCTTGGATGAGGTTGTTGTTTCTCCCTAGTGCACTATACTTAATTATCTCCTAAGTGGCACTGGCAAGTCACGTAGGACGCACGATTTCTTATGCGGTAAGTGGGCTAGATGGGTTGGCTGGTCCATGTGAGCTAACTTGGGATTATTGTTATTTTTGTTTGCATATATATTAGCTCTATCTCCCTGCATATTGTTGGATTTGTGGAATGCAAATCCAATCCAACCACTCATTAATGCACCCCGTGAGAAAGATGTGCTTTTGTTTGGTAACCAATAACCATCATCTCCTTCTCCTGGGAGAAGCTTAAGCAAAGGGAATAATTTGCTTTTCACCGTTGTTTGTCACCAGAAGGCAAAGACAGGAAGCGAAGCAACCACCATGAGCTCAAGCCTGGTTCTCGGCCCTCGGGGGTGGGTAATCTATAAGGACTCGCAGCACCAATTTGCAATTTGAGCATGAATCGCAGCATTAACTCCTGCGGCTAGATTTCAAAAACAATTTTCCAATCCCTTTTAACGTTGGGGGGAATAATAACCACAAAAAACCAACTTAATTTGATTTGACCATAGCTATATTCTATATATATATATATATATGCATGGCAATGACAAAATAAGAAGACAATTAGCTGAACTCAAATGCTCCTCAGGCAGACTCAATTCAAAGAGCAACATTTTCCGTAAGAACAAACATCAATGTCTTAAAATGCCAAGTAACTCTGACTCTCAGAGGGTTGGTTCAGAACTGACTTCAGTTTAGGATATGAACCAAGTAGCCATATTTTTTGAAGTTTATTAGTTTAGATGCCAAATTGGCATTTCTTGTTTTGTTTTTGCCGCGGTTAGGTTAGGTGCCATTTTTTTTCTGAAGTCAATCTATAAACTGTAACTCAGTCCTTAATCATCAGAAAATTTCTTGGTACTCCATCAAGTAGAAACGAGTGTGCATTTAAAACTAGCCAGTACATGCATATATATGTATCGTGAGCACCAAGTTTTGAGCAGATAACTTATTGGTCCAGGTTTGTTAATTAATTTGGTCAAATTGAACTAATTATTTAATGATGCCACTTAATTGAATGGGTATATATATAGAAGATCAAGGAAGATACAGCCAGCAAGACCTTAACAAGCTAGCTAGCTGCAAGCATAATTGAGGAATATTTGGTGCCTGCAGTGAAATTCAATAGTCAGAGCACTTCTTTCTCTTTAGCGCCAAAGCCGCCCGCCTTCCCGAAACGTCAGACTTCAAATCCTGTGGATTTCGTTGCTACCGTGAATGAAGAAAAACGATTTCAGACATTAATCTTCAGAGTTACTTGTTATTTACATCCAACAGTAGACTACACCCGAGAGCCGAGAGTTCTCCAACAAAGCCCAACGCAGCACGGCGATCGCCGCTGGTCACGTCAAGCTATTCCCGTTTACGACCACTAAACTGAACCATAAACGCCGCTGCATTGAATTTGGATTGTTGTGAAGGCCCATTGTTGGAGTAGGACTGGGTTTGGACAGGCGCATTTTTATGTTGCTGGGCTCATCTTCTTCTAAAACTTATACCAACATTATTGTTTCGCTTAATTGTAATTACATTAATCAAAGTACTAATTTATAAACGTCAGACTATGCTAAAAATCAGGATTATATGTTTTTTTCAATCTTAATAATGAAAAAGAATATGAAAAGTACATTGTTCACCTGTTCATGTGACATAATAGCCTTAATTTTTTTAAAAAATTAATAATTAAAGTTTCGATCAACATTGAACCAAGAGAAGAGTAAAATCTAGAATTAGTTTGACCAATTTAACTGGCGTATATATATTGTTCATTCTCTCGTTGCAATGAAGGATTAGTTAAGAGTAGTTCTTAATCAATGCTTAATGCTAAATTACGTTAATAGTGGATATGGAAGCTATGAGGCAACGGACGTAACTTAATTAATGTGGTCAGGCAACAAGAAAGAGCTTAGCTAGGAGCTCTCCAACAAATTGTAGTTTATTGGCGCAAGCTACAAAATGGTTGGCCGAACCCTATATATATATATATATATATATATATATAACATATATATATACATGTCTGATCTCTAACAACTCTCCAAATGATGCTCCGACCTTATTATTAATTTCTCATATCTTCCTTAGGGCAGAAGCAGCTTCGCATGCAGGCAGGCAGGCAGGCAGGGGAATATCTGCAATTTAGATAGTATAAGAAAATATACTACCCCATATGTATGCTACTTAAATAAGCATCAATTGTAGTGGGGAAGGTGATCCATGATGGCCATGTATATAATATCATGATTAACTTGAACCTAAATTATCATTATTTTTTATTAAAAAAAAAGTGTTTCTAGTTATTTAATTCAGTGCTTGTTTAGTACAAAATATTTTAGAATGATCTAATTTAGATACTATATATATATATATATGCTACTTAAATAATCATCAATTGTAGTGGGGAAGGTGATCCATGATGGCCATGTATATAATATCATGATTAACTTGAACCTAAATTATCCTTATTTTTTATTAAAAAAAAGAAAGTGTTTCTAGTTATTTAATTCAGTGCTTGTTTAGTACAAAATATTTTAGAATGATCTAATTTAGATACTATATTATATATGCGCTACTTAAATAATCATCAATTGTAGTGGGGAAGGTGATCCATGATGGCCATGTATATAATATCATAATTAACTTGAACCTAAATTATCCTTATTTTTTATTAAAAAAAAGATAGTGTTTCTAGTTATTTAATTCACTGCTTGTTTAGTACAAAATATTTTAGAATGATCTAATTTAAATACTATATATATATATATATGCTGCTTAAATAATCATCAATTGTAGTGGGGAAGGTGATCCATGATGGCCATGTATATAATATCATGATTAACTTGAACCTAAATTATCCTTATTTTTTATTAAAAAAAAGAAAGTGTTTCTAGTTATTTAATTCACTGCTTGTTTAGTACAAAATATTTTAGAATGATCTAATTTAGATACTATATATATACATCAATTGTCCACTTATACCTTTACTGTTATAATTTGGGTGTAGGTGCGTACTTTAAAGATGAATTAGTTCAATGACCAAATAGGAAAAAAAAAATCATGAACTTATTCGTATCCCAATGGCCAATGGGTTGGTGGACATGGAAATGATTCAAGAGTTCGACATTTTTGTGAGATGCATCTTTAACCGTTTTACATTGTATTAAATGAGTTCCTAACCATTAATTTATCTTCTTAAAGTCCCCATCAGACCGGATCATTTCATAATCATCGTTATTCTGTCAATTTTACATTAAATTTGACTGAATTCGAGGATAAAATATCAACTTTGGTCCTTATATTTTCTTCCTCCTGCCCAAAGCACATTCAAGTTAATGAATTTAACATTTCAACCATCATCTCGGCCTTACCATCCGGTCACAGGAAAATTGACCATCTGCCTGGTTCTTCACCGCCCACGCTTGGACCGCCCTTAGACCACCGCGACATTCCTCGCACTTTGATTTATTCCGACGAACATTGGCAAAAACCTATAGCTTGTCTTCCTCTCCTCTAGAACCGTGCTCGCACTACGTTGGCATCACCATTGGCTCACCCACCTGTTCTGCATATTCCATCAAGATCCACACATCTCGTCCCCGTTCCTCTTTGATTCGGAAGCCATTTATCCAGGTTCACTCAAGATCCACACGTCCCCGTATCCTTGTCCATATTCGCTACCTGAAATCAGTCAAGCCTCAACCCATTTTTCCAAGAGAAATTGAGCCAGATCGGGCACTCGACCAAAAACCCAAAAGGAGCAGTTGTTTAGACTATAGTAGATTTTTCACTTTCCTTTTTTTTTTTTGTTTTTTTCTCATTCTGGGAATTGTGGATTTGTTTACCCCGTTTTGGCCACGACAGGGGAGGAAATTTTGGAAGACAAAACAAAGAGAGAAACTCAAACTAGATCAAAAACAGACAGAAAGCGAGTCAAGTTCAGATGCAAAAATCCAAATCTCACAAAATCCCATTAACCCTCCCAATTCCATCCAAATCACTCTAGTTTTCATCGACAAGCTCGAGACTGAATGCAACCATACCGATGATAATGCAAGAAACCGAGGAGGCTAGATTTAGGAGTTCTTGTTATGGGTTGGTTTTGGGATTGTGTCTGGTTCTGATAAGCTTATGGTGTTGGTGTTCTTGGGGAAGATTTGTGCTATTCCATGTACTTTGAGTTGGTTGTTTTTCGTGCCTCAATTGAACTTCGGGTTTAGACCCGTCACTTGTACTCCTTCCACTCATCCTTGCCCACAGAGGATTCGACTCCAACGCCTTCATTGGCTCAGGTTAAGATGAAAAAGCATGAACAGAAATGGTTTTGGAGAGTCTGAGGGTATTGTGGGGTTTTGGAGGGGAATGGAGATGAGATAGAAAGAAAGTTGGATTTGAAAGAAACAGAGAGCGATGACCTGGGGTCCTGGAAGTGGAAGAGAAAAGGATGGTAGAAGGAGAAGAATAGGCTCATTTTTAGAAAATGATGGGATGGGAGGATATAAGAGAAACGGAATGGAGATGGTGGTTAAAATGTTGTTTTTACTAGCTTGAGGGTGCTTTCTGTGTGAAGAAGAAAATGTATGGATCAAAGTTGGTATTTTCCCTGAAATTTTATTGAATTTAACCATGAAAATGACGGAATGAAGATAATAATTATACTATGCACATATGTCTAATTAGACATACTAACTCACCATTAACTCTCTATACATAATTCACTTTCATTAAAAACATTGACAAATTTGTCCCTCACTAAAACACACTCTGTTCCCATTTAAAAATAACACCATCAATCCTGCCGCCATTGAGATTGCTGCTGTCGGCACCAACGCCACTACCAGGTCTTCTGTCCTTACTTGCACCTACATAAGTATCAAAGACAAATATGTAAAGTGTCTTAAGCAATTGGGAAAAGTGTCTGAACAAGTATGTATAAATGCCTAAAATAATATACAGACTATTTATTTTTTTCCAATAATATGCAAACTATTTGTTCTCTACTAAAATGATATGTAAACTTGTAGAAGTGTTTAAGTAGATATGTTTAAGCATCTACATAAATATATTAAAATGTCTGAGTAATATGGAAATAATTTATTATATTAAAAAATAAAAGTATTTAAATCAATAAGCAAAAATGTTTGAATGACTATTTAAAAGTGTCTAAATATGATATGTAAAAGTTTATGAATACATATATTAAAGTGTTTACAACAATATATAAAAATAACTGAAATAATATGCAAATAATTGATCTACAAAAAATGAGAGTGTCTAAAGAAAAAAATGAAAGTGTTTAGACAAATATGAAAAAATGTCTAATTCAAATTGTAAAAGTAAGTATAACAATATGTAGAAAAATTGTTAGTTTCAAATTTAAAAGTGTTTGACAAAAAAATTAAAATGTATAAATAAATGTATAAAATTGTCATAATAAATATTTTTTGTTAATTCATAAAAAAGAAAGCACAAATCACCGCAAACCATTCTCTGACAGAAAAAACACAAATCACTAGAACATGCGACCAACAAGAGCGATTCGATCGTCGGTGATTTGGAGATCAAAGTCCTAATGGCACGACTGAGATCGGTGGTGATTCAAAGAACAAAGATCACAAACTGGATCAGAGGCGATTCGATCAGAGATGAGCGATTTGATTAGCGGTGATCGAAGTCTGAAGATCAAAGACACGATTCGAAGAATAGAGATAGAAGACTGGAGTGATCGAAGTCCGAAGTGGTGGTGATTCAATGGAAGACGCAATTCAAAGAATGAAGATCGAATACGTGATTCAAAGATCGGAGTCCAAAGTGGCAATTTGATCTGAAACGAAAAACAGCTGCGATCGGAGGTGAATCGAATAACGATTCAATTGGCGGTGATTCGAAGAACGAAGATCTGGAATGAAAAATGGCGGCAATCAGCAACAATGGCGATTAGAGGGAGGTAGAGAGAGAAGCGGCAGCAATGAGAGGGAGAGAGAGAAAAACAATTTGAGAAGAAAAAATTTGGGGGTTAAAATTATAGAAGAACTATTATGTCTAATTAGACATATGTTCATTAGAATGACGATGACTAGAACACCATCCAGCACATTAGGGATTTTAAAAGGACAAAACAAATGTTAAAAAAATTACAAAAACCCCCCATGAAGTTTAGCATAACCTATATTTTACCACCTCTATTTTGAAAAACCTAAACTTTACCTCTCACTTCCTTTACACTATTCTACAATAATTTCTAAAATTCTAACTTAAAATATCTAATAATTATGTTACAATCATTTCAAATTTTTTAATATTTTTTTACGGCTAACTAATATTTAAAATTACTAATTTACATTTACAAATATGCATTTATAGAAGAAAAATTGATAATTTAAAATATCTATTAACTATAAAAAAATTAAAAAATAACAATCATATAACTTAAACTAAAGTTTTTGAAGTTGTTAGACAATATAAAGAAAGCAGAGGCAAAGTATAGATTAGGTCTAAACATAAATGTTGTTGTAAGTTTCCCTAAAGGTTGTGGAGGCGTTTAGTCAAACATAAAAAGATTAGGGACTATAGATGAATTTCATCCCTTTAAAAAACATTACCTGACCAGCTGAACCATATAAATATAGATGTGATGTTGATGGTTTTAATTTTTTTTTATTCAATCACTGGCAGCCGGCCGTTTGTTAGAGCGAAAAATGGATAGGAAGATTAATTAGTTTTTTCATGAAGCAAAACAACCAATCAAATTAATTAGACTGTAGTAATTCTTTATATTATCATGGAGTATAGTATTTTAGATAATCGGAATTTAACTAAATTGATTACCAGTCCACTACACGTGAAAAGTACAAATCTATCAATCATCGAAATCTCAATCAATTCCAATTGTCCTCTCCCAGTTGATGCTAGCCAGATGGGAAGAATTGGTGGAGCAGATTGTGACGGATCAAAAGACACATTTGGTATGGGGGAAGCTGGAAAAGGCTAAGGAATGGACTAAAATCGGCTGAAATAGAGTAGATACAATTCGTAGTACTACATGTTTCGTCTCTTGCTGCTCAAAAGTTGCGGAATTGGGACCAGGCGCCCATTTGGTTATATCTGATTGTGCTCGACAATCGTGACCTAATTTCCGACCTCGGATGCTTCTTCTGACTGACTTCCCTTCTTCACGCCAATCTGCTCCATAATCCAATCAAGTACCATTAAAAGTATCTTAGTTAAGACTAGTGAATCAGATCTACGAATTAATAGAACTAAATAAAGTAGTATATATATCAAAAAGTGGTCCAATTAATTAAAAAGCTAGGAGTAGCAGATATAGCTATCCTATCCATCTAACATGCATCCTGTTTTGGCGCTACTTCTCCTTGCCCTTTTTCCCTGCCATCCCATGCAATGCAAGTGGGCCTTTTATCCCAAAGATATACCCTTCACTAGAAAACGTGTTGCTCAAAGAAAAATAAAATAAAATAAAACTAATTTATGAGAGTAGAAAGAAAGAAAGGTATTATCCGTGCAGATGTTGAGCGCTACTCACGTGGAATATGAGCCCTATGTGATTAAGAAGTGCTCATTGTCGCACCTTAGCTGCCTTTAGTCGTTGCATTCATGCCACATTCCAGGTAACTAACAACCCTAATTTGGATTAGGCACCCTAATTTTAGAAGTTTAGTTCAAAATTACTTGGTCTTTTGATTTCAGTACCACTGATAATTTGGATAATTTCAAAGAGGGGATTCTCAATTGAAATAAAAACACTTTCACCGTAACATATATCGACCCTTCATAAAAAAAGGTTCGATCTTTCAACCATAACCTAAGGCATTAATTCAAAATAAAACCACCAATCCTTTCCTCCAATTTGTGTAAGTTGAAATCTCAGGTTGACTGGCTTTGTGATGGTGACAGGAATGCTAAGATTTTCCTAGCTCGTTTCAACTCTTCACGGCCCCAATTAAGAATAATCAAATTGTTAGTATGAAAGAAAGATAGAGTGAAATTCTCAAGGCCTTGAATTGCATCAAGAACCTCAAAGTTCCTGCCCTTGATGGTATTTATATATGTCGTCTCCACTAAAAAACACTCGGATATATATTATTGGTAACTCTAAGAATATTCAACATGTGTTTTATTGTCAACCTCTTCCTAAAGGTTGGAATAAAACTTTAATTCTCTTAATTCCAAAAGTGACTCAACATTAGCTGATTACCAATTTTAGACCTATTGGCTTGTGTAATACTGATGAGTGTAAATTAGACACTAAGATCCTTGTTAATTAACAGGTTAAGACCTTTCATTAAGTCTGTGATAAGCTCTTTTCAAGTTGCTTTTGTTCGTGAAAAAAATACCGGTGATAATGCTCTTATAGTCCATGAAATCATGAATTCTTTTCACATAAAAAGAAAGCTTTTTTTTTAATCCTAAAACTCGATCTTGAAGACGACTGCGACAAGTTAGAAAGAAATTTTATTAAAAAAAAAAAAAACACCCTATGCTATTTTGATATGCCTTAATCTCTTAGGAAGTTAATTTTGAAATGTGCTCGTTCTACTGAATTTGTTGTGTTGATAAATGGTTGTAACTAATTAATTCTTTAGACCCTATATTTTCATTCTATGCCTTAAAATTCTCTCTAGGATGATTAACTTTCGCTGGAACAAGGGTGCTTGGCATGGTTTTACAATGGGTAAGCATGGTATAAATTTGATACAGCTTTTTTTTCCTATAAATTTCATACAACTTTTTTTTTTCTACAGATGATATGTTTTTTGCTGAATCTAATGAGCGAACGAAATTGTGCTTCCATTCAAGACACTTTATTTGTGTTTTATAAACTTTTTGGTCAGTGCATCAATGTTGATAAATCTAAAACCCTGAACATTATTCCCGACAAAGTGTTTTTTTTTTTTTGCTCCATTAAAGTTCAATGATAATTGAAGTCTAACCAAAAATTTATTTGTATAAAGTTTAAGAGTTAATTTTACATTTCATTCGTTTCTTTATATGAATCTGTTATACAACCAACATGAGTTGGTCCAAGTAAAAGGGTAAGGAGCTTGATCCCTTTAAACAACACATTTAGGAGCCAAATATTGGAGGTTGTGAACAGTGTTCCATTGGAAGAGGTTCCCAGTTCCCACTGCTTATAGTTGATAGTAGCCCGATGAATTGGTTTTCGCCGCTAGCTCGTGGTGGATAATATCCTGGATAACCAATATATAGATAAAGTCATTTTTATGATCATCTCATAATAAAACTTTTTAAAATCTATCAGTGAAGAAAAACGTAGGTTATTAATTAATCCACATAAGACAAGTATAGTCCTATAAGTAAATCTCATCAGGCAACATTATTCATCTGAAATTCCATTTCCATATAAATGTTACGGTTTGAAGGAAATTGATGGCGAAATTTTTCCAGCGGAGCAAATGTGGACGCGCGCGGAGAACATAATTATAATGTCCTAAGCATAGAACATAGTTAACGTAGGTTCGTTGATTGAGATAAAAATAAAACCAGTTGTGAAGTTGTTAATAAAGATGAAGCAGGCAGGTCCACTAATTAATAAACAAAGATACCCCACCACCACACTCACGTTCCCTCTTATCACCCATCTTCTCGGATCCATCCCCTTTCCACAGAAGATTTTCCATCTCTCATGAACTTGCAAGTAAATTAAGATCCATTCTACTTTCTTCAATTCTCAGTTCCGTTCTTTTGATGGCTCTGCTAAGTTTCCTCCCGGAAAACACCACCGGGCCCAAGAAGAAACAAGAGCGGACGTCGACCACTAAGTGCAGGAAGAAACACAAAACCAAGCCAACCCCGCAACCACCTCCTTCTTCTTCATGGGACCAAATCAAGAACCTCCTCTCTTGCAAGCAGGTGGAGGGCTCAAAAATCCACGACCCCTCGAAGCCCAACACTGTCGGATCCTCTTGCGGCTCCATCTGCAGCTTCAGAGACGTGGTTCACGGCAACACCAGGGTGGTCCATCGAGCAGACAACTCGCCGGAGGGAAGCACCGTGGGTCAAGACGCAGGCTTGCTCGCTCGGAAAGGGGGAACCGTGTCGAGTCGGGCTGCGTCAGGGCAGGGTCGATCGGGCCACTCGATGGCGCCGTCTTCTAGAGCCATGCAATTCAGGAAACTCTCCGGGTGCTACGAGTGTCGCATGATCGTTGATCCAAGCAGGTGAAGAAATCTTAATTTATCCTTTGATTTTTTAGTTTAATTTACGTCGAAATTAAATAAACCTGGCACATTTGAGTTTGATTTAATGTTTAATTAGCAGGTATCCAGCTCCCAGAAGTAGTGTTTCTGTGTGCTCGCAGTGCGGCGAAGTTTTTCCGAAAGTTGAAAGCTTGGAGCTTCATCAAGCAGTTCGTCATGCAGGTAATTACTAATTTCCTCGTTCTACTAAATTTTAGTGCTCCATTACCATCGGATTCCAACTTCTAGTTTTTTTTTGTTTCTTGCTTATAATTAACGATCGACAAGCATAATTAAATTAACAGTAATCAGTATTTCACATAGTAGCATGAAAGTGAGGGACTTGGTTGGGATCAGGCTCAACTAATTTTTGGATCTTATATTAATCTGTCTAATTTAATTACTAATTTTTCATCTGGAACTTAAGCTTTGAATTTCAGTAATTAAATGTTTCAGATTCGTGATTCTTCCTTCCAACCCCCAGAGATATAAAAATAAAAAACACGTAAACCGGTGGCTAGGCTAGGTTGGATTAAATATCCCCAATGACACGGCATGTGAGAGGTGACATGAATGTGCTAGGGTAGAGGGGGACCATTAGTAAATCTAATAACAGCTGTCAAATTTATTAGCTAATATCCTTCCTGCCACAGAAGCCCCCTCTCGCGCCTTTTAATTACTCCTATTTTTTCTTTTTTTTAAAAAAAAATTTATTAGCTAATATCCTTCCTGCCACAGAAGCCCCCTCTCGCGCCTTTTAATTACTCCTATTTTTTCTTTTTTTTTAAAAAAAAAAAAAACTCGTTCGACTTATTGGCGCACATATTTTTAGTTTTATTTTTTTAATAAAAAATCATGTTATTTAAAAAGCAGTAGTTTATCTGTATAATAATTACTTGAATAATTCATTTTACTGAGTAACTGAATTTTATGCACTGCATCTGCATAGCCTAAAAATAGTAAAAAATTTTAAAATTGTTTTTAAGATCTTTTTATAAAATTTTAATAATAGAATAAGTAAGTAAATAACCGTTGTATATAAGAATAATCAATTTTTGTAAAGATATCCCTCAAGTACCTCTTTAAACTTGCAAGCTAGTTCGATTCTCCTTTACAAAAAGTAATTATTAGCACATATTTTGATGGGTTTTTTTCACAATAGGCCTAGTTGATCGATTAGTTGTATAATTTTTATATTTTAGGTTACAATTGTTTTTAAGATCTTTTTATAAAATTTTAATAATAGAATAAGTAAGTAAATAACCGTTGTATATAAGAATAATCAATTTTTGTAAAGATATCCCTCAAGTACCCCTTTAAACTTGCAAGCTAGTTCGATTCTCCTTTACAAAAAGTAATTATTAGCATATATTTTGATGGGTTTTTTTCACAATATGCCTAGTTGATCGATTAGTTGTATAATTTTTATATTTTAGGTTACCGTCTCTACTTTTGCATTTCTGCTTCTTCTCTTGTGCTTCCACTCCTGCTTCCACTTCTACCCTTGTGCTTCGGTTTCACTCTCATTTGCCAGTCTTGTTTTTATTTTTATAATATTTTTATTATTTAAATTTTAAAAAATGATGCTTTTTCATTTTTATTCTCATTCTTTACTTTCAGTATTAAAATGCTTTTATGTAACTTAGGCCACACTCATATTTTGTTGTACTCTCTTCAACATTTTCTCTCGATTATCTGTACTATAATATGAGTGACAGAAAGTCAGTACCATAAAAATTTGTATAAACGTACTACGTCCCCTTATATGTTACCTCCCTCAATTAGTCACCGTTGACCCCACCGACAGTAGAGTTAATTAGTATTCGTTTTTTCAGTTTCGGAACTGGGACCAGAAGATTCGGGCCGTAACATAGTGGAAATAATTTTCAAATCGAGCTGGCTCAAAAAGGACAATCCCATCTGCATAATCGAACGGATATTAAAAGTCCACAACACCCAGCGCACCATCCAACGCTTCGAGGACTGCCGCGACGCCGTCAAGACGCGCGCCCTCACCTCCGCCAGGAAGAACCCCAGGTGCGCCGCCGACGGCAACGAGCTTCTCCGCTTCCACTGCACCACCCTATCTTGCTCCCTGGGCGCCGCCGGGTCGTCCAGCCTGTGCTCCGCCATCCCCGGCTGCGGCGTCTGCAGCATCATCCGCCACGGTTTCGGAGGAAAAGCCGCTGCGGGCGCAGGTGTCCGCACGACGGCGAGTAGCGGGAGGGCCCACGACTTGCTGAAGCGTGCGGAGGGGCGGAGGGCGATGCTGGTATGCCGCGTGATCGCGGGGAGGGTGAGGCGGGAGGCAGAGGATGACGGTGGAGTTGCGACGGGGGGGAATTATGATTCAGTGGCGTCGGAGGTTGGGGTGTACTCGAATCTGGAGGAGCTGACTGTTTTCAATCCGAAGGCTATTCTGCCTTGTTTCGTGGTTATTTACAGAGCTGTTGGGTGTTGACCAAGTGTATAGTAGGATTTGCTTTGGGCTTTCTTTAAACTAAAGAAGATGTTGTTTTCATCAATTGAGCGAGGCTACTCCTGCTCCTGGGTGGTTTTGTGGAGTCAAGAAAGTAGAAACATGGATTTATTGACTCCAGTAAACCATTAGGAGCCGGATTGGGAATTAAGTCCTTGTTGAAGTTTAGATCAAGCCAGGCTCCTCTGCGGCTGCGGGGTTCCTATTCCTGCTTGTATTTTTATTTGTTTTATGGCAAAGCGCTTTAATTTTGCAACGTACTGGTGGTTTTTCTTTAATTTTTCTGTGCGCTAACATATAAGTAATTCTGTGTTAGTTAACCTATACTGATCAGTTGCTGTTAGTTGTTGGACTGACGGTAGCCCTCCTCCTCCTCCTCCTCCTCCTTCTCCAAATTAGTTTTGTTTAAGAGATTTTTATTTCTTTGAAATATAAATCACTGAAAAAATAAGTGCAATCAGGTGAAAAGAAATACCCCTTCTATCACAAAAAAGGTAAAGTATATCTTTTTTAAAAAAACTTATAGTATTTAATTTACTATCCTTATTTAAATTCTTATTATCTAAAACATATCATTCATAAAAAAAAACTTTTTTAATTTTCATTTGAAAAATAAAATTATTATAAATTATAAACAATTTAATCTTTGCACACAAACAAATGTATCACCGGCACGGAGAGAGTAAGAAAAACTGTCCCTTCATGAGGACTAGCCGGATGCTATGTTTAATAGTGGTCAAAATCATTGAGAGTCAGGATAAATAAGACGTGGAGTACGTATTAATTGCCTGCACATGAGTCGGACACAGCCATGCAGCACATACAAAAAGGCTCTTCTTTTTCGCGTTTGTTCCATTACTAAACTCACATTCCCGTTCGCTTGTTTTCGGGAGGCATTTTCTAAATCTCCTGCACGATGGTATATGGGTTTGGGTTTTAAAAGACATGGTTGGTTGCTCGGAATAATATATAATGTATTTAGAATAAAACCTTTTCCCATAAAATACCAATATTTTTCTTCCCTTGGGCTGCAGGGGCGTAATTTCTTAGGGGTGGAAAGGGGCAGCCGTCGCTCCTAAAATTTTAAAAAATTTTATTAGCTTGTTCAATATGTAATAAAATTATAGAAAAACTAAAGTTAAGTACCTATCTGTAATATTTATAATTAATAAGGGACTCTAATATATTTTATCCTTTTAAGGTCTCACTCATTTTTTTAGTAAGTAAATTGTGTGATAGTCTCTAATCTTTAACTATTATTTTATTTTAGTCCCTATCCTATTAAACATTATGTTTTAGTTCCAAATGTATTAAAAATATTTCATTTTAGTTCTAAATCTATTAAAAATGTTTCATTTTGATTCCATTGTCATGAAATATTATAACTCAAAGTATTTGTCTAATAACAATTTTTTAGAACATAATTTGAACTGTCCGGTAAGTGTTATATAATAAATTTAATTTGTATAATAATTTTTTTTAATTAATAGAAAATTCAAATAGCCATTTTTACTCTACAAATTGAACCTACTTTATTCATGAAAAAAAAACTATAAAATTAAAATTAAAATTTTCAATTAAAATTAATTATTGTAATTTTTTGAATTCCATGTATCTGTATCTGTAAACTATCTATTGAATTTTGAGTTATAAACTTTTGAAATAGACTTAATTATTATAAACTTTCAAATTTCATGTGTCTATATATAATATTATTTAGCATTTTATATTATTGATTGTAAATTTATACATGATAATAACTTGCCTCATGCCAAGGCCTCACCTCCACCCCCAGGTTGGATTTCTGGCCACGCCCCTGTTTGACTGGTGGCTATATCGCTTTAACTTAGAGCCGATCTTGTTTTCGTTTTAAATAATAATAATAATAATAAATGAAGCACAAAATATTTAGATGTTGTGGATGGTAGTTGTCTGGACTCTTGGCCCATTATTATTATGAACCGTAATTCTGATCCATTATAAATGGGTCAGCACACAATCTAGTTCTGTGGGTCGAGAACTATAGATTTCTTAACATGAGAGCAATTCATTTAAAATTAATGGTTTTATTGGGGTCTTATTTTTTACTGGTTAGGTTGAGTTAGCATGCGGGTTAAGCAAATTCGACTGGACTGATTGCTTATTGTCTCCTATTTTTGTAAATTTTACATGTTTTGCCATCCGATGGTTCTCCTTCACACGTCGATCCTCACCCTCACCGTGCCGATATCCAGCCTCCACCTAGCCTACTCTAACTCCGCCGCCCACCCGACACCTCGGATTGGTCTACCTACCGCCAGATCCATCAATTCTAGCACGATTGTCATTCACCGTTGGCCCCATGTAGTTATTGTGACAATTTCCGAGGAGACAACCAGATTAGATACCAAGGGTCGTCAGCCTACACTGCATATGCAAAAGGATACACAACAACAAGGATCTCGCAATCTAGGGATGACCAATTGGCTGAGTTCGGTTTGAAGACGAGCTAAGCAAATGATGGAGATATCCGCTATGGGCTTTCAGTCCTACGCAGTGGGTAACAATGATGCAGGGGCAGAAGATGAAGCAAGAAAGGGGAGAGAAATCATTACTACTTTTAAGATGCAGTGGCACAATAGAGTAATTTCTCTAAAGCTCTGCCCTTTTTTCGTTTTCCTTCCCATGCTCCTTTTTTACTTGGCCTTTTTCATTGACCCATTAATCCTATTAATGGGAACGAACCGACCCAAAATGATTTTAGGCTGGGCTTGATTATATATTCATCTTTTAGATTTTTAATGTTTGAGGATAGTAGAACTTGAAAAAATGAAAAAAAGAAATCAAATTACCAAAAACCTCATGAGGTGTGCTCAAATCAACAGTTTTATCCTCTCTGTTTTAAATACGTACACTTTCCCCCCTTCAACATTTAATTTCGTTAATGATCGTTATTAAAAAGAAAAAAAGAGAATATTCAACTTTGCCCTCCTTGCTTTCTTTCTGTGATACTTTGCCCTCCTAGTTTCTAATGATTTTAATTGCACCCCTCCAACTGATTTAATTATCAAATCATACGCTAAACCTCCGGACCCATCTTCTCTTTCCCCCTCCTCCTCCCCTTCGCCTTTTCTGGTCCCTCTTTCCTCCTCTCCGTCTCCTTGCCGACGCCCTTCTTTGGTCGTTCCTGCTTCCTTCTTATCCCCTCCTCCCTCTTCTTCCTCCTCTCCGCCTCCTCCCTCCTCTTCTTCATCTTCACCTCCTCCCTCCTCTCTGTCTCCTCTCTCTTCTCTGCCTTCTTCAGCTTCTCTCCCGTCCTTCCCTTCCGGCTCTCCGGCTAAGGAGTCCTCTGTTTTCGTTGAGTGAGCAACTGATTGACCATTGTTGAAAGCCAGATTGACTGTCAATTGAACCTTGTCGGAGCACCCATTGCTAAAATCATCTTGCCCTTCGACAAACAGTTGGGCGATGAGGCTAAATCCACCCATCAATTGATGAACTACCAGTAAGTCACACAGAGTGTCCAATTGCCGCACTCCTCAAAATCGTTATCAGGAAGCTATTCGGCTAGGATTCGACTGAGAGGTGGAGTCGAACAAGAGGCGGCGACTCACGCGAAGTTGAATTGGCACTGCTAACGGCGACGGAGTGCTGCACCCAGCCCCTTCTCCTAATTTACACCTTCTTAAATCAACCTGCAGGTGCCATAGTTCCGCTGATGATCTCGCCGCTTCCATTCTATCCAGGGTTGTTGTCTTTTTTGAGAAATGTTTTAGTTGCTTGATGGTCTTCTGAAGAAAACTAGGTTGATTTGTGAGAGATTTCAAAAATGTTGAAATGGGAGAGTGTATGAATTTTTTTTTTTTTAGATTATTGGTTTGATTTGAACGGGTTTTAGTAGTTGACAGGCAATATTTATAGGGAAGAAGCTTAGGAGGGAAAAGTCTGGTATTTTTTCTTTTTTGTGGTAATGGTTAATAACACTGTTAAAACATAGAAATTTGAAACAGTAAGAACAAAATTGTAAACACTATAAATTTTTTTATAATTTCCCCCCCAAAAAAATAAACGAACAGGCTTGCATGCTAAATTTTGATATCGGTAGTATTCGATTGGATGGTAAAAACTAAGAGATTTTACTTTTTCTTTAAACTGTCAATTAAATTTTATCACACGAGAATTCTGTGAAGTTTTTTACATAAAGATTTTACTACATTTAGCACTATTAATATGAAATCTGCCAAAATTTGCAAGATACATATCTGTAGAATGAGCAGAAGATAAGAAAAACTCTTACTTTATCTCTTCTCAAATATTTGGCCTTTATTCTTTTTAGGACAGTTGTACAATACTTGGCTATATTTTTCAAAAAGGTTAAAAAAACAGTAACGTCCAAAGTTTGTCTTATACGGGAAAAATATTATCATCAAACTGCGTGAAAAATCAAATAAGTCAACTAAACTGGAATGGTGATTACTTCATATATAATTCTAAATATAAAAACCAATATTATTATAACAAAAATTTAACTCCTGACTTCAGTAAACAAACAATCTCTTATGCACAGTTTTCCCGAAAAGCAGCATATAAACTAGAAGATTTTTCATATTGCCATGTAGATCTCTCAAAAACTCGCATCGATTTTCCTATAGGTTTTGATGGCAAATCTTTTATTGGATGCTTGATCAAGTTTATATTATTTGGGGGGAAAAAAGGCTCAAAAGAAGAGAGCGCTATAGCACTAAGGTATTTTTCAGAGAACTGACAGAGTAGGTAACCAATTATGGTAGCTCGTGACTCTGCTTTCTCTTGGCGAAGATTCCTCCAATAAGAGGAATTAGAGTCTTCCTGTTCGTCTTCTTCCTCAACGAAGGGTGTCTCTCCAGCTTCAGAGCCCCTTGCGGAGGCGGCTGGGCCACTTTGCACGGGGGATTCGCAAACGTGACATATCTCCTTTTCTGGAACTCCGTCCCCTGTACTACCTCCGCTGGCGCTGTATCTGTTTTGAACTTGGCAGAGTCCTCCACGATCTCAAGGTCCGTCAACGGCGTTTCAGGTTCTCGTTCTTCCTTGATTTTTTGGAGCTCTCGCTTTGTTCTTTCGAGCTCTTTTTTTAGGGAGGAGAGAGAGTCCGCCATTTTGACGCTCTCTTCTCTCGCTTTTTGAAGGTTCTGTTTTGTCTGTTCGAGCTCGTCGGTGACGGCTCCGATCCTCGAAGGCGTTGCGTAGCCATTTTCAGTTCCCTCTTGCTTGGCCTGCATGAGAAGAATCAATTGATTAAGAATGCATTTACGAATTCACTAATTATACCTTGAAGCCCTAACAGTACTAGAGGCTACTCCAAGCAAATTAGTAGCAGTAATTTTTCAAAGCGTAACACTACACACTATTGACCAGTGATTCATATTGAAGGAAGAGAAGTTGTTGAGGACCTGGCCGAGGTTGTTGGCGTAGACATGACCAGTTAACACTCTCTCGCCGAACAACGCGACAGCCTCGCGGACGGAGGTGAAAGGGGCGGCGGTGTCGATTTCGGCCCGCTTAATCGCCACTCCTCCTCCTCCTCTCTCCATACCCGCAAACTGCAGCAATTCTTTTATGAAGAAAAAGACAGAGAGAGAGGTGAAATGGAAGGAAAAAAAAAAGGGAGAAATTTGGGGTTTGATTTGATTTGGAATAACTTGGAGGCGATGAGATGGATCATATGATGTGAAACTGAAAAGTGAAAGAAGAAGGGTGAGTATTTAATGTTAAATTAATATCCGTAATTCGTTACTTGGCGTCCACTTCACTAGAATTCTGTTGTGGCCAGAGCTGCCCTGCAAAAAGAAGAGGTTTGAAGGAGAAGCCGGTGGGTGATTAGTCCAGTCGAGTCTAGCGGTGCAGTACCGTTGTGTTGGGTTCTCAATCTCTTCTGTTGGAGAATACAATATCAGAGTAGACAAGACAGCAGTGTCTTGGTTTACCGCCTCTTTATTTTGGCAAAAGACAAGGACTCTTCACCCGTACAACATAACAACCCCAACGCCTTGGTAGCTAGGTTAGGAACACATTTTCCCCTTTTCTTTTACTATTTTTTAGAAGACAGCTTAATTAACGTAAGACCAGGTGAATTTCCAAATCATTCTCTCCACCTTCTCTTGCATAGATTTTGACGTCATCAGTTGTATTGTTTTTTTTTTTGTCAAATTATACATTTGGCCTCTGGATTTGCGCAACTCGAACGGTTCTCGCACAACTCACAGTTGATTAAATATTTGGTTTTTGAATTTTGTAAGAATTTGAGAGTGTTAGTCTAAAATTCACAATTCACAACTAATGATGTTGGACTCCTTGGTGGTCGTTAACATCGTCCAGCAGCCGTGGAGAGGAGAGAAGAAAAGAACAATGGATGAAATGGAGAGTTCAAGAAATGAGCAACAAGATGGATACGAAGGAGGAAGGACATTTTTGGTCCTTTAACTTTTTCAGATTTTTCATATCGGTCCTATAAATTGTCGAGTTGCCAAAGAGTCCTCTAACATTAAAACATTAGCTCTGTTAGTCCTACAACTTGTTTGGCTGATGGAAGTACTGACGTAGCACTTAATGTCGTTTACTTTAATGACTAAATTGACACTTTTTAAACCTTTGTTACTTACTTGAAATTTTTTTCAAAATTTGAGCGCCTTCCTCATTTTTTTCTCATCCCTGTGGCCAATTGTTTGCCTTCTAATCGTTTGTAGCTAAGGGTGCCAATTGCTGGGGAGGAATTTATGATGAACCAGCTAATCCAATTTAGCCAACTTTTTTACTGTTGTCGAATTGTTCCTCTTTTTTCCCCATCGTCGCCACACCACTAGCAACCTCGAAATGCTCCACCCTGTTGCCAAAACCCAAAACCAAATGAGATATGTGGCTGGGGAATGATGTGCTCGGCACAAATTTGGTGTGACAACCATGGCCCAACCAACCAGTGGTGGAGGCAATAGGGGGCTAGGGGGTGCTCAGCCCCCCTAACATTTTTCCAAATTATATGTATTATATATTTGTATATGTAAAAATAAAGACAAAAAAATTACATTATATCTGTTGTGGCCCATCTCATTTTTTTAATTATAAAACACAATAATAATTTTAAGAAGTATATACGTAAAATGGTAATAATTTTCTCTATCTCACTAAAATTATACATAAATGCATGTGGTTGATTTGTGTGAGAAATGTAGGAAAAGTCAAACATCAAACAATTAATTTTACTCTCTTACTAAAAATTAATTAATTATATTTTAAAAAGTTAGAAATGTAAAAGTACAACCTTTCCACTTCTTTTGTAAAATTTTGAATTAACCAAGGTGTGTATCATGAGAAATAGAGGAAGTCAGCTAGTAAACAAATGGCGAAGCTTTTTCTTCTTAGTGTTGCTTTGGATCCCAGAGATTTCTATAAGCCTTTCAATATTAAGAACATATATAGATTAACTGACAAGTTTTATCTTTTAGATTTCACTGAACAATGAAAGATTCATTTGAAGTCTCAACTACAGTATTATGAGTATGATGTGCCTCGCTATCCGTAGTTGAAAAATGTATCTACAATTTTTGAATTATGTAGAGGACTAAAGAAAACATGAAAGTAAAAATTTATCTTTTAATGGATAGATTGATTTGTCTTATATTGCCTTTTTTTTGTTTGACTGCAACCACAGAACGAGCCTTTTCGACAATGAAAATTGTGAAAACAAGACTTGGTAGTAGCATGAGTGATGATTTTATCAAGAATCACTTGACTGTTTATATTGAAGGAGAGATTGTTGAGACATTTCAATAGACAAGATAATAAATGATTTTTATGCATTGAAAAAAATGCATGCACATCTCAAAATGCACAAGGTATTATATATCTTTTTATTTGCTATGTGATATTAATCGAACATGTGTATATGTATAATAATATAACTAATTTTCCATTGATTGAGAAGCTGGAGATTTGATATAGATTTGAAGCTTATGATCATCAATTCATTATATGGATGAAAACGGAGATTTAGAAAGTTTTACTTATTATTTCGGAAGTGAATAACCTATAAACATAACATTTTAATAGATTTTAAGTTATTTTTGTTATTTTCTTTTTGCATCGTGGAAATACTTCTACTTTTTTTTTATCTCTAACATTTTTCAAATGAAATCCGGCCCCCTAACTTAAAATCCTGGCTCTGCCCCTACAACCAACCCCTTCACCACCATTGACTGTTCCTCCTTTCTCCTTATCACCGAATCGCTCGATCGAGGATTAAAATCTCCCAAAATCCAAGCAAGATTATGCGAATTCGTATATGAAATCTATAGCATTTATCGCCTTCACCATTGCAATTGGGACAATAGCTTCACTCAATTTGAAGGGATTGATTTTTCTTTCCCGGGTAATGGATTTCTTATTATTTTGTTTTGGTATTCAATTGAGAAGGATATTTTGGTGTTGTTATTCAAATTTGATATGAAGATATTGATTGTTCTTTCCTTAGAATCCCCCAACCATTCCCAGTCCCCTTTACTTCCCCACACCAGATCAACAGACCCACCACCTGTTTGAGAAAATGCCAAGCTTATTCGTTAAAGCTTTGCATCATCTTCTTCAAGCTCTAGCAGAAGCAAAAGTTTCAAAAAAAAAATGGCTTGAATGTTCATACGGGTATTCAGAATTTTGTTTGAATTAATAGTTAAAAAGATGGGTCAATTTGGAATGAGAATCATATGAGATTTGAAAGAAGAATAGGGTGAGATTTAGGATTTAAACAGTAGATTTATGTAGTTCGATAGAACAAAAATAAAGAATTTGTACCTATCTACTATCAAGGACAGGAAAAAGTAAGATAGGGTACCGCCAATAGAATTTACCCATTTTAATTATAATTGTCTATTACTTAATTTTTAATTTTTTATTAGTTGATAATTCATTTTCAGTCATATAACCTTTTTCAATTTTTTTTGTCGTTTTTAGTCTTATAATTTTTTCAAATTTTTTAAATGAATCCTAAAATTACTTGAGTTACCAAACGAGTCTTAAAATTAGTTGAATTGCCAAATGGGTCCTAAAATTATGATATGTAATTTGCTGTTAGTTGATAGTTCATTTTCAGTCATAAAACCCTTTTCAAAATTTTTGTTATTTTTAGTGCTATGACTTTTTCAAAGATTTTAAATGAGTCCTACAATTTCTCAAGTTACCAAACAAATCATAAAACCGGTCAAATTGCCAAATGAGTCCTAAAATTATGATTGGAGTGATTAAGAGTTGATGGCCCTCAAAGTTTGAAGAATTCTTCAAGTAAGCAATTAAGGTTTGAAAAGTGTTAGTTTAGTCACTGAAATAAATGGCATTAAGTGCCATATTAGCTCTTCTGTCAGTCAAACAAGTTGTAGGCCTAATAAAGCTAACGGTTTTAACGTTAGAGGACTCGTTTGACAACTTGATGAATTATAGAACTAATATGGCAAATTTGAAAAATTAGAGGATAAAAATGTCCTTTTCCCGAACATAAATGATAGCATCAGGCTGTGGGCTCATCCTGTTGCACAAGTTATCATTCTCACTCATAACATTCTTAATTTGTACAATTTCACCACGATGTGCAATAACGTGCAACAACAATTTCTAGCATAACTTCACCATTGCTAGTCTTTAATTATAGACCATCGACCTTAGCTACAACATAATCATACACAATTGGACGCCCAAAGTTGAAATCAGTGGAAGATGATGCACAACAATGTCTTAGTTTTTTAGAGAAAAGAAATAAGGTTTTCTTTCTTTCGTTTATGGATATAATAATATGTTTGAATAATAATGCTCAACTTATTATTTTTTTTTAAAATAAAAAAATGAAGAAAGTCATTTGTCCATATTCGGTTTGTCAATTTAACTTTCAACACGGTGACTAAATGTCAATCTAAAAATTATGGTGGTGTATTTGTAAAGTTTCCATAAATTTAATGACCAAACATGTAATTCTGTTGATCATTTTGTAAATTTTTAAAAAATTTAGGGACTTAATTGTGATTTTTTGTACAATTTTATAAAATTTCAAATGCTGATTACTTAAAATTGATGTTAGACCACATAGTTTTTAGACTCTTCTAGTGGAGCCCCAGCTTCCATACTAGGCAAAATTGACAGAACATCTCGTAATAAAACATAATATTATCTTTAATTAACATAAAGTAGCCAATTTGAGCTAGCTCCAAAAAATAATGGTCCATTTAGGAAAAAAAAATATATTAGGGGATAGTTTGGGCCAACCTAATAATGTTAGTGGTTTATTTGTAATTTTTACCTATTTGATATGTTTGTTTTTGCCTAAATGCACCATTAGTCCTTTAACTTTGTCAACTCACATTAGTTGGTCCTTTAACTTTGAAGTAGTATGACTTAGTCTTCAAATTTTGAAAAATCATACAATTTAGTTCTCAAACTTATTAAAAGGTGTGACTTAGTTCTTCGGCTGTTAGGAAAAACTACAACTTTAAGCCCTAACTTTAAATCTTTCAACAAAATGACCCTTCTATTTAGGAACTGCCATTATCTCCAAACTCATAGGTTAATACACCTTACTAAGTTGTTAAATACATAATTAACCAATTAAATAACTTACCAAATAATAATTCAAAAAAATTCTATACAACAATTTATTTTTTAATTATTTAATAATTTATATTTTTCTTATTCTTTAGGAACTACTTTGATTAATTTATTGGAAAGCAAAAAAAATATCTTTCATGCACTCCAATATTATATTGACCAATTATTTTTTAAGGTATTTTTCTCACTTTTTTCATACAAAATATGCAATATTATGGAGTTATGAATTTAGAGATCATTCTGGAAGAGTTTTTTTAAAGTAGATTTAATTTTCAAACAATTACTAATAGTATGTATAATTTAAAAGAAAAAAATATAATAATTATTAATATAAAATTAGCATCAAATCTCTAGAACTAGCTTAATAAATGGATTTCACTTAATTAGAATATTGACTATTTTTTTTATTTTGTTGGATTCCAACTAGTATTTATATTTGAGAAAAATATTTAAATTAAACAAAAAGAAGCCATTAATATGCAAGAAATTGAAGAAATAAAGAAGGTAAAGAAAAACTGAAGGAAGAAGATAAGGAAAAAATCATCCCAAAGTTAGAGGTTGGATTGTTTTTTTTGTGGAAAAATTGCTAATAATGGGGAATTTATATTACTAAAAAAGTAAGAAAATATATAGGAAAAATAAATGATCAAAATAAAGGTGGAGAAAATAAAAAAAATGGATTTTTTGGCTTTCTAGTTGGAATCCATCAAAAGAAAAAAAATTAGTCAATATTCTAATTAAGTT
Organism: Aquilaria sinensis; assembly: GCA_005392925.1. Taxonomy (NCBI): domain Eukaryota; kingdom Viridiplantae; phylum Streptophyta; class Magnoliopsida; order Malvales; family Thymelaeaceae; genus Aquilaria; species Aquilaria sinensis. Next base: position 106,597 of record SMDT01002889.1, on the reverse strand, counting down.
GGAATCCATCTATTAACCTAGTTCTAGAGATTCAATGCTAATTTCTTATTAGTAATTATTAGACTTCTTTCTTTTAAATTATACATACTATAAGCCTGAAATTGTAATTTTTCTATTACTGTTGTTTTTTGTAAAGGGGGCATATCCTTACGTTGCTTTTTTTTAATGGTTTATATAGCAATTTTTTGTAGAATAAAAAAGTTCTAAGGTATAAGAGTTTTAGCTAATACATGTATAAAAGTAGGTAAATTCTACTATTTATTTTTAAAATTTTCTTTGGAAACAAACGATAAAAAACCAAGAAAATTATAGTACTATCTTCAATAGCATGAGAATTTTAATGGATGATTTAGTTTTAAGATGATGTGGTATACTAATTCTAAATCACAAAAGATCAATACCAAAAAAATTAATTTGAAAAATTGTTTGAAAACTAAATATACTTAAAAAAAAACTCTTCCAAAATGATCTCTAAATTCATAACTCCCTAATATTGCACATTTTGTAAGAAAAAATTGATAAAAATATTTAGAAAAAAAAATTGATCAATATAATAGTGGAGTGCATAAAAGATATTTTTTTTCTTTCCAATAAATCAAGAAAAGTAATTTCCAAAAAAATAAGCAAAATATAAATTATTAAATAATTAATAAAAATTTTAAATTATTGTATATAATTTGTTTTTGAATTATCATTTTTTAAGTTATTTAATTAGTTAATTACGTATTTAACAATTTAGTAAATTTGGTAACCCATGAGTTTGGTGATAATGGAAGCTCCTAAAATGAATGGTCATTTTATTGAAAGAATAGAAGTTGGGACTTAAAGTTATAGTTTTTCCTGATAGTTGAAGGACTAAGTCACCTAATTTAAAAAGTTTAGGGACTAAGTCATACTGATTCAAAGTTAAGGGACAACTCGCGTGAGTTGGCAAAGTTGGAGGACTAATGGTGCATTTATGCCTTGATATTTCCAACAAGTTTAGATATACTGTTTCTTGGCATTGGTTTATAAAAGGCAAATAGTAAATAGTGGTTTTCTTTTCTTTTTTCTTTTTAAAAAATAGTGTTAATGATTTTGAAACTTCTCAAAACAGAAAGCTAAGTAATTAGAAACAATAACCAGTACCACTACCATACTAGTACAATTACATTCACTTCGTAGGAGATATTTGTTATTTGAGAAATAGAAAAGAAACAGATAGCTGGTTAGTTGAGAAATAGAAAAGATTACATATATATATATAGGGACCTGATGCGTGTAAAGGTCAAATAAAGCAGTAAACCCGAGTCAATGAGTTATCTCATAAAAGAAAGGACGAAAGTGGGTTAGTAAACCTTACAAGGGTCGGGGTAAATTTCCTACCCTAGGTCATTGTTGTAATCTGTAAGGTTTTGCTGGTGTGTTTGATGGTAACCAGACCTTTACGCTCAATAATTATGTGAACCCAATAAAATCTAACCACATCATCTGATCTCATAGCTAATTTTGTTCTTAGTTACACTGAAAGAAAAGAGAAATTACAAAACCCTCATTATGGTTTAACTTAACCTAGACTTTGTTCCCAATATTTTAAAAAATTTGTAGTTTACTCCCTATTATTTAAAACATTTACTAAATGCAATATATATATATATTGAAGAGATTACGATTTTTTTAAAATAACTATCATAAAATTTAAATTAGGGTTTAAAAGTTAGTGTCAGATAATGTAAAATAAGTATGAGGTAAATGATATGTTTTTAAAAATAATGGAATAAATTTTAGGTTACCCCAAACCATTGAAATTTTGTAATTTTCCTATAAAAAATTATTTGAGAGGGAAATGAACTCAAGATTATTTTCTTTTTTTTTTTTATTTGGTGAGAAGAGAAATGAAGAGAATCAAATAGAGTGCTCACGATCTAACGACTTCACCTGATGAGACTAAACTTAAATTAATACACCCACAGCAAAAAAGGAAAAACATGATAAGAAACACTAATTTTGTGATTACAAAATATTTAAGTATTTGTTTTCTTAAATATACATATAAGTATATCAAAAAAAAAAAATCGTAGCATTAAATCCGACACAGAGACAACGAAGTAGCAGGCAGTAGCAAATACCTTCTGCATTCTGGTGTATTTCGGAGAAAGCGGAGTAGAACCTATAGGACAAAATTCATTTGTGCACTATGATCTTTTTGCTTTACCTAGAAGGATTCCAAACCTTTATTTTGTCCACTTAAAATACATAATCTCCTTATCTTGTCTCAAATATGGTCACTCCCATCAATTTCATTGGTTAATTTTAACAGAATTTTTTATATTGGTACATATATTTTTCACCCACGTACACTAAGGGGTGAACACTATTCGGTTAAAATTAAAAAAATTAAAAATTTGAAAAAATTTGAAAATTTAGTTTGGTTAATTTAGTTTTTCAGTTCGGTTTCGGTTAAGAGTGTCGGTTATTTTGGTAACCGAAAAAATTGAAATTTTTTCAAGTCATATTTGAAGGTTTTGATGGGCTAGTTGATAGATTTAAAAGGATAAAGGGTTGAGTGGAAGGTAGATAGAATAATGATGGCTTCTTTTGGGGTTTGATCCATCACCTCTCTTCTGCCCTGACACCGTCCCAGCCCCCCCTATTGACTCTGTATCCCTTCACCCCTGCCGGCTACTGTCGCCCCAACCCTCTACGCTTCTTTGCCATCTTCCTCACCGTCTACCGTCGCCCTCGCCCTGCCATTTGCCCTCCCCCTCCACTCGCCTCCACCCTCGTAGCCATCGCTCGCGCTCTGTGACTCTATCCCCCCCCCCCCCCCCCCAATTGCAACGACGTTGTATCTCCTCACCCTTACCATCACCCCAACCATCCACGCTCCTCTATTGTCTCCCCCCGCTGTCTGGCCTCGCCCTCGCCCCGCCGTTTGCCCTCCCCTTTTACTCGCCTTCACCCTCGCGGCCTCACCCATGCCTTCTGCTCAACTTCACCATAAGATACGTACAAACCCTAGAATGGCCCACAATTTCTTGCTATTTAGTTGTTTAAGCCACTATTTTTCCTCTTTGTTATAAGTACATCACTGTGTTAAGATGTTACTTTTTTCAGTTATTTAGATTTTAAATTGAACCGAATCGAATATTTTGGTTATTTTGGTTTTGTTTTACTTCGGTCTAGACGCTTAATTTGATTAATTCAATTTATAATCATAATAAATCAAAATATTCAATTCGGTTTGAACCGAATAATTAGTCCTACTTATGCTCAAATTCTTAATTTTTTCCCTCTAACGCTACCACCTTTCCAACTCGTCATTACCTTTGTCTTCCTTCAATCCCATTGTTGGTCCGTCCACCCATTTTGCAACCCGTCGCTTCTGACACTGCCACCTTTATAACTCATTCCCTCCTCTGTCTTCCTTTAAGCATTATTTTGTTCGAGACTTGAAAATTCAAAGCCACAAGCTCCTTGGTTTGCAAACTACACATGCAAGAACCGAGCCACACCCTTTTCCTCCATGAGTCACACGACACAACTCTAATGTCTCTTATCTGATTCCCAGAAAGAGAATGCCCATCTTCTCCTACATATGGCAATCCCAACTTGATTCAAGTTTTTCCATGTTTGCCACCCTCAAAACCTTTCCTTTCTTCTTTCGTCGATTCCACCCTAAGTCCCGCTTCACTTCCCTTCTTTCCAAGTTCTTTGATTCTACTTCTATCAATGCCATCATTGCTATGACCACCTCTTTTGGCCCTGCTGCTCATGCCACTATTTCCTTCTCCATCACGTAGGTTGCCATCACTATTGAGGCAAAGCTTCCAGATTTGAGAAGTTCAAGCTTCCAAATCATAGAGACCCACATGGACCTGGGGTTTAGAGCTAAAGTAAAGGAAGCTCTTTGTTTTGTTGAAGCTTTCCAATTTCAATGGGATTTCAATGGGTATCCACATAAGCTCTTAGATTTCAATGGTTTGATTTTAATGGGTATCGGCATAAACTCTCTAATTTCAATGGGCAATGCCCAATTTGTTGAACCACCCACAAGATTTAGAGAATACAAAAGTTGAGATTGGATATCAGATTGAAGCCAAAATGTTGTCGAAGGAATCGGATCTCACCAAACTGCATCATTTACAGAACATCTTAACAGAGGGAGCCATTGTTTTTATAGGATCTTGTCAGATGACTACATTATACATTATCGGAGGGTATACTGTGCTGATAGGAACCCTTGTGTTTGTGAATGCATGGGCAATACAGAGGGACCCAAAAGGTGTGAAAGGATGTTGGGAGTTTTAAGCCGACGAGGTTTCAAGGCATGGGTGAAGTGGAAGGGTACTGGTTGTTGCCGTTCAAGCTTTGTTCAGGGTGGTTCTTCTTCCATATTTATTATCATTCTCCGCTAACCCATTGTTACCTTTTTGGTGACCAACGGGGCAAGGATGGTGGCGATTGAACATGGTGAGGGCGGTATAGAGAGAGATAATGGTTAAAGTGGTAAAATTTACTAGATTGAAAGGTGATATAAGTAAAAATAAGAAAATGTACGATTAATGTTATTTTTTTTTAATAGAAATTTTGTCAAAGATAATTAAAAAAATTGACAAAAAAATTATGATTGAGATAAAAAAAAAACAGAAACTTTAAAATGATAAAATAAAAGATAAAAATTTATTTACAATAATGTAAAATTATTAGAGACAACAAATAAATTTTATCTGAGCTAGAAACATAATGGAAGTATCCCATTCGATCGGATGGGATCCATGGCCACGCAAACAAAGCACGGCTGCTACATGCATACCACCCCTAGTCTAGGGCGTCAACATCTCGTTTTTTCCGTCAAATATCTCGCACCTTGTCCCGAATCCATACCCTCACTTGTTCTTCTAATTTTCAAAAATATCCAGACGCAAAAAAAAACCCACCTGATCTCTAGTTTCCCTCTCTTAACCCTTGTTTTGCTTTGCATTATATTATACTCAAAGTACCCAAAAAAATATATATACAGTATTTCCTCCGCACCAAATGGATTAAATTATTTGATTTGCTACGAAGGTTAAAAAAATAGAGAAAATTATCTTATTTTTATTTTTATTTTTTTACACATAAATTAAGAAATTGAGAAAGGTAAATATTGAAGTGATACTCTAAAAAATAGTATAGTAAAATATTTTACTAAATATAAAAATATTATAAAAAATTAAAATTGTCCAAAATAAAATATATATTGTAATAATATTGGTACACATGAAATATTTCTTGAAACGAATACCATAATATCCTCCTCAGATTTATTAATCAATTCAATTTGGTTATAGACTTCTCTTACATCTTTAAGTTACACAAATTATCTCAAAAGTGAGAGTTAGAATTGAAAGTGAGAACAGAAGAAGTAGAACGCCATTTTTTGAAATTTAAATAAATGAAAATGTTGTAAAATTGAAAGTTTGAGTAACAGCTGAGAGCGAAAACGGAAACGAGAGACTGGAAGCAACCAGACCAGTTATGGAACTTAACTCCTTCCTATGGCATTCTCCTCTCAAACTTTCTATCTTCAAACCCGCCCGCAGTTTCTTTATTAATTTTACCTGAAAGGCCTCGGCATCAGCTTGGTCTTCACGTTTGTCACAAAAAAAAAAAAAAAAAAAAAAAACACAGTTTCACCAAATTAAATTTTGGCCAAAATACCCCTATAGTCCCTGAACTCGGTTAACTAGGACCTTTACCACCCTGAACTTCAACTCGGCTCGGCTCAGTCCCTGAACTTCATTAAGTGGGTCGGTCAACCCCCTTGACTAACATGTGCCAGTCACGTGATGCTTTAAACCTAACGCCGTTTAGGGAGCCAACTTTGTCTTTGGCAGCTCCTTCCTTACGTTGACCTGGATCTGGACCGCTCTTCCTAAGTCATATACGAGCAAGTCTCAGGCGGATAATAGAAAAACTTCAACCCAGATCCGAATCCAAAGATCACAATGAATGGCTTTGAGCAAAACGCTGAGAGGACGAAGTAGGGGCTGTCAGTGACGGTGATGATCGAGTTCAAGCCGGAAGCAGTGTCGGCATTCAAGGAGCTTGTGACAGAGCTTGCCGTTTGCGACCGGTAGTTCGCGTCGCTGCCGTCGTTGACCAGCCTCACTGCCATCGTCGACGTCACATGGGGCCATCAACAACGATTCGAAGCAGCTTAGGGAAGGTTTCCCACAGAAAACTATATTCAAGTTGCTGGAAGAAAACGGCTTTAGTGTGGGATCTATACCATCCAACTTTGCTTTCTACAGGTAATTGAACTTGCAATTGCAATTTGCTAATAAATTTTCAAGGCACCAGCCACTGTTCAAACACTCCTCATACGGCGTTAGGTTTAAAGCATCACGTGACTGGCACATGTTAGTCAAGGGGGTTGACCGACCCACTTAATGAAGTTCAGGGACTGAGCCGAACCGAGTTGAAGTTCAGGGTGGTAAAGGTCCTAGTCAACCGAGTTCAGGGACTATAGGGGTATTTTGGCCTTAAATTTTCAACCAACAAACCAAACTCGATCGTTGAAGAGAAGGACCTCTCACTGCTCAGCAGTCTCCTCCCTCTCTCTCCATTTTACCTGATCTTCAGTGCGATTGCAATGTTGCTTGCTGCATCCGCAACCTCACCGGCCTTTGGGACGTTTGGGATCGGACATTCCCCTATAGGCACCCGTCGGTGGAGGGTGGCCGTCCGATCAACCGCCACCACTGCGGTGGCTCCTATCTTGACTAAATTACAGGAGGAGTGCGCTACTCCTCTGCCGCTACTGCGCCATGTGGCTGACTCTTTGACAGCCGACATGCGCGCCGGGCTGGCCGTTGACGGCGGCAGCGATCTCAACATGATTCTCAGCTACATTGATAAGTTGCCTACTGGGTAAGTTCGTTTCCTTTTGAACCCTGCTTTTTAATATTTGCTTATGGTTGAGACTTTAGATTTGAGACTAGTGAGCATGTATTATAGTTTGGATCAAGTTGAGATTTTTATCTCTTAATTTGCTCCAACTTCGATTTTTCATGCCAAAGTTGTGAACTTCCAAGCGAAATACTTGTTTAAGCCTAAGGTCCCGTTCTGAACATATTTGCAATCTTGAGTTGCTTCAATTACATGATCATGAAAAGAATAAGGCGAGTAAGTTTCTAGCATGGGATATTGAAGTGCTAATTTGGTCATTTTATTGGATGAAAGGAATGAGAAAGGATTGTTTTATGCACTGGATCTTGGTGGAACAAATTTCCGCGTGTTGAGGGTGCAATTAGGTGGGAAGCAACAGCGTGTCATTGACGCTGAATTTGAGCAAGTTTCAATTCCTCAAGAGCTGATGTCAGCTACCTCTGAGGTCTGCTACCTGTATTATGTTCAGTATTGTGATAAACCCTTGCTCCTCCGTTATCTTGTCTTCGATGTATGGTCATGCGGAGTCATGAATGCAGGAGCTTTTTGATTTCATTGCTTCTGGGCTGGCAAATTTTGTGAAAAAGGAAAGTGGGAAGTTCAGCGTACCAGCAGGCAGAAAGAGGGAGGTTGGATTTACTTTCTCTTTCCCAGTGAAACAAACATCGATTGATTCAGGCATATTGATCAAGTGGACCAAAGGTTTTGCAGTCTCAGGAACGGTTAGTCTTTTTTCCATTTAGCCCTGAGTTTTTGCATATGGTTTTAGATCATATGGGTTCACTGTAAATATTATATCATGCCTAGACTTATCGGGTGACCAAGGTTCCCGGTATACTGAAAGTTGAGATTTAGGAGTCAGTTTGGTCACTGTGTTTGCATATGAAACAAGCTGAATTTAGGATATAAAGGCAGTATGAAAATACAAATTAGTCATGCTTGGCTTGTCTGAGGCCTGGTTTGTTTGTTTCTGATCATGTTTTCTCTTGTTGTCTGATTTCCTCATACTATAAGCTGATGAAGACTTCTAACGTAACTTGTCAGGCAGGAAAGGACGTGGTTGCATGTCTAAATGAAGCCATGGAGAGACAAGGATTAGATATGCGAGTTGCAGCTCTGGTATGGTTTCTCTTTATACTGTGATACAGCCTGTCAGAAAGCTCTTATTGTAGTAAACAGTACAATTTTGTAACATCTGAGGCTTAACAGGTGAATGATACCGTAGGAACACTAGCTGGAGCCAAATACTGGGATGATGATGTCATGGTCGCTGTCATTTTGGGTACAGGAACAAATGCTTGCTATATAGAACACATCGATGCCATCCCGAAATTAGCGGGGGAATTGCCCCTTTCTGGGAGAACGGTATTTTTTATGCTGCTTATCTTGTAGACATGTTTTAGATGAACTACTTGTAGAAACTCCAATTTCATCATCATTCCCATTATACAGATTATAAACACAGAATGGGGAGCATTCTCTAAATGTCTTCCTTTGACCATATTTGACAGAGATATTGATGCTGCTAGCATCAATCCAGGAGAGCAGGTGAACTCAAAACTATGGATTATGCTACTTTGCTTGTTAATGCTGATTTAATCCATTCTTCTCATGTCATGTCACAGATATTTGAGAAGACAATCTCTGGAATGTATCTTGGTGAAATCGTGAGGAGAGTTTTGGTACATATGGCTGAGGAAGGTGCTCTTTTTGGAAATTCTGTGCCACAAAAACTATCCACGCCTTTTATACTAAGGTAACTATTTATGTCTTAAAAGCATGCTTGCTGATGATATATATCATCCTTGTCTGTTCATGAATTCTTTGATTTTCGTACTCTGGTAATCTTTGTCGTTTTTGGATTACCAAGTAAGAACTTATTCTATAATCTATTCTTTTGTATTTAATTGCTGTTTTTGCTAGATTAGATAAATTACATGGTAACATGTATCCCAATTCAGCACGCTTAGATCACAACACCCTCTCTTAGAAATGGGAGTGATCTTAATTCATTGATGTGGAGTTTTATCTTCCTTTCAAATCCATTCTGCTTATCGAAATGACTTTGTGTAATGTAGGACACCTGATCTTTGTGCAATGCAGCAGGACTTGTCAGATGATCTTCAGAATGTAGGATCAATCCTATATGATGTAGCCGGGGTCTTGCAACTGAGAGACCTTAGAACTATGTATTAATGAAGAAATTTCATATAAATAGTACATTCAGACACACTTGGCAGTTCTGTCATTCATTTTTCTTGACAAAAAGATACATGTATATTAATGTAGCTTATGTGCCATCTCCCAGGTCGACTCCACCATATATTCAAGAAAGATCGTCGTGGAAGTTTGTGACACCATTGTGAAGCGAGGAGGCTGCTTAGCCGGTGCAGGGATTGTCGGTGTGTTGCAGAAGATAGAGGAGGGCTCGAAAGGTCTAATCTCCAGAAAGCGGACTGTGGTGGCCATGGATGGAGGTCTTTATGAGCACTACGCACAATATCAAAACTATTTAAAGAATGCTGTCATAGAACTTCTAGGCACAGTGATGTCCCGCAGTGTGGTAATAGATCATTCAAAAGATGGCTCTGGGATTGGGGCTGCCCTCTTGGCTCCTACAAACTCGAAGTACAACTATGATACTTAATTCCAGAATATTGTTCGCAGTATAATTCATCGACTGTAACAGGATAAAAACACATTTTTGTAAACTAGCCGTTGAGAATAAATGTAAGACAACTGTAATTTAATTATGTTGAATCCCATCATTTTTACAGTTGACAAAGGATGTTTAGTTTCGTTAGAACTTCCGTAGCGACGTTCTGAGAAAGCTTTGAAGTTCAAAAAGTCGTTGCTTCTAGTTCCTTGTATGCAGAAGGTGAGCCTGGGCCCCCGTTAGAGCCTATATTGCTACTTCTTCTATAAAGTAGACACTCTTAGCAAACAATAAATATGCTCTTTTAATATTTACTTATTTTATTGTCATTAAGATTGAAAAAAAAAAGCATTATCTTCAACATACAATCATATAAAAGAGAACCTCCATCTGCTTTCCTCCTCATCGTCCTTTGGAAGAAAAATACCAGGTGAAACATATTGCATCAAATTAAAAGGTCATTCAACTAAAAAGGTTAAATATAAGAATTTTGACCTTTTTTTTTTTTCCATATTCCGAATATAATACAATTTGTTTGAGAACACAAAAACAGAGTTTTTCTTTTATCTTAATAAAGACTTAAACCAACTCTGATGAACTCATTTTTTTGGATATACAACTCTGATGAACTTGAAGTTACTATTACAGCACTACTTTTTTTATAGCCCAATTGGGCATTACGGTTTTATTTTATTTTTTTCAGAAAATTGCGCATTGCTTTTGCAAGTACCGGTCTAGAAGACGGCCCAAGCAACTGCGCCAATGGAGCTGGAGCAGCCGGTCCAGACCCAGTGGCAATCTGCACACCAATCATGTCCTTCACAAGAGAATCGGGTTCCAAATCAGAAATTTGTATGCAAGCTATTTTAATTGTCAGAGTGCTCCTGAAACTAATTAATAATAGGCAATCATGTACTAAATTTTCATTTCGTGCTACTAAGCCCTCTAACGGACATCAAATGTTTGTATAACTTAACGACGCTGCGTCTTTCAACCGTCCACGCCTCGTGTTGATTGGAGTACATTTCAGCTTGAAAAAGATTTCTTCTAAGCGCCTGTTTAACTCCAGATTCACAGCAAATTTTCGTTTCCGTGCTTCGGATTTCCCAGTTTCTGGAAAAAAAAAACCTTCCCTCCAGCTATGGTATCTTCACCCCATCTGATAATTGTTTCCTTTGACTAATCTCTTTGTTGAATTTCTGACCTTTCCGTCGATTCGGCAGATCCGGTTCATATTGTTGCAGAACAGGCAAGGCAAGACTCGTCTGGCCAAGTACTATATTCCTCTCGAGGACACGGAGAAGCACAAGGTGGAATACGAGGTACCTTTTGTCCTCCTTCCACTTTTCCCCGTTCAATTTTATGCCTGGATTTTTAGCTAGGGTTCCATTTGCTTTTGTTTATTCGCAGGTTCATCGATTGGTTGTCAACAGAGATCCTAAGTACACTAACTTCGTTGAGGTTGGTAATTTATTGGATTAAGTACTTTCCTTTAATTTCGGATGTTCTTTAATTCCATCTCTTGAATCGAGAAGCTATGATCAAATTTTAAAACAATCAAAAAATCATCGCATGCTTCTGCAGATTCATGTTTTTTGAGCCAGATCCTGCTTGTAAGAACGGTGACCTCTTTTGAGGTTTCAGTTTTTTGCATATGATTGTTTTTGGTGTACCCATTTGTCTTCACCTGTGTAAAGGATCTTCAATGGGTACTCTCTTTTTGGCATAACTGCTAGTGGTGATGAATCTGGATGTTCATTCTTTGAACTGATATGGGGCGAGATGCAATCATGTTGCATGTACATATGATAATTTGTTTTGAACTAGCGGTCTGCTCAGTGATCCACTTGCTTTTGGCAGTTCCGCACGCACAAGATAATCTATAGGCGTTATGCTGGATTGTTCTTCTCATTGTGCGTGGACATAACAGACAATGAGTTGGCATATTTGGAGTGCATCCATTTGTTTGTCGAGATATTGGATCATTTCTTCAGCAATGTCTGTGAGCTAGACTTGGTTTTTAATTTTCACAAGGTATGAGAACAAGTAGGGTTTGTCCTCTTGATTCATGAATGCTTGATTTTTTCCCGTTCATTGTCTTGTGTGTTATTCTGTGTCATTTCTCTTTTGTCCTTCTGCTAATATCCTGTTTCATGCAATCAATTTTAGTTGACGTTTTTGGCTGAGTTCCCTCTGTTTATGTCTTAGAAACAATCATGTGCACCGGAGATAGCAGCTAGTGACCAGGGAGCAAGTTTTCCTTATTCTTCTTGAACTTTTTCCATGTCAAAGAAGAGAATTGGTTCATGTTTTAACAGATATGGACATGCGGTTTGCCCATTAGGCTTCACTGAGGCTTGGAAATAGTGCTTCTTAGTCTTCATAATGCGCTTGAAAATTTTGTGTCATTGATGCTGCTGTTTCTGTTTATTCACTTATGTAACTGAGCAGTCAGATAGAACTTTGCATCCCCAATTGATGAAACTAACAGAATATTTAATTTTTCCCCTTTGTGGTTACCTATGTGTCTTTGTCACCGAGATTCCTTTATGATCTGCTATGTGAAGTGCAATCTTCCATATGATGTAGACTCTCTCCGCACTTCTTTATAGGTCTATCTGATTCTTGATGAGTTCATTCTGGCTGGAGAGCTACAAGAAACAAGCAAGAAGGTTTGCGGTTTTCTTGAGCTTTTGTCTGTTATTTTATTTTGTGCTCCATATCAGTGCCGAGTATCCTCTCTTTGCAATTTGTATTTATGCATTTCGGGAACTTCTTGGACTTCAGAACTTTCTTTCTGCGTCCATATTGTCATTCTCACTGGCAATTAGTATAATTGGGACACTTCTTGCAGGCAATTATAGAGAGAATGGGAGAGCTGGAGAAGTTAGAGTGAAGCTGTTTGTGCAGCATTGAGAGAGTTGATCAAATACAATTTCTTCAGTGTTTTTTTAGTATGTCTTCGAAATTAAATAGCCACCTTCCTTTGCTGTAGCTAAGGTAGATGATCCGTTTGTACGGTGGGGAATGTTAGTGATTCTTTACATCCTGTTTGTGAGTGAGGCAAGTCATAGAAAAGGGAAAAACTAGACGTACTTGAAATATTTTCCAAGATTGATTTATATCGTGAGTTACGTATCCAATACTACATGTTCTAAATAATATTTGGATCACTGGAATTTTAAGTCCTCTGGGTAATTTTTACTGACAACTCATTATAAAAACCGTTTAATGTGAAAAATTACGCACATTTAGCATCAGAATAACCTCTTGACCTGAGGCGTTAATTATGGAAGGGATTCATGCGCCAGTGGATTTGTAACTTGTTCAATATAGCTAAGCCCAATAATGAATGCATTGGAAATCACTAGTACTGGTCATCCTTTCATCTTCTATCGACCATAGCAGTTCAAGGTGACAAGCCCTGGACCGGGCTTCTAAAGCCTGAACGTCCAAGTGGCGTTTTTACGGCCTGGCTGTTAGAATGGTTTATCGCCTCCCCTTCTTAGATGGGAATATGTCTCCCGTGTGAATGCTATGTATGATAGGATGGGGGCATTGTTGTCACTATAAAATACTTCAAAGGCGCTCATTACATAGCAACCGCAGGGGCAGTGCAGCTCGTGGTCGCAATCTGCTCTCGCTTTCTTCACACAGAGGACTGAAATGCTGCTGTTTTTTTACCATTTCCGACAGCAAGGAAGAACCAGCCATCAATGGCTGCTGGAGCTGCAGAACTGAACTGTGCTTGGGAAGAACTGAACCGCGTGATGATGCGGAGAAGATGGAGGAGGCATTTGACATTACAGCGGGAGATTCTTGCTGTTCCAGTTGCCAGTTCCGGGATTGGCTTTGGGTTGCTGAAGTTCTGGCAGCTCTGTGCTGAGCTGAGAGTTGCATTGCCCAAAGCTGTTGCTCTTGTTTTGATACGCTTGCATGACTCAGATGAAGAGTGCCAGAAAGAGCTGTATTAAGACATTGAGGAAGCTGCGCTTGAACCTACAGTTTTGGTGAACCAGCATGTCAATATTCTTACATCATCCCTTTTGTCATGACATCTTTTAATAAAATCTACAGTGTAAAATCCTTAGGCATAGTAGGAGATAGGAAACCTGTGATGCAGCAGCTGAGATCCGGTTCACATAAGTTGAAGGCAAATAATGAGTTTGTTGTATTGAGTATGGCAAGATGGACTGTTCAGGAAGTGGCCGAAGGTAGGGAACCTGGAGTTGAGATGATGATCCAGTACCTTTTCCTATTGTATTAGCTTCTAAACTCCTACCTCCAGTTGATAAAGACAAGAAATCAAAATGCTGCCATGAATCAGAAGGGCAAATTGTGAGAACAGGAAGCAATGGAGCCACAAAAGGGGATGGGTTTGGTGTTAAAGGATGCATGCTTGCAGGGGCCTACAGGACATAAACATAGGGAAGTTCAATAGTTGAGCTAACCTGTTTAGCACCATGCACCTGAAATGTTGTGAAATGGGCTTGATCCTCGTGAAGTTTAGGGCGCCAAGGAAAAACTGAATTTCTTGCTTCGCAAGGATTTCCATTGGCAGTATAAGTCCCACATCCGCTAGCAGTTGTGGTGATGTTAATACCGTCTGGATTAATTCTATTAGAGTTAGCACGGGGTAAATGAACTCCCTTCGATTCTTCATGATGATTCGGTTCAATAGTCTGTAAAGACCAGTTGACTTTGCCTTCTTGCTTTTTCAAAGCTTGAATAAAATGACTAATGCAAACATGAGCCACAGACCTCTTCACCACTTTCTTCGCTATTTTGACTTCAGAAACCTGATCATTTCATTAAGCACCATAAGTTTATCAGCTCTTCAAGATTCTCTAGTACCTCTCTGACCATGCAGACAACAGATGTAGGAAAGCTTTACATTCACCCAATAGTTGTGGAAGATATTCTTTGCAAAAACAAAAAGAAGTCCTTTATACCATTTTACTTGAACAATTCTCCGAGGAACTTTGTCCGGACCTGGAAATTGATGTTTGCACCCAAGGAGGAAGTTTAGCAGCACCAGACCTGATATTAGTAAATTAATGAGGAAACTCATACATGTAGTTGAATCTTGTATGAGTTGAGAAGGAAAAGGGAATACTGTGAGCGATTTTGGCTTCCAACACCAACAGTTGCGGTCGAGAAAAGGCCTGGCCACAATGTGATACCTTGCAAGGCAGAAAATGGAATTACAGTGGCATCATTCATATATGCAAAACACGGAACGATTTGATGAAAGCTCAAACACGCAATATATTTACCATTTTTGCCTGGTTCCTTGATCATATGTCGTAGAGCAGGCTGGCTTTCCATGGCTGTAACCTAAACATAAATTTGCTCTCAGTTTTGAAGGAACCCATCAAAGATACACCTTTTATTTAGAGATCGATGCTTACTTCTTGTGAGATTGCAAATACTCTGTCATGGGGCGTCACCTGCTGCTCAGATTGCTTCAACCTATTTAAGGAAAAAGAGAGACTAAGAGCAACAAAATCTATAACTTTTCTTTCTGTCTTTATCCACCAAAACTAGAGCTAGAGCAATAAAATGCAGCAATAGCAGTACCTAAGTACTCACCCTGATTCAATGCTAAATTCACGCGACATGCACATTGTTCCAGGAAGAATTGGGTTTTCATCATTATTTTTACTGGATGAGGGCATGTTATGGTTCAAACTCATACAAGGAACAGAACAGTCCAGGCCAGAATCCTTCACTTTGCTTTCAAGAAAATCAGTGTGCTCCAGAGAAGCAGTTCTGTCAGAAGAGATCACCTTAGCAGACTCATTGCTTGAGTTATCATTGGACAGAAGTTCATCCGCAGCAGCTTGTGTATGGGAATTTGGGGTCATGCCTTCTACTTGATCTGACGATGAAACTCATGAGACCAGAACCAATCAAAGGGCATCCAAACAGAAAGAAAAGAAGAAGAGAAAATATAAAAACAAGTTGTGAGCAGGTATATGCATAACCTTCAATTTGGATGGCCGGATTCATGGAACATGCTCCATCTTTATCGTCATCTCGGAACATTCCTGCCAGCGCAAATAGAGTTTGTACCGCCTCTTCCTCATCTTTAGTGATTGACCCAGAAACAGTCGGTTTACGTTTCTAGAGAGCAGGTTAAACAACATAAACCAAACATCTCAACTCTAACTGAAGAACATTTAAACTTGGTAGAACAATGACTGACCAACTTCCGTTTACGTTTCTTTATATCATCCTTTTTACGTGATTCCACTCCACCAAGTGTATGATTCCATTTCTTTGATTTTGGTGAATGGAAAAAGGTAGATTTGTGATTGCGCTTCTTCATGGCTGTAAATAAAAAATCATATTCCCACCATACATACCAGGAAGCAATAAAATCATGTTACTAATTATAATCAAAATGTGTAATTGGTGCGTAAACCATACAATACCTCCCAACACAATCCAAACTTTTTGTGATGAACCCAACACACAACCCATTCATGTATCAAAAGAACCATTGCACCATAAAAGTTGAAGCTTCAACACATGGATGGAATTAGAGAGAGAGTACATTGGCAGAATAAAGTGTCCACGAAAAGAAAGAAAAAAGCAAAAAGCTTTGCCGTTTAGCTGTTAAAACTGTCATCTCCGTCCAAGTTCTTTTACTATAAGCATGCTTTTGTAAGATATTTTGCGAAAGTTAGAAACGTTAGCATTTTATATGGGAATTGGAAAACTCTAAATAAATAAATAAAACCCTTTTTTTTTTTTTACTGTTCTCCATTTTAATAAAAGATTTTTCCTTTTTTTAATAATAAAAAAGGTTCCCCTTATGACTCAAAATAACTAATACGACCATATTTTGAAAACTTGAGAAAGAAAACTAGAAAAAGATTTTTACAACTAAGCGGCCGTTTTTTCTATTTGCTCCGGCCCAAACCCAAAATCTATAATAAAACAAAATGAGAAACTTCACTGGTACACCATGAAGCAATTTTATTTCAGAAGCAGATAGAAATCACCTGAACGAAGCTTCCGTGGGACAGAGGCATGATCGACGGCATTAAGGTCATCATAGAACTGCAAAACAGAAAGACACCAAAGAAAATCTTTCAAAAAATCTGCAAATATATATACTCATAAATGAAATCAAAAGGAAAATGAGGAAGCATTTTGTGTCTAGCCTGGAAATGTACACTCTATTTATTTACCGTTCTGGGAGTGGGAGCTCTAAATCTCTTGGCACTGAAAATAGACTGTGAAGGCGAGGGACACTCGATTTCTCTATCAGACGAATCGCAGCCCATTGTGCGGTCTTCGCTGCCGTTGCTCGGACTTGCTGCGCCATCGACGGAGCTTATTCTTCTAAGTTTCTTCGATTTCTCAGAAAAGAATTCCTCGCCAATGCCATTGAACCCTTCAAATCAAAACCCAGAAAGAAGATAAAACAAGAGACAGATTCTTTTATCCGTTTCGCTGCCATCACAGATACGAATAAGAATGTAGGAGAAAAGGACAAAGAACTGCCGTGGGGCTTTGCGTAAATTTACCAGAGACGAGCTTGTGCCCAGATTGTTTATTATTCTGTCGGCTCGCTCCACGCCTCACGTCTCTAGTCTTGTCCATTTCTACGACGGTGATGATAATTATTCTCACACATCTACCTCTCGAAAACGGCTTCGATGGTTCGAAAATCAACGAGACGTTTCTGAATTTTTGGTTCGTTTAGCGAAAAGTAGGCCGAAAAGGAGGCGTCTCTTCCATTCTGAAATAAAAAATCGATGTAGTTGCCAGGGGATCACTTCTTCGTCTCTCTTACTCCTTAGAGCTAGCACAGACAAAAAGAAAACCGAGACATCGATTGCTGAATCGATCTTTGGAACACGAAAAAGAGAATCAGGTTCTTGGTTAAATAAAGCGATAAAAAAGTTGACAAAAGGAAAAGGAAGAAGAAACAGCACGCAAAACAAAAAAAAATTATCGGAAGTTAGTGCGACTAACTGGACCAAAACCCATTTCACAGAACCCAGAGATTAACCAGAGAAGTGAAGACGTATGGAGAGAGAAAGAAGAAAAGCGCCATCGGCGGAGGTCGGGGCTGAGTTGAGAATCAAAAGAAAACTTATAAGATGAAAACCGTAAAAATGGGTGGGAGCAAATTTCAGAATGGTCTCAGATCAGGAATCCATCTCCGTGCAGTGAAGTGGAAATGGAATGGAGAGACCCATTTCATTATTCGGACTTCACATTCCTTTGTCCCAAACTCCTAGAAGACAGAAATCAGTAGCCAGCCTCTGTTAAAGAAAAACCGTCCGATCTCGACAGCGACGATAGGACAGATCTTTCTGATGTGTCAGCCACGTTGGATTCGTGACGTGAAGAATTAACGGTTGAGATTTCCTAGCGGCAGCAAATGTAGGACCATTATGTGGTCTTGGGATCGCTTCAGGAAATAAACAGAAATCTGCTCATTAAATGATGTGACTAAATCGGTTAATTCAGCTCTAAGCAAGTAGTGGATTCGAATTAAGATTAGTGATGAGAAACATGATTGTTAGAATTAGAGGGATGACCAGCCCGTATTAATTTGGTGATCAGATTCAGATTCAGATGAAGAGTAGAGTCCACCGGATCATGCAATGAGCGTGACATGGTAAGTAAGTCTAATAATAGCAGGAGGCGAGGAGCAGACCAGAACCAGAACCAGAACCAGAACCAGAACCAGAACCCAAGACCAGGACCAGGACCCGGATGGATATCTCCTACCCTACTACCATGTATACATTCTTCTTTCCTTCACAGCATTACACGAATCACAATCATCTCCTCCTCATCCCTAATATTTGGACCATCATACCCCACCCGGGTTTCCTCAAGAAGCCCATTCCAAGCAAGCCCAACTCCAATTCGATGGGATAAATGTGACTTTGGGTCCCAAAACTTTGCAATCGTTTCTATTTCGGTCTTTAAACATTTCACTTTTTTAATGAGTTAGTCTTAAAACATTTCACTTTTCTTACCAAGCCCTAAAGCCCTGAAACGGTGTACACAGTTAGTACTAAAATTGATCATTTTTCCAACATCAACTTTTTTAAAACTACAATTTAAAATGTCTGATAGCTATCTTATAATAAAATCAAACTTTAAAAAATTCTACAATTAATACACCATTTAAATTACCATTTTTCTCTTTATAAATCATATTCTTGTTCAGTAACTATCCTTCAATAAGTATAGAACTATAACTGTTAATATTTTAGTAAAGTTTTAGGACTAATTTAGAAAAATTAAAAATTTTACAACTTAAACATGTAGAGGTATTCATCCAACCTAATAACTCCACAAAATCATATCATCTATAGGATTGATCCGATCCCATGGTTATGTGGGTTTCAG
Source organism: Aquilaria sinensis (assembly GCA_005392925.1). Classification (NCBI taxonomy): domain Eukaryota; kingdom Viridiplantae; phylum Streptophyta; class Magnoliopsida; order Malvales; family Thymelaeaceae; genus Aquilaria; species Aquilaria sinensis. The sequence goes on along the minus strand of SMDT01002889.1, from coordinate 87,645 downwards.
GTGCGTCAAATCGGTTCGGTTTGTAAAGATAGTAACCCTGATAATGCATGTAGGTCAATATGGGTTGGGAATGCAAAATATGGTGAAACCCGAATTGACTCTATGACCCTTTAAATTTAACTTGGACGAACCTCTAGCGGCCCAAAACAAAAATGCTAGCCCTAGTCCCAGTCCAATTTCTTATTTCTGATTCTTGGTTAATCATGTTTTTGGTTTTATGGGCATAATTGACCGTCCCATTTCATTTCTTTGTTTCTATTTTTCATTCTAAGAAGCCGAGAACTAATTAATCTTATGAAATGAATTTTTTTGGTTATAATGATTGATGATTTGGAGTCAATTCATTTTAACTTAAGTTAACTTAATAAAAAATTACTTGTTTTTATTTTTATATTTTTTTTTACTCAAAACCAATTTTATTTAAAATTCAATATTATGTAAGTATAATATTTCATTAAAAATATAATTTTTATAATCTCACTAAATTTTTATAAATTTTCTAGCTTTAGACATTAAAAAGAAAAGTTTATAAAACTTTAATAACATTATAATTTTTTTTTTAAATCAATTATTACACCTACATAATATTGACTTTCATTTAATGATTCCTTTAATTGTTTTTGGTAACTCCAACTGCTACAAACAAGTAATGCTTAGTCTCTTATGTTTCCCCAGTTTCATTTGTGTCATCTATCATCTAATGGTTCCTTTAATTGTTTTTATTAAAGATTCTTAAAAAAATTGTTTAGCTTTTTAAAAGGATAATGTGCTTGATAAAAAAAATAAATGGATGAACTGAAAACCTGGTTATATCAAATCGAACCGAATAGTTTTTTTTTTTCTATTGTTCGGGTTTAATTGGGTTTTATAAATATGTAGGTCGGGTCGGATTCTGTAGAACCTGGTGATGTTCGCCTCGTGTGAACGCCCTTACAAATAGAAAAGTAGGACAAAATTTAGGATTAAGAATGAGATTTGCCCCATGTTCAGCAGGCAAAGGGTTTTTTTTTTTTTTTTTTTTTTTTTCCCCCCCCCTTTTTCCCTTCCTTGAATTACCCAAAACTAAAAAACAAAAAACTTGTATTGCTATAAACTGAAAGCATGAAAATGTTATTCAGCTTTAAGCTCACAGGAGTAGCAAGTAGAGAAAATCTGTGACTGACATAACCCGATTTCTAGGTTCATTTGAACCAAGAATAGATTTATTAAGCAGGAGAAGCGAGGTTAAGGAATGGGGGGCCCTCCATGTTAAGGGCACTTGTGTCTGCCTCCGTGGGTGGTCATATCACGGTAACAAGGGCACTCGTCATAGTTGCCGGAAGTGCCCGAAGGAACACAGCCGCAGCGAGCGCAGCAGGTGCCGCAGGCGCGGTGGCAGAGCTTGGGCCTCGATGATTCTTGACATCTAGCAATGCAAGCCGCATCACAATCTAATAAATCCCAAACAGGAGATCGGATGTACATTAATATTTCAGTTTTAACAATTACTGCTATTTGATTATTATGCTACACATCCAGAACACATTGGGGTATATATAACCATAAATATATCGATCTTACCAATATCTTTGGTGCGAGAAGCCGGTCTCTCTACGCTGGTTGTAATTAGCTGCAACATAAACCACGATTCATGAGTTTTATATATCTTGTGATCGAATCAATGAACTGTTACTAAAGTAAAGAAGTAGACATTGTGTTGTGAGTACCATTTGATTCGACTGGGAAAGTTGGATGAGGTGAAGAGAGATAAGAAGAGGAGCCATCAGGAGCAAGAGAAACCTGAGTATGGCCATAGCTTTTAACAATGACGAGTGTATGCGAAACCTGGGTTGTCTGAGTTTGGGGGCTGGTATTTATAGCACCAGCAGAAAGGCAGGAAAAGGGGCCAGAAAGAAGGGGGCGCCATAAATGGTGTCTAAATTGGTGGGCCAAGGAAAGGGAAAGTTGGTAGGTTAATGTTTCACATCTAAGTCACGGCATCAGGCGTTAGTGGTCAAGCAATAAATAAATCAATTATTTTGAACCTTGGTTTCGGTAAAACCTATGTTTATTTTAGCAGTCAATTAATAAATGAATTTTAGACTGAACCATATTTTTTTTCCCTATAATAAATGGAGCCTCTTTATTTCGCATGCTTTTAATTTTTAAAAAAGCACAACTGACAAACACTCACTAGTACTACTTATGCACATTCAAATAAAATAAATTCTTAAACTAAAAATTTTAAAACGACCTTTTAATTTTACATTTGAGCCCATTGAGATGATAAAGTCTTTGACAAACTAAAAAGTTCATAATTTAATGCACATTGACTCTTGTCTATATTGTAATGAAACAATTCTAATAACCTTGACATGAATAAAATATAAGTACCTAATGATAAGATATTGTAAAGAGAATTGAGAATGTTCACCTGGTGTATATACACCATCTAACACCGTTAGGTGTTAGACAGTTCCCATCCGTTAACCAATTTCAAAAAAAATGGAAGAGGCGAGAGGAATATGGGTTTAATTCGGAAGTTACCAGATTAGACTCCCATTTCCATATGAATTGTTGCCACAATTCTCTTAACCCTAAAGCCACGATCAAAGCACCCCAAAAAGCAAGTTTCTTCTCCCAAAAATCCACACAAAATCCCTCATCATGTCTTCATCGGAGACAACCGGAGGAACCCACGGCCTGATTTGAGCGTGTCACCACTGTTATTGTTGTCCGATTGTCCTTTCTAGTTGTTCATTGGCGCGACGATAGGGCACAACGGCAATGAAGTGGAAGGATAACCACTGTCGAACCTGTTGTTGTCGTTGTCAGTCGAAATCTAATTTAGGGGAATAATCAAGCCGGTCATGCATAAGAAATTAGGGTCCAATCAAGTGGGCCGGGTATAACTTCGCACTAGAGGTAAGATTGGGTTTGAAATATGGCAATGAACTTTACCATGAATCATGCTTTGTGGCCAGGGCATTCTATGGTGTTTCAGAACAATACACTTGTTTTCCAGATTAATACATGTACAAATTGGGCAAATTTTATGGAACTGAAGAGCTTATGCATTGAAGGAAGTGATTTATGCATTGTGTGGGAGTGAAATACATATTTGTATTTGTGTATTGATGCAGAGTGGATATTAACTAGGAATGTGTGTTTTTGAGTATTTGAGATAATACATATGTATCATAGGTTAATATGTTGTGGGTTTAGATTAATACATGTAAGGTTTAGATTAACTAGGAATATGAATGCTGATAATGATAGGGATGTGTCAGAGATGGGGAACAATGAAGCCGAAAGGTAAGAGTATCATATGGGTTTTGTTTCATTTGTTAGTTTAATATGTATTACATTCAGTTTAATACATGTGGACACTAGTTTAATACATAGTGTATACAGTTTGATACATATAAGTGTAATACATTTGTTTTAATGTCAATGTACTATTTCCCAACCTAGTTTAATACAAGTGACATTCAAAATAATACATATGCACAATAGTATAATACATGTAACATTTAGTTTAATACATATGCATAACACTTAAATGTGTGAAGTATAGTCTAACTATACAGGAGTAATTATGTATTTAATTGTGGAATCTATGTAGTGAATAGGTAAAAAAAAATTAAAAGGTATGAATTACTCATGGAACAATGGTTGATTTGTATGGAACATGTGGAGGAAGAAGAAAAATTCATTCAACAAGAAGGTAAGGGGAAGGCAGGTGAAGCAGGGGAAAATGAAGGTGAAAAATTGGAAAATGGTGGCGGAGAAAGCGACAAGTAAGAGTATCGAATGGCTTTTGTTTCCTTTGCTAGTTTAATATGTATTACATTCAGTTTAATACATGTAGACATTAGTTTAATACATAGTGCATACATTTTGATACAGACCAGTGTAAAACATTCATTTTAATGTCATTGTACTGTCTTCTAACCCAATTTAATACGAATGACATTCAGAATAAGACATATGCACAATAGTTTAATACATGTAACATTTAGTTTAATACATATGCGTAATGCTTCTCCACTATCTTTCTCGCCTTAATCAATAATAGGAGAATCTTCAACTGATGGACTTCCATTCAAGTCAAAAACCATTTTATATTAACTATCTGAATGTAAAAAGAACGACGGGATATGAGTAACAAAAAAAAAAAGATGGGTGTAAAAGGAAGGAATCCCTGAATTAAAAAAAAAAGTAAATAAATAAAAAACATGGATACAATCTTAACAATAATGATGTTATAGATAATAATCAAATTAAATATTTTATAAAAGACAAATAGATAATACTTATCTCATATCTTTTCAATTATCCAATCAAAAAAAGTTTCCATGTTCTCTCACCTTTAACAATTTGTTGACGTCTTTTAACCGGGTGTATGTCCACAAGGCGTATTCAAGAAAATTCGTATTGTAAATTAGGAAAAATTAATATCATGAATTGATTAGCATTAAGATCATTAAAAGAATAGACCATTAATATGTTTAAATAACATTTACAATGAGAGTTACAAATTTATAATAGGAGTTATTGTTGGCCAAATGGTTTTACAATGGATATTAAAGAGATAGAAATTAAGATGCAATGACTTGAATGTGTAAAATATAGGAGATTGAGGAATCCTTATCAAAACAGATGTAGTCAGATTAAATTATTACTTTAACCTTAAATTTTCAAGATATTGATGTATGTGCACCAAAACTTTTAAAAATATAAAAATATCTCACATTAATGCAAGCAGATGTGGCTAGAAGTAATGAGTGGGTTTATACATACATACATATACATACTCCTTGATGTGGTGCATATACCCCTATACATACATATATATATATATATATATATATATATATATATATATATTATTACTACAGAGAATTCCTATGAAGAGGAATATCAATTTGCCAAGAACTTAGATTTTCAGTATTTTATTTATTTTTATTGGTATACAGAATAATTACAAGTACAAGGTATGAAAATATATTGCAGAGAAGCTTTGGAATAAAATGTCCGCTGCATGAAACTTAGATGACTCAAGTTACGATTTAGCCTTAAGGGGATATGTACACTATAACCATTAACTAACCTTATTAACAATATTTTATTTATTGGCCTAAATTCATAAACCGCCCCAAATTTTGTTCAGTCAGATATTTAACCCCTTCAATTAGGGCTCAAAATAACTCAGCCTCCAAACTTTATAAATTAAGACACATAATCCTTTCTGTTGATCACGTGTGATCACGTGATTCCATTCAGTCATGGAAACCTTATTCTTGGTTTTGGAGGGACTTGGATGACAGCAACATTAAAAGTGAGGCTGAACCTGGCATTTAATTTTATTTCGTCCTTCATTTCTCTCCTTCGCAATCCTTTGGATCTTCTTCACCCATTCGCAATGGCGACTTCTCTGACTCGAATGTCTCGGAGAGCCCTAGTTTCAGCTCTCTCTGCGCAGTGTAAATTGTCCACCGGAGCTTCGCTACGGAAGCAACTTTGAAGGTGATAACACCGTCGACCGGCGGACAGGGTGAAGTGGGACTAGAGAGGGCAGAGGAGGATAATAACGTTGGGGCAGTGGCTCCCGAAAATTGCCATCGATGCCTACGTGGAGCCCAATGTTGTTCTCGCCGGGCAGGTCATCGTGCAGGATGGAGCTTTGGTTTGGAATGTCACCGTCCTTCGTGGCGATCTCAACAAGATCACCGTTGGCTTCTACTCGAAGGTCCAAAACCATTTTGTAGATTGTTATAGATGTAATTGGAAATTATGTAGGCTGCTGTTTTGGTTTCAGGAAGAAAGAAAATTGTAGGCATCTTTAACCTGGCATGAGGTCCAAATCTTCTTCTGTGATTTTGAGCTCCTGAAAGCCATATCTTCTGCTGATTTTTTTGACTTTATGGTATGTCGTTAAATGACAACAACATTAACAGTGAGACGACTTGCTCTGTAGTCTGTACAGAATAAACCTCATGTTAAAATGCCACGTTTAGCCTCACTATTTGATAGTATTGTCATTTAAGTCCTTGTAAAACCAAAAACGACATTTCGTGAAGGAATAGAATCACATGATCGCACGTGATCAGGAGAGGGAGTTATGTGTCCCAGTTTACAAAGCTTGGGGTCTGAGTTACCCCAAGTCTTAGTTGAAAGGGGTTAAGTGTCGAGTGAATAAAGTTTGGGGGGCGATTTGTGGATTTAGGCCTTATTTGTTTGATTCCATTTCAAGCCCTTAATCAGAACCTCAGCCCAATGCCGTCAAGGTGTGAAATTCAAAGCCCATTGACAGAATAAGCTTCTGGGCCTCTTTAAGTCCACTGAAAGGTCGCTTGAAAGTTAAAACCCATCAAGTCGGCGTGAGATCTTTGGAGTGCAAAAGGTTTTGTTTCTTTTTTCTTTTTTGAAAGAAAAGCATAAATGTTTAAAAGAAAAAGAAGGGCAAATGTTTATTACTTATTCTTGGTTTTTCGATGACTCAATGTAACCATTATTACCTTTGTCCCAAATTGGAGCAGTTCCAATTTTTTTTGCTTCATTTCAGTTTTTTTCCTTAAATTTAATTTGAATATATTTATACTATTATTTGCTAATTTTTTTAAAAAAATTATATTTAAAAACTATGACACTTATAGGTTTTTAATATAATCTTTTAAAATTTTTTATTAAAAAATAATATAAAAAAATTTAAAAAAATTAAGTTAGAAAAACTGCAATGGAGTTAAGAATTAAAAATAAGAGATAATGACAATCTGCCCCTTAAGTTTTAAGTGAAATTACACTTTCCCCCTCTATTTCAGAAATCTGCACTTTGCCCCTGCCTTTTTAACACAGTCCGACATCAATTTCTAAAATCTTAATTTTGATATTACGGTAGTTATCTTCCAGTAATTTCAATCTGTATGATATTTTTTTATAGTTGAAGGACATTCTAAATTATCAATTTTTTCTTTTTGTATATTTTTAGTTTTTAAAATAGTATTTTAATTTTCAATTAATTGTAAAAAAAAACTATATAGATTGAAACTACTTAAAAATGACAATAATATAGTCTAAATTAAGATTTCAAAAATTACTGTTGAACTGTATTAAAAATCCAGTGGGTAAAGTGTATATTTTTAAACAAGAGGGCCAAAATGTAATTTCACCTAAACCTCAAAGAACAAATTATTATTAACCCTATATTTTTGGGGTAAATTGCGTCTATGGCCCTTAACCTTTAATTATTATACCATTTTAGATTTTAACCTCGATTTTGTACATGAAAAATCTTCAATCTCATTTAAGTGTTTCATTTTGGATTTTTGTAAATAAAAAAAGTTAATATGGATGGAAAACGTGACATGGCACTCCAACATGGGCGATTTCCTACAATGGCATGTTTGCCACGTCAGAACTAGCCTACAATTGACCTCATAAAAAAACTCAGGGCCTATGGTACAAAAAATGAAGAAATTTAGGGCCTATATGAGGTTAGGCCAATATCAAACATATGCCCAAAATCCAACAACCCTTCCTCTTCCCTCCCCGTCGCCTCCATGCTCGACCTCGTCAGCCACCTCTAGCAACGTTTTAAATATCGTACAAGTTATTATACCTTTTTTTTAATGGTACGGTACAGTACCGGGTCTCAATATCATATCGGTGGTACATCTCAGATGTGTCGGGTTTCAACAAATATCAGACACCCATGCATATATTAAATATAACATAAAAGTTTCTAGTTGAACTTGTAAAGTTACATGAAAATTATACTCAAACAAAGTTGAACGTAAAAAGAGAAAAACAGAATTTTCAAATGAAAAGAAAAAGGGAAAAAAAAAAGTGAGAGCTGACTAATTCTTTTTTGTTGTTCTTTAGTTCCTAAAAACTCCACTATCCCATTTATTTTTTCTCTCTCCTGGACTTTACTTTAGTTCCAGACTGCCAACCACTAACTCATTTATTTTTATCTAGTTCTCATAAATTGCCACTAATTTATTTATTCTCTCACCTTCTTCCTTGACGATTTCTATTCGTCTCTTCCCATGTCCATCTTTCTTCTCTCTGGTTCTTCATCATCATCTTTGGGTTTATCTAGCTTCAAGATACGAGTTAGGGATTTCGAATTTTTAATTCCCTTCAACTAGGTCACGCTTTCTCTGCAACAAATTGTGTTTTTGTTCCTCTGTCTTTTATCACAATTTTGTTTTCTTCCTCCCAGCATGGTGGGTTGTAGATCTGTCGATGATGATGGAACCCTTCTCCTCCTTGATTCTTTTATATCTTAAATATGACTCTTCAATTTTTGCTGTCTTCTTTTTTCCCCATATTATACCTTGCAAATTCTTTGTACCACCAAGATGCCGAGATATGCTTTGCCGGCCGGTATGGCCCAGCACAAAGGACAGGACAATTTTCGTCGTGCTTTCGTACCGTTTTGTTGCTAATACCGAGATATCTTGGCCGTGCTGGACAGTATGAAATGAATTTCAAAACCTTGGCCTCTAGCCCTTCCTTCGAGCTCAGCGTCATTTGCTGCCTTTACCCCTTCCTTTGAGCTCGACCTCATCTGGCCTCCACCTCCCCTCCTCCCTTCGTTCCCTCATCCTTCACGCTTCACCTACCTTCGATGAATAGATTCGTTGTTCCGTCTTCCTTCACACTCGTCCTTCCAGCATTCCCTTATCCCCTATTCGATTCGCATCAACGCTGAGCCCCTTAAATTCTCGGATGCCAGAGACGCAATCGGCTAGCGATCGGACGAGTTTAGGGTGGATGCCAAAAAAGACAAATTGGTGTTGTGGCCGGAGAAGGAGACATAGGTGGAGTTTGAGGGCTGAGATCGGCCTAAATTGAGGGGGCTTGACAAAGCGAATAAGGGGAGGAGGGGAGGAGAAGTCGTGGATGAGGCTAAGCCCAAAGGCAGTGGGGGATTGCTGGAGGCAATGGGGGAAGAAGGAAGAAGGCCCGTCCGGATTCGATCCCTTGCGTTCTAGCAACTATGGATAGGACCGTCAGCAGTTGGAAGTTGTAAGCGTTGGCCAATAGTGGCAAAGCCTTAGGGGTGGAGGTAACAGGTGGGGAAGTTTAGGGTCTCTTGGGATGAGGGTGGTGAGATGAGGGACTAAGGGTGCAATTTTACCATCTTTTAAGAAAACTTAAGGTTTTGCTAATTGATCTATTGTACCAGCATGACAAATCGTTCACGCTGGCATGCCATGTGGTATTTTTTATTCACACTAACGCTTTCCATCTATAAAAGGTTCAAAATAGAACACTTAAATGAGTTAGATATTTTTTATGTACAAAATTGAGGTTACAGTCTAAAATGATATAATAATTAAATATTAGGGACATGGACACAATTTACCCTATGTTTTTTTGCATATTTTCTTGTTACTAGAAAAAGAGGAGGACAAAACTAGACTCGAAATTTCAAAAAAAAAAAATCAGACATTACTCACCACTTTATGCCAATTAAGTATAAATAAAATACAATGAGCCACCTCCAAATATACTCAAGTACAATACAACGAGCTTGAGGCAACCATTTTTACCATATTAGACACGAGTGCGAAACTAGCAGGAAGAACTGTCTAATTTATGAGCATGTTTGATGAAGAGCGGGAATAAGGGAAAGGGCTAATTAAGGGCATTTGGGTACGCCACCGCGAGTGGTGAGGGAAGCGTAGCAGGGGCAGAGGTCCTTGTTGCCGGCGGTGCCTGGCGGGACGCAGTTGCAACGGGCGCAGCAACTTCTGCAAGCCCTCTTGCACAGATTTGGCCTCGACGATTCCTTGCATCTTCCTTCACAAGCTCCCCCACAATCTGCGTGCACGTACAATATTTCATGGATTAATCATACTATAAATCAATAAATCAGTCAGGCAACTGAATCTAAAAGCGATTAAGATGATGAGGAATGAATTGATGAAATTAAAGCGATTTACCAATTTTTTGTGGTTGGGGTTGTGGTTGTGGCTGTGGCTGTGGTTGTGGGGGATCAGCGTGCACAAGCTGAAGGAGGAGAAGAGAGAGTAGTAGTAGGGAAGCAACGGGAAGAAGTCCTCTTGCGGTGGACATGGCTCAAGTGTGAAGAAGATGCTATGCTATGATATGCTATTAGATATTTTGACTGGCTCTGAACCTGATTGGGGGGAAGGGGGAGCTTTTTTATAAGGAAAGAGATAAGAGGAGGGGAAAGCCAGTGGGCGGGCGCACCGGCACAATTGTATTGTACTTGGGGGAATGTAGAATCATTCTTGATCCCTTTCATGCGATACAAGAGCCTTAAATTGTACATTGTATACCGCTCAGAAGTTTTAAAAATTTAGAATTAGATTTTATTTGATGGGATTATACATGCATGATTTATGTATTATTCTAAATCCTCAAGCACTATACATTACATATGAGGAAGGTACTAAATAAGTTCAAGGAGAATAGATCCCTAAACTCATACCTTCTTCGTACTTGAAAGATAGGCCTACAAAAAAATACCCTAACCCACCCCAAGCTCATACAGTTGCAAAAGAAACAAAAAAGGAGGGGGGGCGTTTTTATAATGAAAGAGATAAGAGAATGGGCGAACCAGCAGCCGGAAGCATTGGCACAGTTGCATTGTACTTGGGGAGATATAGAATCATTCTTGAACCTACCTTGTGATACAAAAGCGCTAGCGCAGTTGCATTGTACTTGAGGAAACGTAGAATCATCCTTGAAGCCTTGATGCGAGACAAAAGTCTTAAATTGTATATTGTATACCACTCAGAAATTTTAAAAATTTAGAATTATATTTTATTTGATAGGGTTATACATGTATGATTTATGTATTATTCTAAATGCTCAATCATTATGCATTACATACGAGGAGGGTTGGTGTAAGATTTAACACATAGATTCCATAAAGACTGGTTTATATTTTCAAAACCACAGAAGCCCCGGCCCCAATCCAAATGGAAGAAATTTAAGCAAATTTAGTAGCAATTTGTGATCTGTCAGCAACTACAAGTGTGTGATAAATCAAGTCTTAGTCGGGGTTGGTGGAGGAAAATGAAATGCATTGCCCGCGTTTGGAGCTCGTCCCCATCCGCAGTGGACCGGCTGTCTCGTCTGGCGAGAGCTAAAAGCTTTTAGCCGTAGCGCCTGACCTGACTTGAGATGATCCCACACGGTTTTGGCTAATTTATCAGTAATTTTCTCTAAAAACCAATTTACATTAATTAGAGGTAATAAAAGCCAATCCGCTGCAAGGAACAAACCTTTAGTGCTATCTATCTGTCATATTATTTAGCTGATAGTAATAGTGAATCCGTGTGTCAGTGTGTGTGTGTGTATCCGCCCCTAGGCACTAATTTCTTGCATGTATCTTTTCTAAGGACAATATCAATGGGCGGGGCTACCGGAGATGGTACCAATTATAAATTATTGTGGGTCTACGAGGAAGAAGAACCGGAGTCGGACGGCACTCTAATGCATACCTAAGGCTGTAAAATGCGGGGAGCCTATTAGGCTTTAACTCGCCTAGATAAGCTAATCATATTACCCCAGTTTCTTAATAAGAAACAGTACCACAATTTATGTTTGAGCTTCGCTTGAAAGTCTATAAGGTTTGACAACATCACGGTTAAATATAACTTTTCAAACCTTAGATAATTTATATGAGTATGACCCAACTTTAAGAGATAAATATCAATTTTCAAACTCTATTTTTATAGGTATCATTAGATTCGATAAGCTCAGAGACCAAGTGCGACTATGTTTGAGCTCGACTCATTATGGTAATAAGCCCATTTTTCGGCTTAAGCTCAAACTCGATAAAACTCAGTTTAAAAAGTTTTTTTAAAAAAAAATTAAACACGAGCTACCTAATGAAGGCCCATTGTTTACACCCATATGCATACCAATATGTGATACCATACTTCTTTCCTTCATTTATTCACGGTAAATTTAAGAATTGGCACTGCAACTAATTGCTACAAATTACTAGTAAATCATGAACACACCCAATCTAGATTGTTGTACTTTGATTGTTTTTGCCTAATACTCAAAAGCATTATAACTACAACGTATGAAAATCTACAATAGAAAAGCTCGATAGGTAAAGTGTCCACCATGCCAAATTTAGAGAGCTTAAGAGATGAATTACTCTCGTTGGTTTTGAATTTGAGAAATTTTTAAAAAAAAAAACCCCATGAGGTTTGATGGAAACTTTACATATGCCTTCTATTTGGTGATTCTTTACTTACCTCCTCCCATAATAATGAGATCCAAAAATGCCCTTTCCTTATCCCCTTAGATAAGGTAAATTGACCATAATGTTCCTAGTAGGCAATAAAACTTTGTTAAATTAACTAAAATTTTGTATAAAATTATATATGAATAAAATTATTTTTTTAATTATCAATAAAACTTTGTTGGTTAAACTTAGTATAGATAACATTACTATTTAAAAATTGTGTCTCAATTATAACATTTAAAATGTAGTAACTAAACACAGTATGCAGTTGAATGTAAAATATGTTTGGCATATCAATAATTAAATATATTTTTTTAATAACTAAAAATGTTTGACAAAATAGTTATTCCATTAAGTGGGAAGCAAATTATCCCTTAAGAGCACAACAACAACAATCTAAACAGATTCAATAAAAAAAATAAAAAAATAAAAAAATTATAAGATTTCAATGAAAAATTAGTTATGGAACATAAAAAGACGAATTTGATCAGATAAATGTAATGAGTTTGACACGATAATAGAAATTCAGACACTGACATTAACTAACCCCTCTTTTCATATTTCATAAATCATTTTTATTCAAATCTTAGAATTTTTTTTTTACCTATTCTTATTTTCTTCAGTGAATTGGTTTAGATTATTATTATTATTATCCACTACTACTGCTGCTATTGCTACTACTGCTGCTGCTACTGCCATTGCTGCTACTATTCCTACTGCTACTACTGCTGCTGCTGCTGCTGCTACTACTCCTACTACTACTGCTACTACTACTACTACTCTTGCTACTTCTACTCTATTGGGCGTTCTTTAGTTTTTTTTTTTTTGGTCTAAAATGAGCAACTTATCTTAAGGTTGTCGTATTGAAGTCCCTTATCTCATACTACAACAACAACTACTACTACTACTAAAAAATCATAAATTAATTGGTGAGAAGTGAATTATGCAAAGAATTTGAGATGGAGGAAGTGGCTTATTTCCCACTTAACAGAACAATTATTTTTGAGGATTAATGTTAAGTATATTAAGTTTGAGGAAAAAATCCATTGGGGGTTTCTTAGTATATATATATTTTTTTCTAAAATCAGTATTTTACCTTAAGGTTATGTTATCAAAGTCCCTTACCTTATATTATATGTCTCAATTAGTTATTTTTTGTCAATTTCACCGTTAAGTTGGGTGAAAAATACTGACTTGACATTGTTTAACACTAAAGGAAATATGAAATAAAAAATTTAATCCCTAATTTTTTTCAATCAATCATTTTAACCCTCAAAATTTTTAAACCCATATTCAACCCAACTTATCTTCCTCTTTTCTGTTGTGTTCTTAGGCCTATTCATCACGATTCAGATCTGATAGCTCGCGATGAAATTCGACGGTGAGACAGTAAGGGTGAGTGTTGGTGAAGGCAATGACAATGAATGCGGATTGACCTTTCAGGTGAGTGTCGATGAGGTTGGTGACGGCGAGGGCTAACGCGAAGCCAATTCTAGCCACTTTGACTAGATCTAACAACAGTAGAAGAAAACCTAGGCATCGAGTTGAAGGAGAAAGTGGTCATCGATTTTACCGGACATAATAGATCAAGCGTCATTTGAGGGCCGGTTTGGGATCGATTTCACTGGCCATCGATTTCATCTCTCCTAATGTCAGATCTGGGCCATCGATTTCATCTCTACCCCTGAGTTCGACGCCGGTGTCAAGAAATTACTCATGTTCTTGTTACTAGCTGCGATGGCACCGAAGAGACTCGGCTGAGGAAATCACAACCGAGTACTTAAACTTCACTGAGGAGCTGGAGCAGTGTTGAGAGCAAGCTGGAGGACAGGTGGCTGGGAAATTTTGGGGCTGTGATTCAATGAGGAGGGGAAGTTTCTAGGCTACCAGTGGAGATCGTTGGAATCGTGGCCGGGGTGTTGCTTTGGTGACTATGGAGTTCATGGTAAGGGTGCTGTTGGCGCCGTGCTCAACAGAGGAGCAGAGTTAGAGAGCAACGGGGGTTTGAACGGGAGGGTGTAAATAGTAGATGTGTAAGTATAAATGTTAAAATTATTAACTGAAAAACATTTGGGACTAATTTTGTTATTTTACATTTATTTTAATTAAAAACATTAGGGACTACCTTTATTATTTTATTATTTTAATATTAAACAATGTCATTTTAGCATTTCTTATCCAATTTAACAGGAAAATAAACAAAAAATACTCAATTGAAACACATATTATGATGTAAGAGACTTTAATAGGATAACCTTAAGATAGGATATCTATTTAGGACAAAAAAAAAATAAATTAAGGGACCTCCAGTGGGTTTTACCCTTAAGTTTGATCAACAAAGTTTTGTAGATAATTTTAAAAAATGATTTTTGTTACATATAATTTTATATAAATTTTTAGTTAATTTCACAAAGTGTTATTGCATCCCTAGGGGTATTATGGTTAATTCAACCTATCTAAGGAGATAAGAAATGGGCAATTTGGGGTTTTACTATTATGAGAGGGGATAAGTTAAAGATTCATTAAACGTAGGAGTGTAAAATGAAGGATTTTCAAACTGGAGGGGTAGGTGAAGTTTTTATTAAACCACAAAGGATTTTTCTTAAAATTTCCTGCTTAAATTTTAATTCCTAGCTACTATCTAGTGACAAATTTGTTCATAGTATGTCATATTCAATCTATCCATTTCATAACACGAATTCTGGTACTAAATAACGAAATACACGAAGAAGTGTGCATGCAGGCGCTCCATGTATTAATAAAACCCGATAATTATTCTATTATTATTATTATTATTATTATTATTATAGGATAAAAATTGATAAAAAGTGAATTGTTAAATCATAAATGTATATATAATATAAAGTAGATCAAAGCTTTGATTATTGTATACCACTTGCTACTTGCTAGTCTGTTGCAAAGATAAATTAACCAGTTAGCTCATCATCACTTATCTAGCTATAGCTATATCATTAGTATTCCAATATGTAATATACTAGAGGTAGTGCTGATGCTGCTCAAGAGCTGTTATGTTAGGCTCTACCTTGATGGTTTGGTAAAACATCTGGTGATTGAATCGAAGGTAGTTTTTGTTAAAAAAAAAATGTTTTACAGTCGACACAAGTATCTCAATACCAACAGTGAACATAAACCTCTGATCCTTCTGTGTGAGAACAACAACTTTGATGGCTGCATATATATATATATATATATATATATATATGAGAACAAAATCAGCCAACCACCCCCATTTCCCATCCACTTCATAGATAACTTCACAATGTCCCACCATGGTTTCACACTTCAATTTAATGCATCATCAGTTAGATTAGCACAAACTCCAGTCTTGTCAACCTCTCCCTTTATCAACAGCTCATCGTCCTGCTCCTATGTGCCCCTGCAATTTACCTTTTCACTGCCACGTTCTACCATCCATGCCTAAATCACAAATACATACACCTTTCTGGACAATGCGATCACTAAACTGAAGGAATCTATACTAATGATGATGTTTGAAAGTCAATCATGATGTTGGCATGCAATGCCACTTCCCAACTAATCTCTCTCTTTCTGTCGAGTTCCATCTAACGTTGTGGATTATGCCCAACTGTGAAGCTCCAAATACTTGCATTACAACCAAATAAACCTATTGATACCTTCAATTGGGTTTTAATCAAATAAACACAACTCTTGAAGTCTCATTACTCCCTGAAGTTTTCCCCCAGCTTATACAAGGGCAGATCTGTTCACTTAGAAGTGGGGTTATTGGTCACCATTTTTTTTTGTTTATAAAAATATGTATAAGAGACTTGTAAATTATTACTTAATTAGACCTCACTTTCATTTTTTATTAGACCCCACTAACACTATAATAACATAAAAATTCGTAAATATTGAAAGGAGAAAGTAGTGGGCACTTTAGTTTTTCATCTTTCTCCAAAATGAAACATCAACAGTTACTTCAAGTCTCTCTTTCTTTCATCTCTTCTTCTTTCACGCTACCTTTTTCTCATGGGAGAGGGGAAATAAGATTTATTTTTGAAAAAAGAACTTGGGACCTTTTCTAGGTTGTAACTCCATATATATAACTAATTCATTTTCCCTGTCATTTTTGTCTCTCTTTTTTTTATTCTTTATCAACCAACATCAACAAAAACCCTAAATTTGATTATTGGGATACTGCAAATAAGACAAAATTTGTGGGCAAAAAGCTTGATTTTGAAATTAACTTTCCACAATTGATTAATTTAACACTTCTTTTAAATTATTATAAGATATTTGTTACTTATCTTATAAGTACATTTAAATTTTTCATTATTTGAACCTAGTTTTTAGTAGTAGTTGTGTGTGTATACACTCCACTTTGAAAAATCCTAAATTCGCCACAATATAGCTACGTCAAATTAAAAAAAATAACATGATAAAATCCCACAAAGCTACGATTTCCCACAAGGGTATTGAAACACGTAAAATCCCAATGGCCTAAACACAAAAGAACATGTGTAGGGCTGCCACCTGAAATAGGACAGCAAAATCAGGACAAGTCCTCATGCTGAGTTAGATGTAGCTGACACCTTCCAAACCACTGTACATAAGCTGAAGCAACAACACAACTATGAGGACCAAAGCAGGCATTAACTCCTTAACCTGGTGACAAGTGTTGCTCCTCGACGCTCTCTTTTCGTTTGATGTTTTTACATAGGGTACATATGATATGACATGATGGGTTTTTTAGTTTAGTATTAGGTTTTTTAAGCCGTGCGTTGCAATAGGAAAAAGAATTCATAATTTTAAAAAATATAAGAATGATCTAATAATTAAAATAAAATTTGAAAACAACCTAGACCTGCCCAAAATTAGACAAATCATAACAATAAATTTTGTTTTAAAAGATAAAAATAATATGAGAAAATTTGGAGATCAAAATGATAAATAAATAACATTTATTATTTCAAATAAAAAAAATCAATAAATCTAGAGCCGGGATGGATTTAAACCAAATAAAATTGTGAGACGATCCAAACACGAAAAATAACAATATAGGCTCCCAAGGAAGTGATAACCTAGTCAAAAAGCGATCAATGCTAAAAAAATAAAAAAATAAAGTAATTATTTATTAGGAAAGGAATCACGTGAAAAAAAAATAGAGACCAATAAAAATACAAAAAAAAAAGTAAAATAATATTGTTTTATTTATTATTTATTAAATATTGAATAACTCTTACAGATTTAGTATGTACAAGGGGAAAGGAGGGAAAAACGCTATTATTTTTACAGCATGAAACCTAAGAGGTGAAAGGATTTACGGTATAAAACCTGGAGGACCTTAACTGTAATAAAATGTGACTTTTTGAGACATTATTTAATAAATAGTAATTTTACCTTATCCATTTAGCCCATCTCTCTCTCTCTCTCTCTCTCTCTTTCTCTCTCTCTCTCTCTCTCTCTCTCCATATATATATATATATATATATATGTGTGTGTGTGTGTGTGTGTGTGTATACATAGATATGCGCGCCTCCAGTCCTTTCAGTTCCTGTTTGTTTTTATTTTGCAAGTGGTTTTGCGGGTGGCGGCTGAGGAAGAAAAGGGTTTAAGCGCATCCCGCCCGAAATGTAAAGGGAACTGCTCAACTAGGGAAGGGAACGCAACGTCGGGGGAAGCATTTTGCTGAAAAAACTGTCACCAGCCGTCACCAGCCGAGCCGGAGACCAAACGCCCCGTCGCTTTCGTTCCACCAAATTCGGACCCCTGCGCCAATGTATGCGCTCGTGCGATACAATAACATACTGAGCTGAAAACAAAAAATACTTCACAAAATTTTAATTCAAATTATTTAATAATAATAATATTTGACAGTTAATAAATAAATGTAATTAATTGATCATCGTGCATTGAATCAATACCAGCATATCCCGTGTCTAGAATTAGACTTATAACCTCCAACATAAGTTGGCGCCTATAGGATAAAATAAACTAGCAACCAAATATTTGAGGCTAATTGGTTGATCATCTTAACTTGAATCAACTTAATTTAAAATAGTTTATTTTTTTTATTTGTTTTTTTTACAGTTTTTACTCAGAACTAATTTTATTTAAAATTCAATATTATGTTGATGAAATAACCTATTGGAAATACAATTTTTACAATCTTACAAAAAAAATTTATGAATTTTCTAGTTTTAGGAATTAAAAAAATAAAAATTCGTAAAAATTTAATATCATAAAACTTTATTTTTAAATGGATTATTGCATCTACATAATATTGAATTTCAAATGAAATTGGTTCCAAGAAAAAAAATATAAAAATAAAAATAAATAATTTTAAATTAAACTGACTTAAGTTAAAAAAAATTAGCTCTTAAATGTTATATTCGAATCCAATGGATCAATACTTGCATCACAACTTGAAAATTGATCGTTTGTATAGATGGAGTAGCTGGCATATTGAGGGTAGAGCAATTTATTTTAATTTTAAGAGTCAAAAGATATTTGAAATTTATCTTCATTCGCTACTTAGTGTATTTTAATTTAATTATTATTTTCAAATTACTATGCATGTAAAACTCATGTTTATTGTTGTATCCTTCTAACATATTAGTATGTTTCCTTTTTATTAATTAATTATATTTTTTATTGGGTTTATTGGCTCAAATTCAAGAAAATTAAATATTTTGATTTTGTTTAGGATTTAGTTTTTCTATTTTGATATGACTTGGGTTTATGTGTGGCCTATAAAAGGCTTCTTATGTTAGGGTTTGAGTATAAGAAAAAAGTCAATGTGGTGAAAAAACAAAATGTGAGGGTTCCAAGAGGGAGGGAAGATCCGAAAGCCGGAAAGGTATAAGATGAGAAGCCTTCTGTGATTTTCATATCTTATAATCATGTGAGGGTAAAATATTAAGAGCCATTTCGTTTTAACTTAAGTCAATTGACTTTTTTTTTTTACTTTTAGATTTTTTTACCTGAAACCAATTTGATTTGAAGCCAATATTATATAGATACAACAATCTATTTGAAAGTAAATTTTCAAAATGTTATTAATTTTTTATGAATTTTTATTTTTTAATACCTTAAATTAGAAAAATTTAAAAAAATTAATAAGATTATAAAAATTGTATTTCCAATGGATTATTGTAGCTACATAATATTTGCTTTTAATTAAAATTAGTTCTAGGTAAAAAAGACGCAAGAATAAAAATAAGTCATTTTGAAGTCAATTGACTTAAAGTTAAACGAATTGGGTGTAAGGTGGTCAATTATGTGTATGAGATCCATATGCTAGCGTGAGCAGTAAGGGCATACCTCTACTATAATCTCTATATTTTGTTTGAGTGAATTTCTCTCATCTGTGAATGTAGACTATTTAATAGCCAAACCACGCTAAATTCATGTATGTTTCTTTGAACACGTTTGTTGTTTCGTTCTGTGTGATGAGTGATTGGAGAATTTTTTCTCAACAAGTGGTATCAAAGTTTGTGATTTAGTCCTTACATGGTGAAGTTTGTGGTGCGTTCTCAACATAGTGGAGCTTGTGTTTGTGTGTGTTGATGTTCATGATGTTATTGTTTGGAGTTATTTTTGTGTTATTTCTATTCGTTTGCGTTTGTTGTTGTGGTCATGTGTTGGCGATGTTCATGGTGTTTGTGTTTGTGATCGTGATGTTCATGTTCATGATAAAAAAAATTTGAGCCAATGTGAAGATTGTTGGATTTGTTGGCTCAAATTCAAGAGTGTTAAAATTTTTGATGTGGTTTTGAGGTATGTCATATAAAAAGGTTTATTGTGTTAGAGTTTTGAGTATGAAAGAAAAACCAATGTGGTGAAGAAGTAAAACATGAAGGTTACAAGAGGAAGAAGAGATCCAGAGGCTAGAAAGGGTTAAGAAGAAAAGTCTTTTGTGATTTTTATATTTTTTAATTGTGTGGGGGCAAGATATTAGGGGTATCAGTAGTGTGTAAATGATCCATGAGTTAGCATGAGTACTAAAAACCTACATATACTGTAATTTTTATATTTTGCTCAAGTAAATTTTTTTATCCGTGAATATAAATGGTATGATTATTTTGTGCCCAATACCTCTTAAACATGGCTCTGTGTGTGTGTGTGTGTGCGTGTGTTTTTGTGTGTTTTATCTTCATTTTATATATACATATTCTTGGCCTTTCCCTCTCTTCAACTTCTTAGATTTTTCACAAAAATATTTTTTCTATATATATCCAAATAACATTAGGTAAAGGAAGGTGTTAGTGGAGTTTTACTTTACAATAATACATGTGTGTATGAAGCTACAAATAAAATGGTTGAGCTGTTTTATTTTGAGGCAGCGTGACCGAGGTTGCTGCACCGATATGGCACGAAACGTCCAAAAGAAAATGGGTAGACCCATAACTTATCCCAAGTATTATTGATATATTGGTGATATATTTTTCTATTCTTTGCAAATTTTATTCTTTATTATCTACTAATTTTATGTTACATAACTGCCTATTTTCATGCCACTCATGAGATCAAAATTTGGCCTAAATTCTATATTTTATTATTTGTGATTTTTCTAATGGTTTTACAGTTTAAAAACAACAATTTTTGGATGTTTTGCTGCAATATCTTTTTGAGAAATTTGGTAAGTAGAAAATTTAATTTTTAAAAGGTTGATCATTTGAAAATTGATAGAAATTATAATTGCCTCCTTTATTTTCAAAAGAATTTTTTAGCAGCTTGAAATATATTATTTATGCTGAAGGTTTTCGCTTGAGAAAAAAAATGTGTCAATTATTTCTAACAATTTCTTTTACTTCAATATTGGTTTAATGTTACTAGCTGGATTTCGATGATGAGAAGTTATTATACTTGGCATGGGTAAAGATTGAGCATTGTAACTGGTACTAATTCTTTGGAGTTACCTGTTAACTTGAAAAAAATTGATATTTTTTTTTGTATCATGCACATGGAAAGGATTCTATATATTTTTTTAAAATAAATTGTTTCGAAAAAACCAAAAAATATTTTTTTTTACAGTTGCAAGAGCCTATGCCATTGAGGGCAAAGTTTTGGTATGAGAAATATTTTTTAAACACAAATTTTAATGAGTTTTGACAGTTTCTACATCCTTGAGACATGGTTCAATTGGGAGGAGATTTTGAGCTTCATTGTGGGTTTTTTCTTATGGAAGGAAAAAGGGGGAAAGAAATGTTTTAGTGGAAAAAATAAAAGGTTCTTGAAATCTCTTTGTTTTGGATCTATCTTTATTGCCTTCAGAAAATTATGAAATTTTTTTTAAAATCTCCTCATTTTTTAGTTGGTGCCTTCAATTGCCGAGAATATTTCTTTTGAGAAGGGAATCATTTGCTACCTTGTACTTAAAAATGAACAAAAAAAAAGGTCTCTTTGAAAGACAAAACTATTTGTTGCCTCGGATTTCAATTTTGGGAATCAAAATTTGTTGCCTTGAATTAAACTTGCGGGAATTTGAAATTTGTTGTCTCAAAAAATTATGTGGGAAGAGGTCGCTTAAAGATTTAGATTAGAATATGAGTCTAAATGAAGGCACCAATATAGTAGTCATAAAGTAATGTGGCGATCATGAAATATTATTGTGGGATATTGTGGCATATATTGAATTAATGACAGCTTTTTCATGAGGCACAAAGACCGAAAAAAAGTTGTCTTGTATGACAAACTCATGTCCCAAGTAAATGTGAAAACTAGATGGACCCCGATTTATGCTCAATTGAGAAATGCACACTACGTGAAGGAAAAATACAAAGAAAAAAAAGAAGGACCCTTAGTTATGCTCTTTGAGAAATGCACACCGACCCAAACAAATATGCAAAATAAGATGGACCCTAATTCGTATGTGTGCATACTCATTGAAGAATATACAAGTATCCTATAAAATGGGAAATCATGAAAGTGTGCATTATTATTGAAGCATATCAAAATGTCCATGAGATGGGAATCACAAATTCAAATATATGATAAATTTATTGGTTACATGATATAGGCTGGTTGAAAATAAATTCATGGGAAATAAAATTTGAGCTCAATATTTATCACCACCTATAATCATTGACATCATTACTAGCAACTTGTGGCACCCTAACCTTTATCACTTATTTTTTGTAAAATCTTCAATCAAAGTCAAAGGTTAAAAGGGTTACATTAACGAGGATGAGTTTGAGCCCAAATTGAATGGAGCTTCCAATGAAGATGCCCAACCCAAAAATCAAATATCCTGAGGCTTGGGTATTGAATGGGAAAAACAAATCATAGTGAAGCCGTTGAGAGATGCATCATCTTAGGAATTTATTTCTCACCTCATCCCTATGGTGTAGATGCAATTATCCTGTAATGATTGACGATTGCACATTTGCTCTGAATGAGAATCTGTAGCTTTTTATTGAGTGGAGTGTCGAAGTTACAGAAGCACCTTTGATAGATTTTCATGTATTTGAGTGTTTGAGTGAGGCTGCTGCTTGCGTTATTCTTAAAATCGTTCACAAAAAAGTTAGGATATGCACATGGCCATTAATAGTGCAAGCTTATAAGCTCAATGGACACTTGATTTATTATGTATGTTAGGTAAACTTGTACCCGCAAACAATCATAGTTCAGGGTCGCACCACTATTAGTTGTGGAATAAGGGAGCCAACTTACTAAGTAAATGTTCAAGGTATCGCCACCTTTGTAACGCATAATAAACTGTTTTTACTTATTTATATATCATTTTAGTTTTTATTGAAATGGGAAGGGAATTATTGGAGATTTTATTTCAATAAAATATAATAATACTTATTAATAATAAATATTTTTAAGACACTAGATGCTTGTCTTCTTAGTACTTTTTAGCTCTCATTTACTTACTTTCTTAAAGCATATAAATGTCGAAATTAAGGTCCAAACAGTTAAGAGTTTAATGGTGTGATTATTTTGTGCTCAATAGCTCTTAAATATGGCTATATATGTATATATATATATATATATATATATATATATATATATATATATATATATATATATATATATATGTTTGTTTTATCTTCATTTTATATATACATATTCCCGGCCTCTCCCTCTCTCCAACTTCTTTGATTTTTTGCAAAAATGTTTTCTCTATATGTCTCCAAATAATATTGGGTAAAGAAAAGTGTTAGTGGAACTTTATTCCACAATAGTGTATATGTGTGTAGAGTTACAAGATGGTTAGGTTATTTTATCCTAAGAGCTACGTGACTGAGGCTGCTGCATCGGTATGACACGAAACGTCTAAAAGAAAGTGCGTAAACCCATGACTCATCCTAATTATTCTTGATATATAAGTGATATCTTTCCTATTCTTTACAAATTTTATTCTCTATTATCTACTAATTTTATGTTACATAACTGTCTATTTTCGTGTCACTGATGAGATCAAAATGTGGCCTAAATTTTATATTTTATTATTTGTGAATTTTCTAATGGTTTTCCAATGCAAGAACAACATGGTTTGTTCTTAGCATGGTGGTGCTTGTGTTTGTGTTCGTTGATGTTCTTGATATTGTTGTTCAGAGTTATGTTTGAGTTGTTCGTACTCATTTGCATTTGTTACTGTGTTTGTGTTTTGTGATATTCATGGTGTTCATGCCTGTGATTATGATCATGTGTTTGTGATATTCATATTCGTGGTAAAAAAAATTTGAGCTAAAGTGGAGATTGCTGGATTTGTTGACTCAAATTTAAGAAGGTTAATGATTTTGATTTTGTTTATGATATGGTTTTAGTTTTGCTATTTGTTTAGGATTTGATTATCCTATTTTGATGTAGATTAGGTTTGTGTGTATCCTATAAAAATGCTTCTTATATTAGGGTTTGAAGTATAAAAGAAAAGTCAATGCAATGAAAAAGTAAAATGTGAGGGTTGCGGGATAGAATAGAGATCCAAAGGCCAGAAAGGGTTAGAACGAGAAATCTTTTGTGATTTTCATATTTTATAATAGTATGAAAGTAAAATATTAAAATTATCAATAATATATAGGAGATCTATAAGTCATTGTAAGTACTAAAAACGCATAGCTACTGTAATCTCTATATTTTTTTATGGTGTTTCTGTCATCTATAAATATAAGCTAATTAAGAGTCAAACTATATTAAATTTATGTATATTTTATTTATTTATTATTTTACTGTATGTGAGGGATGATTGGAGAATGTTTTTCTACACATTTCCTAACAGACCTGCAAGCATGCAGTAATTCAGTACTCGAGAAATAATAATATAACGTTCTTTTTTATTTCTCCCTGAACTTCATATTGTATAGAACAACGTAACAGTAAGAAAACAACAAATAGAAAAAGCTTCACAAACAATTGAAGGTAGCGGAGCGGTAATTTATTCGCGTGCATATACATAAACAACTACCAGAATTAATAGAGCATGGCAAATAACAGGCTTGTTATTTTGTGTGTAGCGTCGGTTATCAGCAAGGAGAGAGCGATAGAGGCTCTGATTGGGTTGGGTGCCTCAGAACGTTGTGACGGTCAAGGGCACTTGTGCCTGCCGCCGTGGGTGGTCATGGTGGCGTAACAAGGGCAGACATCCTCGTTGCCAGCCGTCCCGGGAGGCACGCAGTTGCAACGAGCGCAGCAAGTCCCGCACGCCCTGTGGCACATATTCTGTCTCGACGCCAACCTGCACCGCGCCTTACAAGCCACTCCACAGTCTGCACATACATACATACATACACAGTAAGCACCACTTAACAACCTATCTGCGTCTCATGTTAAGCTACCGTTAATCAGTTGATATAAAGGATTTCTATCTCAGCAACCCAACAACATATTTGATTTATTTTGACGAGGATCCTTCTTTAAGACTGGCAATACAAACTAAGCGCTTACCAATTTTCGCTGGAGGATTACCAGAAACTCCATCCGACTTCATCGCCTACATGAACATTTCGGAATTAGTCTTCACTATTGCAGAAGAAATAATGCTAAAATTATACAAACTTTTGCATAACTTATCCTTGTTAGGATATTAAATACCACGTAAATAACAGTAATATATATCCTGTACACAATCATTCATGCACAAGGTCGTGTATTTTAGTATATGTATATATATGCAGTTACCGCTTGGTCAGCGTGGACAAGGTGGAGAAGCATGAGAGAGAGAAGAAGAGAAGCGAGGAGAGATCTGGAGATGGCCATCGCTTGAGACTTGAGAAAAGACTAGTTGTATTAGTCAGAAGCAGAGGAAGTGCTCTGTTTTGGGAGCAGAGAAACGATGATCCTATTTATAGCCAAAGGAAAAGGAAGGGTGGTGCATGCTACATATTATTAATTTGTTAAATTAAAATGTATTTTATTGAAGTTTGGTAGTGAATTATAACAAAAGAAGAAGGAAGTGGTGCTGGATTATCGGGGCTCCCTGCTCAGCAGTATCTGGTGGAGTGGGGAACGGAACTCGACAAAGTTGAACAGGAAATGATCCATTATCATTACAAAAATAGTTAAAACACACTAAATGCTTATCCAAACTTTTTTGCTAAATAATGGTATGATATATGATAATTTTAGAGAAAAATTTGTACACATATTTTTCAGTTAAATTTCAACCATCCACCAATTTCTAAAATAACTTAATAATAATAATAATAATAACAACAACATTACCCTACCTCCCAGCAAAACCATCATTATTTAAATTTTGTTTGATGCATTAAAAAATATTTTAAAAAAATCATACTAAATTCTAGATGTTAGTATATAATTGATTCATTGAATACACAAAATAAAATGGATTCATTTTAAAAAAAAAAAAAAGCAACTAGATTATAAATTTAGTAAAATTCTTAAGAAAATTTTATATATAGCATTATTTGGTTGTTTTTATGTGAAGAAGATTTTATTTGGTGGCTTTGGAAGTACACGGTTTTCAGCTTTCAAGTGACAGCGCCTTTTCGCTACTAGTGGGGCTAAACGCCGAACCTGGGAGGACATATTCGCCAACCTGTGAGTTATGGCTTTTAGTTTTAGGCTTAAAACATCAAACAGCCCCCCTCCATCGGCTCTTTTTTGAATTGATCATTCGAGCAACTGAACTTTGACTGTAGTAACTGGACCAATCCATCGAACTTCTCAAAACGGACCAAAGTTAGCCATTTGGTTCGGGAGTGCAAAGTTTTAAAGTTCCTCCGTCTCTAGCTGAAAACAGAAGTTAGGGATTTCAATACTAACACCAATGTAGCCATAACCCGAACAAGATCATGATTGGTTCTAATTTAAAAAATTGATTGTCGTGGTTGACAATTGGATACGGTTAGATGGTAGAGGTGCTAGGATTGGCCATGAGTTTAGAGTTGGAATGAATTTGAAATTTCGTGCTTCAATGAGTGAAGGCAACAAACAACTTTTGGGGTTGACACCAGCAACCCTTATGTTATCAATGGAGAGAATTAGACAAAATAGACGTCAAACTTATTCTAGCGAAAAACCCCAGTGCTCATTTTCAACTAGATTTCGATGAACTTTAGTACTTTACAATTGGTGCTCAGAAGAACTGACTCATCTAGTTTAAAGAAATTCAGGGGACGATGGGTTTGAGTCCAATTTAAGGACTTAGATCGTTAACTCGAAAAAGTTGAAGGCCTATTTGAGGAGTTAACCAATTACCGATTACTTATAAGATAGTTTTCTCTCTTCTCTAGACAATTTTTCTTCTTT
This sequence comes from Aquilaria sinensis, assembly GCA_005392925.1. Classification (NCBI taxonomy): domain Eukaryota; kingdom Viridiplantae; phylum Streptophyta; class Magnoliopsida; order Malvales; family Thymelaeaceae; genus Aquilaria; species Aquilaria sinensis. Next base: position 60,719 of record SMDT01002889.1, on the reverse strand, counting down.
TGCTGGATTTAAGAATTGTTTAATTAAAAGTGAAGCTGCCAAACATATTTTCAATACAAGCGTGTTTATTCTTTTCAGACTCAAAAACTTGAATAAAAAATTTTTAGAGAGTAATTAATTGTTTTACAAATTTTTTCTATAACCAACTTGAAAAAAGAAAATTTAATAGAACTACTTAATTTTTTAATATATTTTATTTTGGGCTTACTAAATTGTAAAATTTTAATTGGTTTCGAATAATTAAGCAAAAAATTAACAAAATGAAAAACAATTTGCACTTAGGCATTTATTTGAATAAGATGGTAACAACATGAGAGTAGTAGTGACATTTTAAATAGTAACGCCTCCGTTCTTAATTTTTTTTGCAACAGTCACTATCTAACAATTAACCTATAATTTTTTTATTTTAATATTTTAATATATAATGGCATATATATATTATGTGTTTAACAAATAATAATATAGTTGCAATTGTAGCTGCATAAATAAGCTTACAATATTTTTGTGACGAACAATATACAATTGTACATGGTATGAATGCAAGATAGAGATAAAGTATATATTAAAGGTACTAGGATTGCTTCGTGGGTGTATGTGTAGAGGAAGGATCACAATGCTCGGACAAAGCATTGTAGCAATTTACAAATATGAAAGCGAAATATGAATATATCCGGTGTCGGTCCTAAACCCTGCCCCTTTTGTCGTTCCATGCGTGGACCAAACAAAATTGGGGCCTCTTTTATCATTGCTCCTTTATCTTCCTCTTCCCTGTAGTTTGCCCGGGGAAATAAAGTTAAAAAAAAATAATAATGTTGAACCTATGAGGAAGCGACACATATTGCATGCAGGTAAATAACTAGTAGGAACTTGGGGATTTGATTTGGAAGGACGAAAATTATTTTCTGAAAAGGAGTCGAAAACGTAAAAGTGGGGGTTTGGGTTAAGTCGGGGAAAAGGATTGTGATGTCGATTATTGCATCAAAAGAAAAGAACGAGAGGGATGGATGCGGTGGCATTGCCGATGGGGAGTTGAATGTTGAACCTATCCGGACAGCTGTATCCTTCCCATCAGACAGCTGTGTTCCTCGTCGTCGTCTCAGCTGCGTCTTCTGACGTCATCTCCGTCCACTTGAAAACAAGTACCACAAACTCCACCTTTGAAACTTCGAGAGCCCTTCCCATTTGGAAACTGGTTCTAACCCTTTCATTTTGGATACCGCTCCCACGCTATCGTGTTTTAAATTGTGACGTTTTTTCTCTTTTTTTTTTTTTTTTTTTTTTCTGTTGTTCCTGTTTTACTGCTCTTACTTTCTAAAGCTTCTGAACTAATATTAAGCGATTGCATCCGATTAAGCAGTAATACTGTTTATCCTTTTAATAACTATATGTATAATTAAAATTATATTAACCAGCCCATTGAACTTAAAATGTTAATCATTTAAATCGTACTTATCAAATTTTAGATGCATTGAAATATCTAGTGTTTGTATCTTACAAACGTATTTTTATTGATAAATTTCAAATGTTTGAATTTTACGGGTAAATTATAAAATATAAACTGATCAAGTAAATAATTTTTGTCATGCTCTCTGTGATCGAAATTTAAAATTTAACAGTTAGACTGATTATTGATGACAAAAAAACAGTGCAAGTCATACACCATTACAAACGGGTCGCATAACCAGTATAACAAAGGAAACGGGTCTTAATTTAAGTCCAACTATTTATTCATTTCACATTTAAAAATTATGTTTACAGGCAAGACAACATTTTTCATTTTAAATATTTTTCCTATTCTTTTCATTAAGTGCTAAAATTTTCATTTTCTTAAAAGGATCCAAATTTTATAATTGACAAAAAAAACTGATCTTAAAATTTTCCTTTATGTGGTTGACACAATAAAAGAAAATAAATCATAAGAACTGTTTTGCAAATAACTTACTATAAATTTAAAATTGTATAACAATTTTTTATTGTTGATGGGGCATTTTAATTATTACTTTATCCCATTTGTAAACCGTGTTTAATTTGGAAACTATCTATTAAATTTAGAACTAACTATTGACATCGCAACAAAGTTTTGAGAATGATATACAAAAAATGAAAAATTTTAGAACTTAAACAAAAAATTATTACAAGTTTAGAACTAAAATTTCATTCCCTTATTGTTTTCATGAACAAATGATATCAAACATTTATTTAATGGTAACAATTTTAAAATTATAACTAATCATTCTCACATCTTTGGTGCAATAATGGGTCGTAGGATCTTTTACCATCTCAACTACGATTCAAGCTCTCATGTCTCTCTTTTCCTCCTAGGTCCTAACTCCTAAATATTACTTGTATAGACACACAGACACATACATATCTAAATTCAACTTCCAATTCTCAGATCAGCTCGCATATTATTATTAAAAAAATGATGTTTGCACTCTACGTACATAAAGATGGTGTAAAAATTTCCAATGACTTACAAAGAATTACAATTATATTTATGGTCCAATTGCTGGAGCTAAAACTTATTTAAATCTAAGTTGACGATACACTGCAAAAAAAAAATGATTGAACTACTGAAACTAGAAACTGAATTTCAGTTGTTAATCGGTCGTTAATTTGTGGGTCATGTAATTATTGTGACTGACTAGTGACTGAAAATTTCAATTATTAATTTTCAGTCACTAATTTTAAATTTTCAATCGTTAATCAGTCGTACATTTTATATTATTTTTTGAAATTAGCCGCTATTTCAGTCACTAAAATAAATTAAAAACTTCAGATATGACCTCTCCTTCCTCATTTCTACTTCTTCTTCCTCCTTCATTTCTCTTTTTCTTCCTCAACTCCGACCTCACCTTCCTCATTTCTTCTTCTTCTTCCTCAACTCCGGCCTCTCCTTCCTCATTTCACCTTCTTTTGCCTCCTTCATTTCTCATTTCTCTTCTCCTTCCTTCAACTCCGGCCTCTCATTTCTCATTTCTTCTTCTCCTTCTCTTTCTTCCTCCTTCATTTCCCCTTCTTCTGCCTAAGCTCCGACCTCTCATTCATTTCTCCTTCTTCTTCCTCCTCATTTTCAAATTAATAATATTTTGTTTAGATTTTATATTTATCTTAATTGAAATTTTTTTATTATTACAATTAATTACCGCATATAGTACATTTACACACACACACACACACACACACACACACATCTCAGCAATTAATTTTTTAAAAAAATAAATAAATTGATACTAGTGATTGAAGTAACTGAAGTTTCAGTTGCTACTAGCGACTAATATTTCAAGTCAGTCACTAGCCACTTAGTGATTAAGGTTTTTGTAACTGACACATTTAATCGCTACTCAATCACAATTAGTAATTGAAAGCAACTGTTTCTTCAATCACTATCTTGCTTGTGTGTTGTAATGATATTAATAACCAAACTGTGAAAAATTCTGGAGCATACGAATTAGGTAAGTGAGGTTAACCAGGCGACTTTTGATTCGTACCTGCCTCATTTAAGTGATTCTTCATACCCGAAGATAAATATGAGATACTTATTATTGATCACATGTTAGTAATAACTAGTATTCAAGTAGAAATTCAATATGAAATATACCGAACGCCGTATGAAATACTAACGAGGTTAATATCCTTTTCATGATGTCCTATAAAAATGTGAATAATATCCAATATTTTCTTTATGAATTTGGCCTTTGATATGGATTGGATTTTTGCGTTTAAGTAGAAACATGGATTGATTAGGCGAGCAACTTTGGTTGTAAGAGGGGAATGGACACGGGAGTGAGTTAGGATGAATGAGGACTGTAGGAACACATTGATTTGGGGGTTTTCAAATCTCAATTAGTAAGTGACCTCTATTCGTTCAAAAAGAATGAAATGAACTTTTTTTTGTTGTTTTATGAAAAATAAAATATATATATTTTAATTTTTTTAATATTTAATTTATTTTACTTCTATCATTTAAACTCATCATATAAAATTTTTTTAAAAAAATATTTTATTTGTAAATTATCCATAAATTTTTTAAAAAAAAATAAATATTATTTAAATTCTCACTATACATAACTTAAAAATAAATTTAATTTTAATATTAGAAAAATATTTCATAAATTACACCATTTTTTTTTTGTAATCAGAAAAACATATCATCAGTACGGAAGGGAGGTTGTACCAAATAATAAGAATAAAAGTTAAACAACCTCACGTTGGGATTAGGAGGCGCGCCAACTTGTTTTGATTTGACGTGGGCATGGGAACTGGGTGGTCAAAGCTGGCGCGACAAAAACATATTAGGAAAACATCTGATCACTGAATTAGACTAGAGCCCACTGTTAATTGGTTTGGATGGTTCTCCGACCCAAACCCAGCTTTAAAAGCTGAGGCACACCTAGGGTAGCTAACTAGTTAGCCTTCCACTTCAATTGTCCAATCCAAATTTGTTTTCACTGCTAATTGCTCTCTCCTCCTTAAATTATCCAATTAGTTCGATTTGATAGAATTTTTTCTTTTAAAAAATTTTATTCCACCTATCCCACAAAAATTATGCATATTTTTTGTAGGCTATAAAAAAAACCTGATGTATTCCTTATTTTAGAAAATTTTTGATATCTAATTTACTTTACAATTCTCATTTAAACTCTCACAGTATACAATAAAAAAAGAACATTTTTTTTAATTTTCATTAAAACACTCAATACATAAGCTTTTTTTATTTTCTCAATTATCATTTAAACACTCGCTATACAAAACTCAAAAATGATGTTTTTTTAATTTTAATTTTTTGGGCAAAAATGAAAATGCCCTCGTAGACTATACCCACCTTAACCTCAGTATCCATAAAAATATATCATCCTTTATGGGATGAAGGGAGTATGGTGTTTTCACTTGCTATTGACTTTTTGTACATGAATTAAGTAAGATAAAAAAAAAATATTATAGTAATATTTATATGGTAGTATGGTAAAGTAATTACTGAATATGAAAATATTGAAAAGATTTGATGCGATTCGAAATAGGATATATTATAAATAATTTGTGGTAGATTTAGAGTTGGCCTATGGGCTTACTCGGCCCGGCCAGGCTTGGGTCGGACAAATTAGGTTTTAGCATGGCCTGATCTTAGGCGGGCTAGGCCGAGTTTTTTAAAAAGGCAAAAAATGTTAGAAAAATTATTATAGTGTAATTTGAACAAACATATTTTTATATGAGGAAAATACCACCATCGATATAAATTTTATTAATTAAAAAATCAAATGTCACTTACAACAATTGAAACATGTCTTATAATTGAAAAAGGCGAAACATTCTAAAAATAGCAAAAAAAAAAAAACCTAAGATCTCTACCTCATAGCATACTTAGATTGATTAAAATCTAAAAACTAAAATTAAAAACATAGGATCTTACTCTTGTGCCTCCTCATTGAACGAAACATCATCATCAAAACTCTTCTACTATTGTTTCCATAAAGTAGCAAGTTATTAATCCCGATTGTAGGCAAAAACCTTAGTGGCCCCAGGTGTGACTCTTACTCATTTCTCTGAGATGACTTCTTCTTTTACATTGACAGCTGCCTCAGAGAAAATGGTAGAGACCGATACTGCCAAAATCTCTTAAGCCATGATGGACAAGATAAGAAATATTATTCTATTGTTCTTCTACCACTCAAATAATGTTCGGATGTATTCATCATATTCAGCCAATCCCAGGTTTGGAAGTCTAGGCCGTTTCAAGATATGGGTGAGAGGGTTGAATTGTGATGATAAGGATGATGTGGAAACATAGGATAGTGTAGGCTCAACAACTTTGACTTTATAATAATGACGCTCAAAGCAGAGTTTGTACAATTTTCTTAAATTGCAGTCAGCTTTAGCAGAAAATAGCAAGTGCAAATACTTGGTTTTGTGCTAAGTATGAATGGTAGTATGTCCCAAGTAGTTGATTGTAACCCTTAATTTGGCATTTGGGTCTAACACAAATGCAACTAGATATTTGGGCAAGGTATCTTGAAAATAGTCAAGTCATTTCTTTTACATTGTTTTTATGGTGAGTTTTAAAAATTCATCATGCTTGTAATGGTTGAAAACATAAACGATATTGGCAAAATACATCAAAACTTAGTGCACAGTTGGATAGTAAACACTAAACAAAAAGTTTGTTATTTCATAAAAATACTTGAGCAACTCAACCGATTTGAAATATTTTCCTACATTTTGTTGGTGAGAAATTATGGGCTTACTCTAAAATTTACAAAATAAGTCAAAAGAGTTGTCAGTGGTCGTGCATCATTCAACATTTGAAATGTTGACTTCCACTAAGTAGGGCAATCTAATTTAAATCTTTTCTAACTAAAATTCACCCAATTTTCAATACAAGACATTTTGAACTCACAAGCCAATTTGCTTCTTATCTTCAGAAAAAGAAATGCATTATGAATTGGTAATTTTAATTTGCAAAAGTTGTAAACTATTTCAAACCCATAAATTTAAAATGTGACACAAATAACATGATAGTCACACAGTGTTTTTATATATTTCACCTACCTTTGTGTTATTTTATTGTTAATTTGATAGATCTTAGCTGTATTTTGTGTTTTATCGACTTTGTCGGTTGCATTGCATGATCTAAAAGGCTAGAGTGGGTGAATTACATGGACTTGGGACTAAATTGCACAAGAATATGAATTTAGAGGTCATCTAAAAAAGAAAATAGAAGACTTGAATCTAAGGACAAAACGATGCTATAGCATGACAATTTACATGCAACAAAATAAAAAAGCAAAAAAAGAAAAGGTGAAAAGTTTGTAGAAACTTCTCATGCTGTTACATGGAAATTTCATGCAATAGCATGAAGTAAGTCTTCGGCATATTCTTTAGAATTGTAGTACTATGCTATAGTATGGAAATTTCATGTAGGCGCACAAAGGCATCTATGGACATTTCTTTGCAGAGAATGGGGTTTTGATAATCTTTGTGGGGCCATTTTGGATATTTGGGCATTCTTACACATTTGAAGGCCCACAAATCTTACTTAACCATTTTATGATAGAAGAATTGTTGGTAGATGGAAAAAGATAAGACTAAGGGGTTTCGAGGTTTAAATGTATTATAGTCTAAGTCTTGTCTTCTCATTCTTCTTATTCCTCTATAGTTGGTAGCATACAAACCTTGTCATTAAGCATTTTATGGTACATTTCTCTTGGAGCTTAAAGAAGAAGCTTGGATTTCTTTGAATACCAAGGGATTGCTTCTTCAAAGGGGTTTTGGGTTCACTATTTCTTGCTATTTTTCTTCTTTTTTAATTTGTAGATTGCAATGATGGATTTTATTTTTGTTCTTGTTTTTAGTTTTAGTATGGAGTAAATTTTCTTACACTTTCTATGGCGGAAATTTCATGACTTTGTTTATGTTTGAATCAAATATGATTAAATGTTTGGTTTCTTCTCTCCATGCTTGTTTATATTTCTTTTTATGCTTAATAGGCTTGATTGATTGGTGGCTACAATCAATTGGTATCTAAAGCTAGTCTTTATGCTTGGGAGAGTAAGAGAGTAACTAGACCTAAGAGGAAAAGATAATGGGAATAGGCATGGGCAGAAGAGTTGTCTCATTCACTAAGGTAATGGTATATTGAACTAGATAATGCTTCATTTTAAATTAGTATTAGTGATCAGAATGCTTTATAATTTAGAGTAGAGAAAAGTAATTCAAAGCTTGGGAGAGTTAGGATTCAAGGTTGAAAGATTACCAACAAGTAGAAAGGATCAAATCTCTAGGATTATTTCATCATGCTAACCTAGTTAAGAAATGAAACCCATAGGAAGTGTACTTTTTTCTAGTGTCAAGTCAACCCATTAGTGTGTTTTGTGGTACCTTGTTTAATATCAATTTTCCTAGTTTAGGGTTTGTAGTTTATTTAATTTAATTGAGTATAAGTTATTACTAGTTAGTTGTTCAGCTAAAGTCAACTTGAAGTGGTGATAATTGTGAGTTAATATACATCAATCGTTGTTAGACGGTACCATTTTCACCTTAACTCAATGCATCTCGTGTGTTTGCAGTTAGTGGTTTCAAAATTCAAGAACAAAGTGGACAAAGGAAAAAAATTCCTTCAAGTGGTGGTTTCAGCTCTTTAATTAATTCCTTCACCGTAACACAATTGTTTGAAACATTGTAAGAAAAATAGATAAAACTTTATCAATGCAAAAAGAAAAATTCATAAAGTTTCTAAAATACATATCATGATGTTCCAACCAGTATGATCAAATTCTATAAATTTAAATGCAATAATTTATTTTTGCATTACATAGTCATCATTAATCCTCTGAGCAGTTGCACAATAATAATTCTATTTTATGGGTGATGCCTACAAATCAAATGTAAATGAAACACAATGATCAAGTGTTCAAAAATATGCTTGCAAATTATATCTCCTAATAATTATATCTCCTAATTTCATATAGTTTAAAACTCCCTCTTCTAGTAGTTTTTTTAGACTTTTTTTGTTTTTATAATTTGGGTTCAAAGTTTTAACAAAAAATCTTTATAAATGTTTATCTTGAGCTTGTTTGAATGGTTTCTACATAAGCATCATCCAATTAATTAAATATTGTGTCATAGATTTTTTGTTATAGCGAAAAATATGTGGACTAACTGAGCTCCTCATTCCCGTCAGTTAGGTTTGTCCACCAGAAATACTACCAAGATTTTCATGTACTTTGCTTAAATGCCATGTGAGCATTATCGTTTTCAGGATTGAGTTCGTGCATGAACTCGTTACCACAATGCTTACACTCTGTAAACCTTGCCTCGCTTTCCCACACTTGCTCAAAATGCACTTACACCAAAGTTTTGAGATTTCCAAATTTGTCTTATGTGGCCTCAGATTACTTGCTTTTTGGTGTTGATTAGAGCTTGTTTCGAGGGACCTCTTCAATGTCATTATCGGATTGTTGATTGTTAAGACCCAAATTGTAATTTGTCATATCGATGTTGGCATCATCATCAGCCACCTCTTAGATGAAGACCCCTCAGCTTTTGTTGAATAAGTGACCTCAGAAAAAAGACCCAACTCTAATGTGGGATGACAAGCTCATGATACCCTTGTCGGTGTTTTTCCCTTATGATGCCATCGGTGAAAAGAAATAATTATAGATTAAAAGGAGATTAGATAAGATTAACAAAATATTAGTAGGAGTTTTTAAAAAATAGATGAGAGCATGGAGAAAGAATGAGAGAACGTTATATATGAAGAAGAGAGATTGGTGTGAGGAAGTGTGGAAGTGAGGCTTTCTATTTATAGGAGAGCCATAAATTTCGTTTTCTTAAAAAGCCCTTAAAACTAGTAATTTATAGGAGTTTATAAGGGGTAAAAAAGTAAAATGCCTTATTTTAAAGTTTAGGACCATTTGGAAGGGTTGGAGTGTCATTAAACCTTTTTTTAAAATTTGAAATGCAACGGTCATAAGCCAAAAGGTTGACCCAGCCAGTCTAGGCCGAGCCGGTCTAGTTCTGAGCCAAATTTGAGCTTGGGTCAGGTTGGTTCTATTTGGGCCATCCTCTACCTCTAGGCCCACATTTGGCCACTTTCTTTATGGGGTTTATCCGTGTTGGGCTGACTCGAGTTTAACCAAGCTGGGCTGACTTTGACCTATGCCATTTTTAAGTTGAACCGGATCAACCTAACCCATTAGCCACCTCTAGGCAAATAGAGTGCCATTGATCCAAAAAGCTTGTAACTGGTAAATGAATATAGGCACAAATGTAAAATGCAGATTGATGCAAAAGAAAAAACAAACAAACAAACAAACAAAGTTTACATGTGATATTACACATGTAGATGTTAGACATACGTCTAGTGCACATTTATGAATTTACATCCCATAATTTCTTATAAAATTACCTTTTCCAAGCATTTTTATGTATAATTGTGTACCATTTAGATTCCACTCCCCTTCCTTATCAAGACTCCAAATCATGGGTATAAGCCTACCACCCACTTAGGCTCATCAGTTTGTGTCTAGGGCTATAAAACCTAGTTATTTATTATCAATATAGGGAGTTTTAGACTATGACTTTACTGCCTTAAGCATTAGAAGGCCCCTCATTGGGTCACACTCGGAGGCCTCTTAACGCCTTTTTTTATGTCTTTGTATGTAGGTGACTGAAGTTACCCAACAATCAAGTGTCTCTACCGTCCAACTTGAAATCCTAGGTTGTTTGACTATTAGCATCAAAGATACACTTTTATTTTTTCAAATGTATATATCTATAGCGATGTGTCTCCACATGAATGAATTGAGGTGCATAGAAAAATTTTGAATTTTATTCTATTATCAAAGGGATTTTCTGTGGCATAATTTGGACAATTTTGCAACATAGTTAGGCAACCTTTGGGCCTGTTTCTCCAAAACTGTTTTTGACTTGGGCCTCTATATGCATTTACATAAAAGTTAAAAATAGAATAAGTAACCCAAATATTAAAGATATAGGGGGAAAAAGGCAAATGATTATCTAAATATACACCTAAAGATCTTTTAGCCTACAGATGCATTGTCAACAAACAAAACACTTACCAGTCCTACCTGCGTAGCTCTGATCAATGTGATACCTAGAACCATGTATTTGAACTGATTTTAAACTTGAGCCTAGCTGAGCATATGGCATACCTTATTCCTAACATTGAATGTTGCCTACAAATTATGTATTAAAGAGGATCCCCTTCACTCGTTCCCAATGTCCCCATCTGTTTCAAATGTCAACACAAAGGAAAACCACCTAATGTATCATGACTTGAGAAACGTAATGCTGATGCTATTAACTATATTTTATCACTTATTTAAGTTAAACACAGAAAACTACTCGTTCCATACACATACAAAGTTGGGTTTTTAATAATTTTTTTTGGAATAATAAATTAACATGCTAAATGAATAAAGGAAATAAAATGCCATATTGCGATGATTTTTTATGTCGCAAACAAACTTCTAGGATATCTTGACAACTGATTAGTGATTATTTGGCAACCAAACCTCTTGGTGTTTTACGTTTCGCTTATAGTGAAAACATAATCATCGCACAAATGTTGCTAAAAAGGCCATTGACCATAGATGTGAGTTTGTGATGATCCATTTTGCAACAAATTTAATCATCACAATGTCTTATAATATAAAGTATGGAGAAGTTATTATGTGGAAAAAATTGCTACAATATGTGACAAGTTTATGAATGAGTCACAATAAATTTAAGGGAAAACCATAGCAAATTTTGCCATAATTATGCGCTGATTTTGTATTTTTATGCATTTGCCACAACTATTAAGTGATAAAACCAACATGACTCTCCTATTCCTCCCTTCTCATATATCTTCGTTCATTTGCCTCTTCTTTGTATTTCTACTTCTTAATTTGATAGTGGGTGACGGTGTTTAAATGTTATTCCATTTTTAAGTGCGTTTTAGGAGTTTCGACAAATTTTACTATTCTTTTATACTTTATAATTAAATCAAAACATTTTTCTACGTACTTCTAATTTATTTTTAAATTAGTTCTTATTTATTTTAAATTTACTTTCAAAATTTTAATTTTTATAAGAGAAAATTACCAAAACCCCCCTGACATTTGCGATAACCCAACAGTAGTGTCCCCCATTTTTAAAAAACCTACAGTTACCCTCTGCCAACTTAACTTCGTCATTTACCGTTAACACAAAAAAGAGAAAAATAACTGACTTTATCCACGTAGTCTTCTTACTTAAAAACTTTACCCTAACCATTAAAACCAGTTCAAGTTAAAACCCTAAACCCTAAAAACCTCCAAACCCATCCTCTTTCCCACTCCTCGTCCGCCGCCCTTCTCCTCCTCCGGTCTTCTCCTCCTCCCAGCGGCCCTTCTCCCTCCCCCCTTTTCTCCGTCTCCTCCCTCCTCCTCCCTCCTCTCCACCTCCTCACTCTCCGTTCTGCCTCTATCTCCCTCCTCCGCTCCCTGTCGCTAGATGCGCTCTTCTTCTCCGATGTTAGATGTGCTTCCGGCCGCGCAGAGTAATTCCGGTCACGATTCGCCTGGGAAACAACTCGGAAGCCCGATTCTCCTCAATACCTGGGAAGCCAGATTCTTCTCTACGCTGATTTGCCTCCATGCCAATTCGCCTCCACGCTGATTCGATTCAGCAGAGCCACTTCTTGAATCGTGCCCGGAAGCTGGGAATTATGAACTGCTGATGTCGATAATAGCAAAATGCTGCCGCCGGGAATCGCGAACGACTGGCACCTAGAATCACGAAGGGCTAGCACCTGGAATCGCAAACGGCTGGCACCCGGAATCGCAAACGGCTGCACCCAGAATTGCGAGGATGGCGGCGGGGAGCAGAGGGGGGAGACGAAGGCAGAGCGGAGAGGGAGGAGGCGGAAAGGAGGGAGGAGACGGCGAAGAGGGAGGAGGGAGAAGGGCCACAGGAAGGAGGAAGGCGACGGAGGAGAAGGGCGGCTGGGAGGAGGAGGGGGAAAGAGGATGGGTCTGGAGGTTTTTAGGGTTTAGTGTTTAATTTGAATGAGTTTTAATGGTTAGGGGTAAAGTTTTTAAGAAGACTAGGTGGACAAGGTCAGTTATTTTTCCTTTTTTGTGTTAACGGTAAATGACGACATTAAGTTGGCAAGAGGTAACTGTAGGTTTTTGAAAAATAGAAGACACAACTATAGGTTACCTGAAACCTTAGGGGAGTTTAGTAATTTTCCCTTTATATAATATAGTAACTAATACCATAATTGTCATATCTTAAAAATATAATTAGTACAAATTGTCACAAAATTGTAGCAAATTATAACCTTAGCAAAATCATAGTAGATTATTGTCCTAGCAAAATCATCGCAAATAAAATGGAATATGAAAAGTCTAAGCAGAAGAATATTTGAACAATAGGGGTGATGAAAATTCGCAGCATTTCACTAAACTTTGGGGAGCAAACTTTGCAACGATTATGTAATCGTTTGAGACTTTTGCCACGTAACAGGAACAATGTACCCTAAATATCGTAACAAACTTGTCGTAAAAATCTGTGACGATTATATAATTGTCCCGCAGTTTTGTTAATTTATGGGTAAGTATGCTGACTAATACTCCCTGCAACCTATTTTTTTTTACTTCATTTGATTTTTTGACTAATTTTACTTAAATTCATTCATATTATTATTTGTTTAAAAAAATTAAAATATATATATTTAGAAGCTATAAGTTTAGATTTATCATCCATATATAAGAGTTTTTTATTTACATGCTAAAATGTTGAAAATAAAAAATTATGTATCAATTACTGAAAAGTAAATGATGCAAGGAATTTAGGACAGAGAGAATATAAGTTTAGGGAATTTATTGATTACTTTGAGTACAGGGCCTAGGTTCATAAAGATCTCTGTTTTAACCCAGCGTGAAGTAGGATTGGAGATTGGTTAAGAATGATATATGATTAGTTCTGAGGAAAGCTCATCTCTTCACTTACCAAAGCTTGCTTGATGAGGGTGAAATACTGAAGTCGGGAATTTGTTGGAAGTTGGGGGTATGGATCTCATGTGAGTGGATTTGATGAGCCCTGGATAGCAGAGCCCAGACAGCCCATCTTTCAAACCATCATGTGGAGGGGACCGTGTTGATTATGCTCCGGTAAGAGCTTTTATTGACTTTTAGCCTTGTTCAAGGAATAGAACACAGAGTTCCTCAAGGAATTTTTTCTGGGCCAGGCCGACGTGGGCTTAGTCTCTCTGATCCCTGTAAACAACTTGCACGGAGAGGACTGGTTCATTTGGCACTTTAATTGGTTCAAATATGGCGTTGATTTGGTGAGCAGTGGATATCTATGGCACGAGTATGGTTCTTAGAGGAAGTGGAAGCCGATCGAGGTTCTGCATTTCAGGAGGTGGGGAAGCAAATATGGGGTATGGCTGCACCGAATAAGTTTAAAAATATGCTTGGAGCTGATTCATTAGTGGAATGGTTACCGATTAGGGATGATAATTGGGTGAGTCAGATCATTCAGATTTAGGTTTAATCAGGTTAACATGTAGTCGAGTTCAGGTCGGGTTATTTGAGTTCGGGTTGATTCGGGTTAAGTAAATTTTTAGTTTGGGTTGAGGCAGGCCGGGTTTATTTGGGTTCAGATCAAATCAGGTCTGGTTATTGGGTTCTAGACCAGATTCAGCTTGATTGTCGGGTTTACTTGGTTCACTGATGCATAAGTCGAAATCACTGAATTGATTCAATTTTTTTGTTTTATTTTGATTAAAATTTAATTTAACTAGACATAAAAATAATATAAAATTTATGAAGATATATTAATATATAATTTATTTAATAAAATACTCATTCTATGTCAAAGTTCTTTGTAACATTCACTATTTAACAATTAATTTATAATTTTTTTGTTTTCAAAATTTTAGTATATAAATGAAAAATGATTATATTAAATAATAAATAAAGACCTATAGTTTCTAAATATATACTTTTTAAATTTTTTTTCTAACAAATAATCTCCCTCCGTCCCATTTTCTTTGCTCCATTTAACTTTTTTGACTAGTTTGACATGAATTTATTTATATTATTGTTTATTAAAAAATTAAAAAAATATATTTAAAAATTGTAGGTCTTGATTTATTATTCATGTATAAAATTGTTTATTTATATATTAAAATGTTGAAAATAAAAAATTATATATTAATTGTTAAAATATGAATGTTGCAAATAATTTGAGATATAAATAGTAATATGAATAAATTCAATTTAAACTATTTCAAAAAGTCAAATATTTCAAAGAATATGAAATAAAATGGGTAGTATAATTTCCAAAACCTAATTATTTTTATTTCTTTATCACCGTTTTACTAATCATTTTCCATAGTTCTCACTCGCTCGCTCTACCACTCAAAACAGATTAGTAGAATAGAAGAAACTTATTCACATACATTAAATCATAATTTTTTTAAAGTCTTTGCCAACCATATATTTTATATTGATTTAAGTTAAAACGAGTTTTGTCGGATTTAATTATCGGATTATTTCAGGTTTGAGTTAAGTTGGGTTCGGGTACAATCGGGCTCGGATCGTGACTTTTCTGTCCAAATCAAATTAAGTTAAGCTTAAAGTTCAAGTAGGTTGGGTCAATTTTTTAGTCGGATCAAATTTTACGATCTCTGGTTACTGAGATCGTATTAGGGGATCGACTCAACTGGAAGATCTAGAAACTGGCCGCGGGTGATAGTCTCGAGCTCGACACAATTGATTTGCAGCCGAGTCTTGAATCCTTCCGATTATTTTTCAGCACTATAAAGATTAATCGGCTCCAAGTCCAACTGGGTTGGATCAGTTTATATATATATATATATATATATATGGAGAGAGAGAGAGAGAGAGAGGCTTACGTGTAAGTTTAAGTATCGGATTTTTGTTATCTAGTCTATGCAATCCTCGAGCTATAGGTTATTGGGTATGCTAACGGGTTATTTTAGTTTTATCATTTTATGGCTTTAGTTAGTTTACTTTCAAGTTATTAGAAGATTATCTCGGGCTTAACTGATCAAGTTTACCGTCAAAACAGGTGGTACTTCTACAATTTCTAAATTTGACTCAATGTTTTTCATGTCTTTGGCTTTCTGTTAAGCCGAACTAAAATGAAATTTTATGTTAGATGAAATCAAAATATTTGTTATTGGGTTTAAGTTCCACTGCTTGATAAGATTTTAATTTCCCTTGTTTGGAAATGCAATATCGAATGGCATCTCTAGGCTTTAGAATTGGGTGAATTTCCTTGCTCCTGTCAAAGTCCATAAGAAAAAAAATAAAAGTAGAAATAAAATATCAGAATGGTGTCAGTTCAGATGCATCATGTGACCGGCACATGACAGTCAAAGAGGTTGACTGGCCAACTTCATGAAGTTCAGGGACTGAGATGACCTAACTTGAAGTTCAGGGGATGAAGATCATTTTCAAACGAGATTAGGGACTATTGTAGTATTTTGGCCTTTCTAATCCTGAGAAGTAGAAGGGATTGATAACAAATCAAATTGCCCTCTCCAAGTAACAAGTCGCCTCTCTCCTTCTCCTTCCCTAGTTTCTCGTCTACTAGAACAGAGCGAGCAGAGGCCGAGGGAACCAAACAATGGCCGCTAAAGAAACTGACCCTTTAGTTAACCCGACCGCCGACGAGTTAGGCGTCGCCGAAATCTTGGTGCAATTTTCTCTGTCCGAGTCTCGCTATCGGCGTCAGCCGCTATTACTTTGGGGCTCCAAAAGGAAGAGATCGAGTATAGCGGCCCATCCTCCGGCGGTTCCTGCTTCGACCTCGCAGCCTTCTCAGGTGGTTCATCAATGCGAGACCCCTGACCCTGCCGTCAATGTCAAAACTTCGAGTCCTTCAACGCCCCTTTCGTTCTCGACCAGTGAAAGTGAAAGTGAAGACGAGAAGCCCAAACCATCGAAGAGAAAATTGGTAACTGTTTTCCCCAATTTTCTTTAATTTGTTTCTTTCTTAAGGTTTCGGAAGTTCTAATTGCATTTTCTTGGCAATGTAGCAGAAGATCGAGAAATTAATGAAGCAATTTGAAGTGTCAAGCGAACTTATAAGAACGTTTACAAGTGTAAGGTTTTCTTTTCTTCTCTATTTTGACTGGATAAATTTCTCTTCTTGGTCCTTGAGTTGGCTACATTGTTTTCTGGATTCTGATTTCTGACATCCAATTTGTTGAAAAAAATAAAAACAGGAAATAAATAAAGTGCAGCTATATCTGGACAATCTGATGAAACACAACTTTGAGTTGAAAGCGAGAAGAGAGGCAAGTAAATTGCATCCGATCAAAAGTTATTTCCTTTTGTGAGGTTCTCATAAATAATACATAATGCAGTACTTATAATATTCTTCTCTATTTTTTGATCCAATAGTTTCTTTTTCGTCTGGAAGGAGAGCAACGGTTGCAGAATTCAAGAAGCACTGATTTCTACCATCTAGAAGTTCCCATTAGTGTTTATCACCAGCCGCCATCGCAGTCGTCCCAACCAAGCGGCGAGCAAAAGGCGCCCTTTTTTGGCTCCGTCGACGGGGGCTCGGTCCCATTCGGTCTCAGCATCGCCGCAGTAGGGTGGGAACAAGCACCGTTGATGGAGGACAGGGTGAGAGCTGCGGAAGCAAGGCAAAGGAGAATGAAGATCTACAAGTCAAAGACTTCTAATGGTTTTTGCCAATCCAAGTGCGTTGGCAGATACAATTGATGAATTGGGAAGCGCATCATGTACAGGGGATTTTAAGTTTTGAGTTTACTTTTATTTATTTCTTGTAGAAATATCATATTCGCATAGGCTTGTTCTGCAAGTAACGGGATTTTGGAGATTTTGGGAGAAAACACTAAACAATTTTTTCACACAATTTTTAAATTACATAAATTTAATACTCCATATCAGTTCTAGATATTGAAGTGGCAATTTTAGTTAATTTATTATTAATTGTAGTGTTGAATTTTCAATTATAAATCAAGTGTACATAAGATTACTTTTGCAAAACTGTATACATATTTAACATTTATCAAGTTCATTCTCACAAATCTTGCCACTTCATATTTTTCAATATTTGAGATTTACCTAAAACACCATTTAAAAAAAAAACATTGAATACAAAAATTTTCAAAAAATAGAGGAAGTTAATGAAAAAGGAGTTGTTTTATTACACCAAGATAGAAAAACAGGCAGTTACATTTCATTTTGCAGTATAATTGGTACATGTATGAAGTTCCTTGCTTAACACGAATTATTTTACTTGAGTGCCTTAAACGAACAGAATAGGGAATCTTGATTATCATCTCTCTCGTTCTCACTCCTGTACCATCACAAGATGTCCTAACTCAGTCAGCCAGACTAATCTCTCTTTGTAGTTTGTTGGCCCACGGGTTTTTGTATGTTGAAAGGTCGCAACATACTTTTTTGTTAAAAAAAATTAGACGCATGTATAAGTATATATTTAAAGTATAAGGAGTTACAAAGAAAGACTAAGAATAAGTTATCTGGCTCACAAAATCTAAAAAATATTAAACTATATTTGACCAATTTATTGGTGAATTTATGCGTAGAAGTGCCTATACCAATTTTTGAATCTATGTCTTGACTAGGGCGATATTTTACCTACATCAGTTGAGCTAGGTAGGCAAAAGCAATTGATTTTTAAATTCTCTACCTCTAGGTCTCAACTAGAGAGTCCTATAAACCAGTTGTGCAACCATTGCATGTTACAAGAGCCCAACCTCTACAACTGGAGAGAGTTCATCAAGTAAATGTTGAAAAAAAAAAAAGCGACCAACAAAGTGTCCAGTCAAAGGAAAATAACTAAATATGATGATGCATGAAATTCTTTATATATATTAAAGACAGTGGACCATTTTATGTTCACTGAACAACAGCACTGCTTTTCTTTTTCTTTAAATAATGGTTAAATCCCTCTTTCAGTCCTAAGTATATTCTTTCTATTTTTTGGTACTCAAATTGCACCTGATGATCAAATTCCTTGGTTTAGCCACAACATTTTTTAACCTTTTGCTTTTCTCAAGAACATTTTTGTTTTTGTTTAAGCTACTATTATTACTATAAATAAAAGGACGTGGCCCAAAATACTGTTCATTGAACAGTGCAAGAAATAATGTCATTTTTCAGAAGACTGGTGTGTTGGATTTGCCTATTTACTATTTACCCAAAATAGAAATTAAGTTACAAAATTTTTTAAAATATACTACTTTCATTTAAACTCTCACTACACAAAACCCAATAAAGAATTTTTTTTTAATCTTCATTTAAACTCTCACTGCACAAAACCCAAAAAAGAATATTTTCTTTTTTATTCATTATTTAAACTTTTACCATACAAACACCTTAATTTTTGTATCAAGAGAAATGTTTCATCTATTATGGGACGGAGGGAGTAATATTTTTACATAATTTAAAATTTAAAAGCTCTCATATATTTTTTTAATCTAATGGCATTGTAGCTTTTAATTTTCAATTAGTTGTCTTAATTTTCGTGTCTAGAGAAATGTTTCATTTATTATGGGACAGAGAGAGTAATATTTTTACATAATTTAAAATTTAAAAGCTCTTATATATTTTTTTAATCTAATGGCATTGTAGCTTTTAATTTTCAATTAATTGTCTTAATTTTCGTGTTCAGAGAAATGTTTTATCTATTATGGGACTGAGGGAGTAATATTTTTACATAATTTAAAATTTAAAAGCTCTTATATAGTTTTTTAATCTAATTGCATCGTAGCTTTTAATTTTCAATTAATTGTATTAAATTTTCTTACTTAGAAATTAAGATTTATAAATACCCTACATGAAAAAAATTATTATAAGATTCTTAAAAGAAACTTTTTATATTTTAAGACAATTGTCTTCACACTTATTCATTTTCATTACTTGGTTATCATCATGATCTTTATGACCCAGCAACTAAATAATGAAGACATATTCTAAACCAAGCCTAACATATATCTAACAAAACCTATAATATATGCTATTTGTATTGTATGATATAAAACTTTAATGATGTAGATACTATTATGATCTAATTATTACATGCTATAAATTACTATTATTATGTAGATTATTATAATGATGTAGACACTTTTAGAAATGTTTTTCTGAGCAACATATATGACAATGACATAGATTATTATCGTGTAATTGAAACCCTGTATTTTTAACTTGTGTATATAATTTGATGTGAAGATCTATTAACATTATTATAAGCGCCATTTATGTGTTTTTGTTAACAGAGCATGAAAATTTTAGTGGTTCCTCCAATTAGTTTCCCTAATTGCCCCCAAAATTGAATCTTTGTGCCCCATGTTTGAGCACAAAAATGAGGGCACTTGCTGAAGGCTGCTCCACCTTATGTCATCCACTAGGTGCCCTCTCCGCACATTCATTAGAAACTGGACAAAATTCCACACAACCACTGGACCGCTTACTTGAATCAGGGCAAAAATTTGAACACGACCGATGTCATTTCTGTGTAACGTCCATTAGTTGGACTTGCCTTTGTCTTCCTCCTTTCCTTTCTTTATCTTGTTCGCTTTGATCCTCCTTACATGATGCCTATATAATCCTTCCTCCCCCCAAAGGTGCCTCATGCCCTGCTATGATCCTCTTTCTCTTTCAATCTCATCTCAGTTCTTTCAGGACTTTCTCTGCCTATCACCACCACTTTTAAAAGTCTGAATCTCTTACCGCTCGAACGCTTGCATAGGAGTCTATGACGATCTGGTCTGGGAAGGGGGTGAGGACAAGCTCATTGGATCTGGTCTAGTAAAAGGGTAAGGACAAGGGTAGTTTCATCTTTTCTTGAACCAGGTTACGTGTACGTCTCAACCTAAAACACAAAAACACATTAAAAGGCCTGCGTTAATCTAAAACGATATGAGCCAAATTTATGTGTTTGGTTAGACTTTTGCTTACCTTTTTCCCCCAATGGTGTTATTTGTTTTATAGTACAGTTTTTTATGGGCATATAGTCAAATGACGTTTACTGTCATACATTCTAAAGGTTATACCGTACAAAAATGATGTCATATGAAAGAGGTCAAATGAGAAATTACTTAGGAAACGTAGACTACAGTTATGGAGCAGCATGAAGTGGGTTGGGTTGAGCCTAATCTTGGAGTGATTTGCTTCTGCTCAACCACACATTTCACCAATCCATGATCTGCTATGTTATGTGGACTATCCAACTAGTTTTGTCATTATTTGTTTACCAAACATTAAGCCAATAACTAAACTAACACTTTTCTATTTTAGTCACTTACTTCAAAATGTTTATCAAATTTTAGTTTATTTTTTAAAAAATATAAGGACTAAGTTTTTCGAAATATAAATTTACAGAAAGCTTTATGTGGTTTGGCCTAATTACATGCACTTTGTCTCATCAGTTTTAAAAATAATACACTTTAACCCTAACTTATTTTATACTATCCGATAATAATTTCTAAAACTTTAATTTAAATTGTTTATGAGCTATGTTTCAGTAATTTTTAATTTTTGATTTTTTTTTTCACAATTGATTAAGATTTTAAAATATTGATTTACATTCATAGAGAGAAAAATGCATTTACATAGATAAAAAATTAGTATTTAAAATGTCTATTAACTGTGAAAAATATTGGAGAGCTCTAAAATTGCTGAAAGATGATTATCTTTATAGTTTAAATTAAGATTTCAGACGTTGTTATTGGCCAGTGTAAAAGACGTATGTGCAAAGTGCAGGTTTTGATAAAATATGAGACAAATTGTAGGTTAAACTAAACCACAGTATGATTATTATAAGTTTCCCTTTTGAAATATTACTAAAAGTTGTCCGAACCCACTCAATTTTATTGTCGGTAAATGAGCAAAAAATCGGTTTCATACTCTTGCAAATTGGTCTCAAATCATTATTATTGATTACATATTGGTTCATAACCCTAGGTAGGCATCAAAACCAAATTTACAAGAAATTTTTTTTATGAATTTATGTTGTCCGTTAACTGTAAAAAAAGTAGCACAATTTCAATTTATTAAAGGATAACTACTGATCAATTTGATTTCATTAACTTTCATGAACTTTCTAACATCAAATTTCAAATTATAATTTAAACTATTTTGAAAATATTTTCCTATAAATTCAAATTGTTGTGCTATAATTTTTTAATAGTTAATGGACCATTTAAATTATTAGTTTTTCCTCCTTATAGGTAAGTTTCCTTTGTCTGTTTTAAAGACTAATATATAATGAATTATAAAGATTTGAGATCAATTTACAATAAAATGAAGGTCAAGATTCAATTTGCGATGAAAGTTAAATGTTTCGACTAATGTTGCTTTGGAGTGACAGAGTTGGTGAAGAAGAATAAAAAATAAGATAAATAGAAAAGTACTCCATAATGTTGGTGGCTCATAATGCAGTTCCCCCTAAAATTTTCTGTTGTCGAAACATTCTGTCTTTGTTAATATTTTCCACGTTAAAAAACCCCCCCAAAAAATGAAAATGAAACTTTTTAAAAGGTCAGGGACCTTAATTGAGCAATTTGGAGGGTAAGGATGAACATATAACGAAAATTAGAAGTCAGGGATCACAGATGCATTTTAGGCTTTATAGAGACGTGAAAGTTCAGGAACCTGATCTGTAATGCAACCGTATCATATCATAAAGAATCGATTGAAGATGCGAACGAACTAGTTACCCGGAAACGAAACAAACCATGGTTGAGATAAAAGGACTTGGGTTGGGTAAGTTTTGTGGCGTTTTAAGTTCACACAAACACCAGAACATAGAGTTATTCTGTTTTTATGTGGTATTCTTCTCATTTTAAAAGCGCTCAGATCAGATCATTCTCGTTCACTAAGAAATAAGATTTTAAAAAGAAAGGGCATGAGGCAAGCATTGACAAATGATGAGGATTTTGTTTGGTATGAGAAGCTGGCAATTCAACTCTTTCAGTGTTGGATTGGAGCCATGTTTTTACTTCATACTTCCATGACTCTGATGCCTTGTGTTGCCTTGCCTTTTCTTGCTTTTAACAAATAATCTTTCAATCAGGCTTTTATTTATCCGCACCTTCTTAATTTCCGAATCAAACATAAGTAGTTATTTTGATCTGTGGTTTGTCTGTTTAATTAGTGTTCTGGAAATTTTGATGGGCAAATTTTGATTTGTTGAAATAGGCTCTAGTGTTCCATTACTCAGAGTGAAACATCTATTGCTTCAACCAATACGAGGATGCCTGGGTTAGAATCGGAGATGCTACTGACGGACCACGGCCCAGAAGCCGTCGGTTGCTGTAGCCTGGGTGGCTGGGCGTGCGTGATCGAATTTGTTACCAGTGCTAAGATTTCTGTGGAGAGAAGAGAAGACACTGGTTTGTTGTTCCGGATTCCTCTGTGTGGCGCATAAATAATTGAGGACTCTCGTTGATTGAATTATGCAACTGCCAATTGCCGAGGGGTATTCTGAATTGTCTGGGTTTGGGTACACATATTTCATTTTTTTTTTTTAAGATAGTAATGGATCTTCATTGCATTAACTCAAAATCATATGACATTTACAACTGATAAGATAATCTGAAGCTCTGCAGAAATCTTATATATAAGAAAATAGAAGAAAACTCTCTTGAACAACCTTAAAAAACACAACTAAAAAACAAACTAATATAAAGTTGGACGAACTAACAAATACCGCTGACTTCACTGAATGGAACTTCCAGCTGCCATTTCTTCAATTTGTAACTAGGGAGAAGAAAACTGGAAAACCAGTCTGATTTGGCCAGTTAGACTATGGTTAGGACCTTTTTGAGAGATGTGGGGAGGAGGGGTTTGACTGATGGTATTTCATTTTTCTCCTATATTAAGAATCCATTTTTTTTTAAAAAAAGAACCAGAGAGCAAAGAAACTTTTACTCCGCGAAGTAACTGCAGAGGTTCAACGTTTTGTTTTTTTGTTTTCTAAATTTTATTCCATGGTTACCCATGAAGTTCTTTGTGGAGTGAACTCCTGCTATAAATCCAGCCTGGTAAGGAGTTAGAACGGTTCATCTAAAAATCTGGAAAAAAAAAAAATTGAAGGAATGGGAATTACAAAGTTTGGAGCATAATAAACAACTTGGGACGCGAAACTGCAGCAACTGGTAAGCACAACAAGAGCGTATCATATTCATGAATCACCAAGTACTCGAAAACCATCTGAAATTGTGCAGATTACAATGCTTACGGACAAAATCATACATTTTCAACAGTAGAACATTCAGGCCCTTGCCATTTTGCTTCCAACGCCGTTTAAACGGTCCTACGAGAATTTGAATTATGCCTGGAAGTCCTTTCTTGACAGCGGCGAAACGAACACCCAGCTTTTCAACAAAATACAGATCAAACAGCTCAAGGGCCACTTCAGACTTTTGCATTGAACCATAGTTATTACTTACTGCTCTTTGTAATTCTCCGCCACACCACCTTCTTCTTCTTCTGCTTCTTCTTCTTCTTCATATTCCTCTCCATCGGCTGTAGCATCCTGGTATTGCTGGTACTCTGCCACCAAGTCATTCATGTTGCTCTCTGCCTCTGTGAATTCCATCTCGTCCATCCCTTCCCCAGTATACCAGTGCAAGAAGGCTTTGCGTCGGAACATAGCTGTGAACTGCTCACTCACCCTTCTGAACATCTCCTGGATTGATGTTGAGTTCCCCACAAAGGTCGAGGACATCTTCAGGTCCTTTGGGGGGATGTCACAGACGCTGGACTTCACATTGTTGGGGATCCATTCCACGAAATAGGATGAATTCTTATTCTGAACATTGATCATTTGCTCATCCACCTCTTTGGTGCTCATCTTTCCCCTGAACATGGCTGAGGCTGTCAGGTAGCGGCCATGGCGAGGGTCTGCAGCACACATCATGTTCTTGGCATCCCACATCTGCTGAGTTAGCTCGGGAACAGTCAGAGAGATGTACTGCTGAGATCCCCAGGAAGTGAGTGGAGCAAACCCCACCATGAAGAAGTGGAGACGGGGGAATGGAATCAGGTTCACAGCAAGCTTTCGGAGGTCCGAATTCAGCTGTCCCGGAAATCTGAGGCAGCATGTTACCCCGCTCATAGTAGCAGAAATCAAGTGATTTAGGTCTCCAACTGAAAAATGGAAGCTTATACGAGTTAGAATAGTTGATATGTCACAGGCATCTCATGCTCGAGCAAGCAAATTTCACAACTTACAGCTTGGAGTACTAAGCTTCAGAGTTCTGAAGCAAATGTCATAAAGGGCTTCATTATCCAGAACCATGCACTCATCAGCATTCTCCACTAGCTGGTGCACAGACAGAGTGGCATTATAAGGCTCCACGACGGTGTCAGAGACCTTTGGAGAAGGGAAAACAGAGAACGTCATCATCATCCTGTCTGGATACTCTTCTCGGATTTTCGATATCAGAAGAGTACCCATGCCAGACCCTGTGCCTCCGCCAAGTGAGTGACACACCTGGAAACCTGCTCCAGAATCAACACCAAAATTAATTTTTATGAAGCAAGGGACATGTGTGCGCTGTAGCCCATCAGATCACGAAAACTGAGAAAAAAAAAAAAACTGCTGAAGTTCACCACCACAACTTAAAAAGCATGCAAGAAACTCATCACTGGTTAAGACTTTAGATCAAGTACGATTTGCTGGCTCAATATCATTTTAGGTTCCAACACTACGTAGTCTGAGCACCAAGAACCACACCATTCTCCCTGATCATAACATTAACACTTGTTTTCATCCTTCTGTTAACAATTCTCTTCTAGTCAGGAAAACAAGGATCAAGTAAATACGGACAGTTTGAAGCTAGATATTCATGAAAATCCAGCTGAAGACCCAGAGTTTGGGATTGGAGCCTGTAACCGACAACACAACTATGTGCTAGAAACGAAAACAAGATCTGATGCTAAAACACATTCAAGATTAGTAACTAGTTGTCACCATGATTTGGGTTGGTTCAGTTTTTGTGGAACCGAATTAACCAAAATATTCACGATTCCAAAAATTTTCTACCAAATCTGAGAACTAAGAACAAAGTAAAACTATAACCATGGTTTTAGATTTTTTCAATTCTAATTCTTAGATTTTTCAGTTTATACCATATATATATAACACCATAATTCAATAGAAGTGCGTACAACACCATAATTCAATAGAATTGCACCCATGATCCTTGGCTGAAGATAGTCTACGAAATTAGGAATTTAGTTTTGAAATGAGATTGGAATAGTTAGGACTTAGAATTAGGTTTACAACTAAAAGATTAAAAACCCTGTAATATAATTTTTAATAAAAATTATATATTTAAAATCATAAATTTTATAATATATATACATTTATCTTGGATCGGTTCTACATCAGGTTGGTTTTATATGGAGCCAAAACCAACTTGAAAATTGATGATTTTTTCAGGGATAAAATCAACTCTAAATTATAATTAATTTTTACTCAACTCAACCTAATTACATTGAATAGAAAAAAATGGCTTTTGTAGGAGTCCATTATGCCAAAGTATCAAGCTGCTGGTCTGTCACAATCAATAATGGGATAAAGCACTACTCATCTGTACACACTACACACAGATCTGCCTATATGATTCTGCACACTGAGTCTGTGACCAGGGAAAAGGTAGATCAAGACCAAGGGCCCTAGGATTTTCCATTATGAACAAGAAGATGCCAATCATGACAGCTCAACAATAAGACAGGTATTAATTACTATGGAAAAACTGACAACTAAAGCAAACCAAATAATTGTTAATTCATCATCTCGTCTACAGACTACGAACATATGAATGTGGTTAGTCGGTACTCTAAAAAATGAAAACGATAAAGTGAACGGATTCATATTCTTAGCTGAAATCCAGGACTCAAGAACCGTGGAAATCCAAAAGCATGTTCATAGAGAGCAAATCCTAGAATTCAAATCCGAGAATGCAACAAGAAAAATCAACATGTAATTACTTATAAGCTTGAGATTGGACGGAGGGAGTTGAAAATTTGATTTACATGCCTTGCAAGCAATCGCAATTCTCAGCTTCCTTGCGAACAACATCGAGA
The DNA here is from genome assembly GCA_005392925.1 of Aquilaria sinensis. Lineage (NCBI taxonomy): Eukaryota > Viridiplantae > Streptophyta > Magnoliopsida > Malvales > Thymelaeaceae > Aquilaria > Aquilaria sinensis. The sequence continues at coordinate 34,104 of SMDT01002889.1, read as the reverse complement.
ACAGCATCGATCAGTTCAGCTCCCTCCGTGTAATGGCCTTTGGCCCAATTGTTACCAGCGCCCGACTGGCCAAAAACGAAATTATCCGGACGGAAGATCTGGCCGTATGGCCCGGATCTGATGCTGTCCATGGTCCCGGGCTCGAGATCCATGAGGACGGCGCGGGGCACGTACCGGCTGCCGGACGCCTCGTTGTAGTAGACATTGATCCGTTCAAGCTGGATTGCGGACGATCCGTCGCCGTGGTGGCGGCCGGTGGGGTCGACGCCGTGCTCGTCACAGATGACCTCCCAGAACTTGGAGCCGATTTGGTTGCCGCATTGGCCGCCTTGGACGTGAAGGATCTCTCTCATGGCGGGGAATGGAATGCGATAGATGGAGACGAAGGGTCAGGTTGGTAGCTTGGTGTGTGAGGGCCTGAGAGGAGAGAGCGAGTACTGGAGCGAGCTTGGTTGTTAATATACAGAGCGGGATAATTTTGAGAAGTACCTTTTGGCGATTAGCGAGAAAAACAAAAAAGAACAAAATGAAGAAAGACCACTATCAGTCCTAAAACGTATCATACTTTTCTATACCAATCCCACAACATATTAATTTCTATCAAAGCCCTATATCTTTCTTTCCGTCTAATAATATGCTAGTTTTCATTTTTGGTACAAAGAATAATACAACTAAAAGTTAAGGGGAGAAAGAGAGTAATCTGCTAGTCTTGGATTGGATGTTCTGCCTTATAACTAACAGCAAATCCAACCCGTCAGTTAACTTTCGCTTACCCTGAGGTGGCACATGCAGAACCTTCAACGATGGATTTAAGTGTAAAAAATTACATTTTTATGAAGCTTTTTCACAAATGTGAAATCATGACTCATTATTGTGCAATTGAAGAAAACTTTTTTAATTTCTTCCAGAGTTCTTCATACCCAGCGATGAAGTAACAAAAAAAAAAAAGCCATGTTTGGAAGAACTACACAAAAACTCTTCTTATATAGTAATAAAATCCATAAACGATTTGAAAAATATCATTGCTCTCGATTTCTCTTGATTCCTCTAATTTCTTCACATTCTTTATTGTCATCATCATGGGTGGTAGTTAAGTGACACATTGGATTTTCCGTTAGTCATGTGGCAAGAAGTTCAATTTAGGACTAACAGATTAGGAGAAAGGAAAGATATAAGACTTTGGTAGAAAATCAATAACTATTAGAACTGAAGTAAAAATGATTACGAGGTTTAGGACTGATAATGTTCTTTCCTCATAAAATGATGACTTTTAGGTCACATGCATTTGTGCTTAACATTGTATTATATTTACAATTTCTCTTTTCGAAGCTAAAAAATCTAGCCCAAAAGTTAGGTTTAGTGCCAATTTCCACAAAAGTTTTTTAAGCACAAAATTGCGATCAACATCACATGGAGCAATTTCATTATAACTCCGCTAAGGAAGATTTCTTATGCAGACTTAACATTTAACTGTTACCATGTTTCAAATTTTTTGCTCCATATCAATTTAATTGTTACTAACTTAACTCTAATTGTTGGAATGCTGAAGGGTTGGATGAAGTTGCCGATGGGATGGATGAAACTGAATACAGATGTTGCTTTAGGGGTAGATGGGAGGTTGGGGCTTGGTGCAATTTTGAGGAAGGATTCAGGAAAGGTAGTTGCAGTGCTGGCGGTCCGAAAAGATGGCCTTCCTGATCCATTTTTTGACGAATGCTTGGCTTGCCTTGAGGGCTTGAAGCTAGTAGGAGACTTTGCGGCACCCAAGTTGATTGTTGAGGTGGATGTGAGTTTGGTGGTGCAGGCAGTTCTTCCAGGCAAGGTAGGAAGCTTGGAGGCTTTTAGTTGTGTTGAGGCAATCTGAAAGAGGCTATTAAACTATATTTTAAAAGCCGTGAAGGCTCCATTGTTCGAACTACAGTGATGAACAGTATAGGGACGATTTTGCCCTTCGTCCCTCGAGCGCTGTTGCTCTTTGTTTTTTTTTTTTTTTTTGCTTCTTCCAACTATGGTCAAACCCCCCTTTTGGTCCCTAGATGTTTCACTTCTGCCCTAATGCTCCCCAACTTTCGCTTTCTGTTGCCAGCTTTTGGTTTTTCCCCTCTTTTGGTCCCTAGATGATTCACTTCTGCCCTAATGTTCCCCAACTTTCACTTTCTGTCCCCAGTATTGGTATTTAATAGGAAATAACTTTAGTCAATTTATTTGTTTTCTTTTTCTTTTACCTTACTATATTAATGGTTAAATTATTCATTGATTAATATAAATTCAACACAATTTTATATTTTTTTTATGATGTATTATTTTATAAAGTAAAACATTGGTTACCATTAACGTAGTAAAGGTAAAAAGAAAAAGCTCTATGGTTTAATGAAGTAATTTGGTCAATAATTCTTAAAATTAAAAGTGAATTTTTTTATCTATATTAAAAATTAAAATTTAAATTGATAAGAGATAAAATTTTTTAGTCAATTATTCTTTAATCACCAAACAAATATCTTTCATTTCAAATAATATACAATATTATGTTTCATAGTTTTATATTTTGATCATAATTAATAGTTTTAATGATAAGAACATAACAAAAAAATCTTAACTCAAAATTGTAATCAATAAACATAAATTTAGCGGGTCAAACATAACCTTGTGTAGACTAAATAGCTGGCAACTAAACTATGCTCCACCCAAATGCAACCAAGTGACCCATTTCTTAAGTAAGTTGAGCTTGGGTTGTGAGTTTTTTATTTTGTTTTTAAATGTTTTACGTTAATATCATTTTTTTAAAAAAAAATCTAGATATTAACTCAAAGTAATTATTTGGCAATAACCGTTGGAACTCTATTTTAAATTTTTCTAATTTTGCAATCCTGATATTACTTGCAAGTTGGATTCCAACAATGCAACTATGTCTTATTCTAGTATTTTGTTTTTGGAAAATGCAACGACCATCGCACCACATTTTGAAGCACCCCCTACCCCCTGCATGAGGTGGCATGCTAGTGTTGCATGATGATGTGGTATCTTAACTCTATCTTATTTTATTTGTTCTCTGAACGTAAAAAAAAATATATATATTCCTTTCTCTATCATTGAAAGAGAAGAGGAACAAAAACACTAGGGGACGAGGAATGTACATGTCGTGCAAGTTTTGTTGGTCGGTTAGAAGGCATCAATCGACCATGATCACAATTCCATACTACCAATCTAATTTCCTCCTTTGACATTGGTATATCTATGAAGTTCTTCCAACTTCTATTCAACTTCATGAATTTGTCATTTATATTATGTTGAAATTCTATCAAGTAGTCTTGTGAGCTCATACTGTCAAATAAGAGTCTTGTCAGGTAAAAAATTTCATAACTGTAAAAATAATAGCAATGAAAACATGAAAATAGATAATAGAATACAATAGCTAATCAGGAATGAAAACATGAAAAGTCTTAACATTTCGTTCATTTTCTATATTTTTCAACAAAGAGAAGCCTCATTCTAATCAGGTTTATTGTTTACAACAAACATGAAAATAGATAATAGAATACGATAGCTGAACTGAATACTTTTTAATTCTTTAATGTTTGTCAGACCAATTGCAATCATCCATTGTCTAATGTCTGCTCGTTGAAAAGAAGACTTATAACTTATTCCTAATAATTATATTGCTAAGAAAAATTGTAGTTTATATGACTAAAGTTTAACCATGGAACAACATGAATAATTCAGAAAATTTGGCAAGAACATTACCTTAAATCCTTGCTTGGACGAAAAAAAAAAAGAGTTCAATCCAAAGCCATCATGTGCTTGAGGATGGATTGTTTTTTTATTAGGGATTCTATTTGGATAAATCCAGATGAGGGCTCTAACACGGTTAAAACGTAAACATCAGGATACTTGTACTCTTTATTCTTTTTTCACAAAGAAAATAATGACATGGCAAAGGCCACGTGGTTGGTGGATATTTTGGTGTCAACCGACGGGTGTTTATCGCAGGACTCTTTGTTTTTTCCTTCGTCGAAATATATTGCTGTGAATGACATTGTGTTTTTTACTTTGTGAAAAATTACACTTTTCCCTTATTATTTTAGATGGTTCTCTCCCTTCAAGTTTTTTCTTCATTGTTCCCTTTTTTTTTTTTGTATGGTCAAAACATCATCATGAAGCAGACATCTAAGCGTGACGGCAAATCTGCAAAGAACTAAAACGAAGTACTGGTGTTATTCCTGGGAACTTTAAAACGCTAAAATCAGCTAACATTGCTAGGAATAAAATGAAAAGCAAAAGATTGAAGAGAATATAATAAGGAAGATTACCAACTTTTAACTTAAGTCAATTTAATTCAAAATAATTTATTTTTATTTTTACATATTTTTTGTTCTGAACAAATGTGATTTGAAAGTCAATATTATTTAGGTATAATAATCCGCTAATTACAAAATTTTTATGATATTATTAAATTTTTATGAATAAGATAAAAATATAAAAGTGAGGCACATGTCTCCAATGGATTTGATTTAAGTCAACTTAATTGAAAATAATTTTTTTTTATTTTTTTATTTTTTTTATCCAGAAGCAATTTCATTCAAAACCAATATTATGTAAGTATAGTAGTCCATTCAAAATATTTGGTAGATATTTGAAGAAGGAATTTTTTTTATAGCTTTTTCAAATATTTTTTTTTATAGTGAAAAAGTGATGCACAAAATGTGTTTTTCAATATATAATTTTTTTCAATTTTTATTTTTATTTCGTTACAAAAATATTTACTTTTATCAATTTATAAAAGAATTCTCATGTAAAAGCAATAACAAAGAATTTAATGTCTACATACCTATCTAGATTAAGAAATACAAATACCAATACCAAAACCTAAAATGATTCATAACTTCTAAGGCACTTAAGTATGTAAATGAACCACTAGAAATGTAAAACAGAAACTCATTTTCTTGGCCTTAGTTGAGTAATCCAAAGCTACAGGCAAAAACAGACCATACTGTTGGCCCAAGTGCAACCAAGAGGGGGTGAATTGGTTGGGTTCCAAAAATAAAGCACAAATGAATTCTTGAAACCCCAAACTCAAATTCAATTTGAGGAACAATGATTAACTCTATTTTACTCAGAAAATGACTACCACAATCCATCTAGAATTTGCTTTGAAAGCTATCTTTGAAGTAGTTTTGAAAACAAGCAAGTTCAACCAACACAAGTTGCATAAAACACCCACCAAATCTCAAGTATGTAAAGAGAAGAAGAAACTTGGACAAAAGAATTTTTATAGAGGTTCGAACTCTCCTCTTAAGAGCATACTCCTCTCCTCAAGCTCACCACTTGAGAGTTTTCTTCTCTACTATGAAACACAATGATACACAATAGCCTTCAAAGGCATACAACACTTTGGTAGATCCTTTTATCTTCACCTCTCACTAGTTTTTCCAAAGGCTAACTAGAAACCCTTCTAACCATTTTTCCCTTACAAGGAAATCACTCAACCACTCAAGACAAGCTCAACAATTCGTGGTTACAAGGTAAGAACTAAGCAACCAATACTAGATAAGCCAATGAAAGCACAAACACAAGTTCTTGGCAATTTTTCTAGTTTGAGCTCTTTGATGGAGGATTCTTTTTTCTAGTTGCCAAGTTGGGTTTTCAACATGTTTCTTAGTGTAAATATACTCTTTAGGAAGCTATTAGACCGTTGAAGCGCCCTGCTGAAAGTGCCTGAAAAATTTTCTTAAAATCTGGAGAGCCGTTGCTCTGTTTTTACGCAAAAATGCAGCATTTCCAGATTTCGCGTTAAGTCCTGAGTTTAACGGGTTAAACTCGACTTCTCTCTTCAACGGTCAAAAGTAGCAGGAGACAACGCATTTAATGCGTGGCAAAGTTATACAGGTGGCGTCTTCTGATTCGTCCGAGTTCCATTTGAAATCTTGGCTGAAAACGCACCACTTGAAGCATTTGAAAGCAAGCCTTCAGACTTCAACTTAACAGGTTAAAACCGAGTTTTAATGCGTTAATTGAAGCTTTTTGAAAAGTCAAAGGAAACTTAAACTTCGGATTAAACCAGTTTAACGTGTTAAGGTATAACCTTGGGAGCAAGTTAAACTTAGGTGAAGGAAATACCTGTTAAACTATGAATTTAATGGATTAAACTTGAAACAACTCAAAAACACTTGTCATTTAGAAATCAAACTTGATTCAAACATTAACCTAAGTTAATAACCTACTAGTTTCTTTTTAAGGGCAATTTTTCCTCAATACTCTTAACACATATTTTTTGAGAAAACACTTGACACACTTGGAAATTAAGCATAAGTTCAATTAACCTTATTTTGACCAAATAAGTGAGATTAAAACTATTAACACACAACACTTGTCATCATCAAAATTAAAGTTTTCTTTAGAACAAATCCAACACATACCGAGTAAAGAGAACTAAGCAAGTAAAAATGTCTACATCACTATGATATGAGAAATTTCAGTAATAGATAAGATATTTTAGTTGGTTATATACTCTAAATGTGATTGGAACCTAGGCTTATAATATATCATTGGAAGGTCTATGAGTTTACTTTAACATAGAAAAAACAAAAGTAGGGAGTTATGTTGATTCTTACAAGACATTGCCAAAATGGTGAACTTTGAATGAGTCTAAAAGTTGAGGAATAAACTGTGTTGATTGGCTAAACAAAAAATTATGAATAAACATATATTATAGCTTGAGAAGTCTATTTTCATAAGAATTTTACGGATTACGATTTGAAGTTTTCTACAAAGTGTTATGATCATTCTCATGGGAGTGCACAACTTTGTCAGTTTTGTTAGTAACAGGTTTAAGATAGATGTTATGATATTCAAGTTAAATCATGGCATTTGGAGATTAAATTAGGCTCTAATTGATTAGGTGATTGAGCCTGAGTGATCATTAAATTGATTCGAGGGTCGAAACAAAGTAAGTAATATCCTATATACCTTGTTTGTTTTCTAGTCAGACTTTACTAGAGATAAATATGATTTGATTATTGAAATTTCATAAAATGATTGCTATAGTGTGATGATTTCTTCTTAGTCTCTTATTTTATGAATGATTTATTTTTTCTTTACACAAGAATCGAGCATGAAATGGTTTCTGAAGTCGTTAGTTACTATTATTGTTGAATTGTTAAATAGAATAAGAACATGATAACTCACAACATCTGGCCAATATAGACACGAACAAAGGCTTGTTGTAAGCAGTTAACCTTATCTGTAACCAATAATAACAAAGACTTAAGATCAAGTTAATAAAGACAATGTATCAGTAGATCAATAATAGATTGGCTGTGAAATCAACAAATGAGTAAAGGAAAAAGCGAACACAAATGAAAATGAGAAATGATTCGACTGAATCACAAGTAACTTCCTAAACCAATGCTCCATGGAGCTCTACCAAGAACTCTAAACATGCATCACTTTCTAAAATATCATAGATGGATCATGACCCGCTCCGCTTAAAAAATGGTGGATCATTAAGAAAAACTTACTGCACAAGAACAAGTTTGATTGAAGCTCTACTAGAATGAGGCTCTATGCTTATCCCTAGTCGCACATATTTGACTTATACATCTTTAAAAGCATTAGGCGTGAATATGGGTTAGGTTGTGTTAGGTTTTTTTGTGGAACCGAACTGACTTGAAGTAATAATGGTTCCAATCAAATCCAACCTAACTCAAGAATGAAGAACAGAAAAACATAAAACCATGAGTCTGGTTTTTTCAGTTATAGTTCTTGGTTCTTTTCTATTTGCATCATATACTTTTAAAGTCTATAAATCTAATAAAATCTCATGAAAAATAACAATTGAAAAGTAAAAAATAATTAGATCCATCAACATTTTCCAAATTAAGAAATATGTAGCATAATTCACCATATCAAAGTTTAAGTATACATTTAATTAGTACAATTTTAAAGCGTGGCACATTAAATTACAAAATTCATTAAAGAGACAATCATCATATATTTTAAGTTACAAAAATCCTTCACAATATTGTTTTAAATAAATGAATAAAGGAGTAAATACATGATATCATAAATAACCTAAGAATTGATGAATCTTTTAGTGAAAAAACAAACTCGCTACTCATCATCAATTTTTGTTAACCTAAACTAATCCAATATGTGGACGATGTGCAATTGACAGGGAGTATGTTGGTTGCCTGAGGCTGTGGGTTGCATTTTTAATTGCAATTTATGTTTTTGTTGGAATTAAGGCTCGACAGTAGAGATTATGGGTTGGACTTGGGCACGGGTTGGGCGTGGGCAGTAACAAGAAAAAAGAAAAACCCTGTTAACGGCTATACTCATTTTCTATTTGGGTCGAAAGCTGAAGCCCAATATTTTGTTTGCTCAGCCTTGGTTACCTATGAATTTGCTTTGCTAAAACACACACACACACGCAAGGAAGAAATTGTGTCAGTATGATAGGTGTGTATGCGTCAGGAATTGAGAGTATCCACCGAGTGTATATACAACATCTAACACCGTTAGGTATTCTAACGGTTCCCTCATATTATCCACCTTTTAGGAAAAAAAGATTAGGCACACAAAGAATCAAGGATGAAATCAAGTATGTACTAGATTTTGAGTCCTGTTTTCATACAATCTCTTGCCAAAACTCCCAGCACCATAAGCCTATGATCGAACCCTCTCAACCTTCCTCTCTCAACTATGAAAAAGAAAAAAAAACACACAATTTCTTCATCTGATACGATCAGGGAACGCTGCCGCTTGTTCTCTTCTTTTCGCCGGTGATCATGGTTGCAAGGTGCAGTGTTTGGGAGGTTTTGGGAAACCTGGGCCGGTTGTTTCGACATCAGTGAATGTGAATCGGCACAATAAGGAGTGAGTCAACTATTGTGTGAGATAAATATGTGTTATTTTGAGATGGTTTTGTGCTAATATGAGATGAGGATGCGTTGGAATGATTTCTTCATTGTCGGAGAACCATTGTTTGTCCACAGCAGCAAATTGCATGTATTTGAATGTGTTTTCTGCTGTTGATCTTGATCGATAGTGTGTGGATTCATCAGTTTCAATATCTTTTTGTTGGTTAGAAGCTATGGGCTTGTCGATAGGTTTAGGGGTGAAGTGGAACAAATATGTGTTGTTCTGAGTATGTTCTATATGGTTTGAACAAATGAACACTTCCACTTCAGAATAATACATTGATTGCACAATTTGATATGTATAAAACTTAAATATATGTATTGTGCCAAACAAATACTGTATTGGTACAAATCTATGTTGTTTTGAGTATGTTATGTATGGTTCCAATATAACACATTCCTCATTCAGAATAATACATTGATTCCACAATACATATACAACTAACATATATGTATAGACCCAAAATGGGTGATCTATTATACTGCTAATTGTAGTATGAAACTGTAATCATGTGTATAAATTTGCATTCGGTGTATAAAACTGCATTTCATGTGTATGAAATTGTAACAAAAATGTATGAAACTATATGAGTGATGTATGAAATTGTGTAGTATGAGTAGTGTATTGTGCATATTATTTTGCTAATTGTAAGTATAAGACTACAATTCATATGTTTGAAATTGTAGCCATGAGTATGAAACTGCATACCGTAATATCCGTAATAAATAGATGGTAAGTTAATTTTTTAATGCAAGTAGTATACCGTAGTTCATATGTATTATACTGTGTATGTATTCTCTGCCATCTTCAATGTCTAACCTGTTGCCATCATCTTCATCGAACACACCATACTTCCGTGTCATCTTCCTCTCAGTGAGAATTAATGAGAAAATTTTCAACTGGTAAAGTTTCGTTCAAGTCCATAACCATATTATGACTACTATTGTAATACAAGGAAGCGTTGGATCACGATGAAAAATAATAAAAGACCATAATACTAATAGAATTGGACAAACTCCGATGCAGGTGGGATGTAGATAATGGGTGTAGAAGAAGAATGACAAAAGGGGAAAAATGCTGAACTAAAAAACCATATATAGAAAAAAATGGTAAAAATAATTACCATATTAAATATTTTTTTAAAGGTAAATTATTGATACTTATCCAAAATGAAAAAGTTTCCCTCTTCATCCATAAGAAATGTCTTATAAGCATTTGTTAACTTGGTGTATGTCCACCTAGTGTATATAAGAATTTTCGGTATGCGTTCGTACACGCACGTGCAAACTTGATTCTATTTTCTTGGACCTATTTCTAACATTTGCAGTGGTTTTAATATTTGTATTTCATATGTTTTATTTGTTAAACTGAAGAAGAAAGTTAAAATCAATATATTGCATACAGGGACAGAGCCAAAAAATTATCTTAGTGGGGACAATCAATACTAATTTCGTTTATTTAATAATGAGTGAGGTCTCTTTCTAAAATTTTATGGGGTCATATTGAATATTTTCTAAAAAGATATACCATTTATATAGTTTTTCCAAAATTCAGTGGTGGCACTTATATATGGCTGGCACTTATATATGGCTCCGCTTATGATTGCTTAAAATTTTAGCCTTTAATTAACAAGCTTAGTTTATCTGAAGTCTTAAGATATAGTCTCTTGAATAGTTTTATTAATGAACATGTTAGGTAAAGCTTGACCTATATTGTGAACTGTATGATATAATTTTAAACTCGAGTTTAATTTCTTATACTATAGTTATGATTTGCATGAATCCACCTATACAAGTGCCGACTCAATTGTGTTTACGAATTTGCAGATTAATTAGCGTTGGATAATTCACAAATTGAAAAAAGTACCTGCAATATGACTAAAATTGTAACTTGCACACTTGTGTCCACACGTGAATATGCTTTTCTACCACCATGCTTGTAGAAGCATTTTGACTAGAGTAGGTGTAGTATATAAATAAATTCTACTATATATATATGTATATATATATATATATATATATATAGTAAATAACTCTGCTTTCATCTTGTAACCTCCGCTCTTACTTTCAATAAATAAGTAAGTAAAAAGTCTCACTTTGGATGAACAAGTAAAAGTATACAACTCGTGTACATGTGTGCGTGTGTGATCGGAGGGGTGGGAGGGTAGAGGAAATGAGCTTCGTTCAGTGAGTAATAAACAGACATAGAGTACTCCAAGAAAATAACAATAATAATCAGGTGCACCTGAAAATTTCTCATATTTTATTATTCGACTTATTCTAAAACATACATAAAATCTCATATGCTAAGTATTGAGAGTTTATCTCCTCGTGCGTGCGTAAATTTTTCCAACAATACAAATATTTTGGCATACTATTATCTAAAACGCTTTTTCAGCTTTCCTAAAACATGCATCATTTATTGTTCATCATTGTACCTGGAGAATTTCAGGTCATCATCTTTTTTTTTTTTAAGATGACGTTTGTATCTCTTATTACTTTCAATAAAACTTTTCATTACTGATAAAAGAAATATCAAATAGAGAAAATAATATAAGACTGAAAAAAAAAATTTTTTTTTTACACCATTTTAATAACATAAAATATAGATATTTTCTACATTACATTAAGATTAATCATTTGATATAAGTCAAACATGACAAAGTACATAACAAAGGACTTTTTCCATATATATATATATCCATGTTCCAACAAAGCAAATAACCGAGCAAAATTCAAGGCATTTGACTATAGACGAGTGTCATTCAAGTGCCAGAATTTCAAACAAAGCTAATACTAGTATCAGCAAGCAATTAAAAATCATCAAGATCTTTGGGGCATATTAATTATACAGAAACAGAGGGTAAGAAGCTTAGCTTCTGCGTACTTTTGAAGGATGCTCACCAGGTGGCAACATGAACCGACTTCCACGATTCAGCACTTTATTATAGGTTATTTTACCAATTATTCTTGAATTTTCAACACTAGCTAATTTCCCATGCAATAACTTTATATTCCATATGGCTATAAAGAAATGACCGAAAAAAATATCCCTTGTAATTATTGTGATCACCAGCAGACGTCAATTTGGAAAGACGATGGGGGAGCGACAGTTGTGAGCGGTGATGGTGGAGAGGTCCTGGAGATGGAAGGTGGAATAGTAGATGAAGGAAGGTGCTGAGCAATGAATGGCGGTGAGCGGTTGAGAGAGAGATGATGCTGATGGTGCGGAGAGACAATGATAAAGATAATGGATGCGAGTTGCTAGCCAACGTCATTAATATAAATGTATCATTTTCATCATATATATATATATATATATAAAGAAACTCACCCATTCCCCAAGACTACTTCCTTTAGCATTAATTTTATATTACATTTGTAGCATTAGTTTTAGAATTTATTTGTAATAATTAATACTTAGGTCCTTATATAACTCTCACTCCAAAATTCAAAGTTCAATATTCCCCAATACTACTTCTTTTATCATTAATTGCATATTATGTTTGTATGGTTTAATAACTTATGCTCTCATATAGTCATGACTCTAAAATTTAGATTTTGAATTGTAATTTTTGGTGAGCTCTTTCTATCATAGTAGAGAGTCCTTAAAATTCTATTTTTCATACATTCTAGTAATCAAATTTATATATAAATAAAGAAGAAACCCACCTACTTCCTAATATTGCTTCCGTTAGCATTAACTTTATAGTACATTTGAAGATTAATTTTAGAATTCATTTATAATAATTAATACTTAGGTACTTATATACCCCTCTCTCTAAAATTCACTAATTTCACAAAGACTACTTCTTTTATCATTAATTGCATAGTACATTTGTATTGTTTAATAACTTAAACCCTCAAATAATCATGACTCTAAAATTTAGATTTTAAAATATAATTTTTAGTTAGCTCTTTGTGTCATAGCAGAGAGCCTTTAAAATTCTAATTTTTATACATTTTAGTAATTGAATTTAAATTTCTATCCTCTTAACATAATAAAACACCATTAGCTTTTGTTCCCTTTCTTAATGGCTTATTAATAATATTGTCCCTTAATCAATTATTTTAAATAGATTTCATCTCTTTGTTGCCATTTAGTAGCTTTAATTTTCATTAAAATGCTCTAACTACAATTTTATTTGGTTTCAATGGTATTAATATTATCTATCCAACTTCCCCAAGACTACTTCCTTTATCATTAACTTTATAGTACATTTATAGCATTAATTACATAATTCATTTGTAATAATTAATACTTAGGTCCATTAGAATGCTTTCATTTTTATTCACAATTAGTAGCTTTAATTTTCATTAAAATGCTCTAACTACAATTTTATTTGGTTTCAAAAGTATTAATATTGTCTATCCAACTTTTCCAAGACTACTTCCTTTAGCATTAACTTTATAGTACAAGCATTAATTTCAGAATTCATTTGTAATAATTAATACTTAGGTCCATTAGAACGCTTTCATTAAAAATTTATTTGGTTTCAATGGTATTGTCTGGGAACCAACTCCTATCATATATATTGATTCTCATACTTATTCCAACACACTCAATATTATCATTCATTTGTTTCATTTCTTCCTGTCATCTCTTGCTACCTTTCTTCATTTCTTCACTAATTTATATTTTTAGATTCTCCCCAATGTTAAAGATGAGGTAGTTATTTAAAAAGACTGATAGATTTTCTTATTTTTCTTATTTCATAGTATTTGAATTCATACAATGGACAAATATGTTCTTTTATGAATCTTTTCTTATTTTTATAGTCTCCCAATAGAACATGTTGCATTGGAGGAATTGTCTCCTGAGAGAATTGACTAAGACTATTCAAGTAAGGGTATATTGTTTATGGGATGTTTTAAATTTTTGAAAAGGTGACCAATTTATCAGTACCAATTTTGTTCTTGTGGATGAGAAGGTATTCTTTTTTTTTCCCCCTCCATTCTACTGAATTTTGCAATTTATTATTTTCTCCCTACTATAAATATATGTTCATGATCTATTATTGGCTACTATGTCTTTGGTTTACATATGCAAGGGTGTGGCAATTCATGGGTCTATCAAAAAAATTTTGGCATACAAGTTTAAAGCAAAGCTTCTGTGAAGGAAGTATATATATTTTCAAGAATTTCACAGTTCTTCCAAAGAAGAAGACTTATTAGATTGTAGATATACACCCATTTATGATCCACCTTACTCATAATACACAAATCTATAATATGAACCATGAACCTCATGATTTTCCCATGCATAAATTTGAGTTTGTTGTTTTTGACCAACTTAGCACACGTGTGGACCAAGAAGAATTTCTTATAGGTTTTCCTAAAAGTTTTCTAAAATACAATCGGATGTTGCATGTACTATCTATATATTATTATTTCAATTCTTTTCTGCATGACAAATGTTGTGGGAGTTATTGTGAAGGTTGGTACAATAAAGCAACAGATTGTTATGCGTGATTTAGTTGACACCTTAACTATAAAATTATAGGATTTTAGATATTTTCTACACTATGACGTTCATTGTTTTCTCTTGGACCATTTGTGTATATTTTTTTGCTAATTTTCATCTTTTTTTTTATGATGGGAATAAAATTCTACTTACATTATGGTTAGAGTTCTCCAAAAAAATTTTGGCGAAAAATGGAGAAAATGAATCATCTTGTGTTTTAGGAGTTTTCACTTCTTTGGTCATCAAAACTTTTCAAAGGTTTTAACATATTGTATGTTCTCTCATTCACATTTAGCTTTACTTCTCATTCTACTATAATGTAAACTTTTTAACTAACTTATTGTTGTATATAGGTCGACTAAGTTTAGGAACTTCAAGATCGAGTAAGTTTTATTTAAATCTTCAAATTCCTAAGATTGATACTATAAGGGATGATTTTATGTAGGTTTCTAAAATTAATTTTTTGTTTATAGTATGTGCCTTACTTTGATTAATAACTTACCCCCCATGATTTTATATTATATATTTGAATATATATAATGGTTAAAGCACTACAAGAAAATCAAAGCAATGATTAAACACTACAAGATTATGTAGATGAAATTATGAAAGATTTGTAATCTTAGCAGCTAAGATATATTTTGTTACAATTACAGGTTCTACAAGGAATAATGTCTCACATAGAATAATACTATTAATAGAAAGTAAGAGTTTGGATAAGTTTTGTATTATATAGTTAGATTACATATACAAACAATGAAAACATAACTTACATTTTAACATATACATTCAATTTCAATTTAATAAATAAGTCTTATGCATCGTACGAGTTGCTAAACTAGTATACTTATAAAAATAGTTCTGAGTAAAAAAAAAAAAGCTTCAATGTAAAAAGCAAATGTATTGAATGTATTGAAGAAGTGTAAAAGTAGAATTTATAATAGAAAGTTGAAGAAAAGGTGACCTTCCTAATAAGTCGCTTCAACTTCACATGTTAAACCCGTTGCAAAATGTATTTGGGGGGGGGGGGGGGGGGGCGGCGCGGGAGCGGGGGGGCGGGGCGGCGGGGCGGACGCAGGAGGGGGGGTGGGGTAAATGGGGGGGGGTAGGGGCGGGGGGGGGGGGGGCGAGGGGGGGGGGGGTAGGGGGGGGGGGGGGGGGGGGGGGTTTCTTGTGTGCGGCTTTTTGTGTTTTTTTGTTTTTTTCGTAAAGCTCCCAAAGATAAGTTTCTTTGTCAATCGAGGGCAAGCAACCACACCCTTTTTAAGTGGATTGACTTTAATCTCCAGTGCTTTAGAAAATAAATACTGTTAAAATTTAACAAATGAAATGATAGATAAAATACAGCAAGGGAGTAAGCAACATTAATATTTGTCGTGTTATAATAATGTGCCCAGTTGCCACCACAGCTGCAAGTTGCAAGTCAATGCCCAAACACAAAGCATCACAGCAATTGTTGAAAATTGAATCTAGACGGAATATCAACTTTTTTCAGCTATCGAAAATCAAAAGCTGACGGTGTTAATTGGCCAAAGTCAGTCCGATGCTCAGGGGTGGACCTGCGTAGGGGCAGGGGTGCCGCTGCCCCCAAAAATTTAAAAAAAATTAAATATAAGTATTTAATTGATTAATTTAAGAGAAATTAGGGATTGGAAATATATTTTTACCCCCAGAAATAATGGAAGAATATGAAGATAGGGGGCAGTGAGATAGGTACTAAAGAAAACAGTGATGAACTGAGTAATTATTTCGTTTAGTCTTAAACAGATATTCTAACATAGCCTAAATGCACTATTAGTCCTCCAAATTTTTTAACTTATATGAGTTGCACCCTAATCTTTAAATTAATACGAATTATTCCCAATCTCCAGCTTTATCTCACCGTGATGCCATCCCTATCTCCGGGGTTTAGTCGACTCTCCTCCGGGCTTATCCCCCAAAACCGAAAATCCTAGTTCCGCCACTACCGATGCTAAACCAATAATTAATGTTTACAGAAGACACACGTGCCATAAAACTAGCACACGCTTTGGGGGGGGTGTTTACAATTAAAGAACTATATATCATATAGTATGGTAACATGGATGTTCTCCTTCTGTCATAAATCTTTGTTACTTCGCCTATATGCCCAAGTTTTTGTTTACTTTAATGATCCAATTCGAATGTACAAAGAGCAGGCATTTCTCCCATCTGATTTGAGGGAAAATACATATCTTTATACTAATTCCCATGTACATGCATCATTTCTGTTTTTAGTTTACACAAGGTATGGAAGACTCGCGTATTGCGGCGATCATATAATGTCACAATATTAAATAAAATAATAATGAAGAAAAATAATAAAAATAATTTGGGGATCAAGAGAAAAAACGTAAAAACTTTAGGCATTAGGAGTTTAACAATTGACTTAGGAAAAGTTAAGAAAATAAAAATTCTTATTTTACTAAAAAAATAAATAAACCATGGTGACTAATATTTTAGTTTAAAAAATAAAACATAAAAAAAAAGAACCAAGAGATTAAACAAAAACACTATAATTTATTAAACTCAGGGTCTAATATCAGAAATGGAAATAATATAGGAACTGGAAATGTGTTTCATAAAAAAGAAAAATGAAAGTAGGAGAATAACGCTAATATCAGAAACGAAAATAAACTGATCGAAAATAAGAAGTGATAGTAGGAGATCGACCTCGAAAAGATATTTTCATTCAAAAATTTCACCAACCTTCCAAAAGAAGCAACCCAACCCAACATAAAAAAAAGAAAAAAAAAGGAAAGGACAGGCAACAGAGCGGGTCACAACCCAGCCCAACACCGAAGGGCAAAAGCAGAAAGAAACTATAGTTTACTGTAGATAAAATGGTGGTTAGAATATAGAGAGTTTTTTTAGGCACACTTTGTAGCAAACATTTTTTTTTTATATAAATTTTGACATTAAAACAAATGCCAATAATAAATAATTAAAAAATTCTCATTCATAAATGGATGTTAATCAATTAAATTTTGCTTCATTTTAATTTTGGGTTGGGTTTTCTTTATGTTATGTTCTTATTATTAAAATGATTAATTGTGATCAAAACATAATTCTATAAAACATAACACTACATGTGCTTCGAAATGATAAATATTTTTTGTCATCAAAAAATAATTCACTAAAAATTTTCATCTCTTATTAATTTAAATTTCAATTTTTAATATCGATAAGAAATTTATTTAGTAAAATTCACTCAAAAGCTTTAGAGTTTAATAAAGTAATTTGATCCATCGATCCATAATTGTTAAAATTGAAAATGAATATGAAACATAACATTGTACATGTTTTGAAATGATGGATAAAATTTTTCATTAAAAATTAATTCACTAAAAATTTTTATCTCCTATTAACTGAAATTTTAATTTTTAATATTCTTTATAAATTTATTTAGAAAAATCCATCTTTAATTTATTTATCTTTTTTTAACCTTTATTAAGTCAATTATTAAAACCTTAATGTCAAAAGTTATTTCTTCAAGCTAAAGAAATAAACCATGATTACCAGGATTTTGCTTTAGAAGACAATAAATAAAAAAATAACAAAAAAATTAGAGATAAAGAACACAAATTATGCTCACCAATGTCTTTCCTTAGAAAATAGTACATAAAACAACAACAAAAAAAGCTTGGGATGAAGAGAGCAAATAAAAGAGGTAGATTAATAGTTATAAAATTTGGGGACCAAAATATAACACTGATATAAATTTGAGCCTAAAATGGAAGAATTAGAAAATTAGGGACTGAAACCGTGTTTTTACCGAAACAACACATGTAACAGATTGAAAGCGTAAAATTGCAACACAGATCCTCAAGAAATTCAGAGTCTTGTAAAAAGATCAAACTCTAAAAAAATCAAATCGTATCCGAAAAAATAAAAAAAATGACGAACGCAAAAAAAAAAAAAACTGAAAAGGTTCAAAACGGTTTTTAGTATATAATATAATGGTTTTTAAGTGTTTTTACTTTCATTTGAACAGTAGCCAAACACGGCTTTTAGTATATAGTATAATGGTTTTTAAGTGTTGAAATCAGGTCTTAGAATCAACTTATCATCAATAAATAAATAAATAATTAATTAATTAACAAATGCTATGTACAGGGAAAAGTTGCGAGGCAAATTGCACCAAGTATGACTAAACTATGCATATTATAATTTTTTTGTCCTCAAACTACAAAATGCTACGTCAACATACTTTAACAAACATAAAATTCCATAACTATTAAGTTTCTTGTGATTTATATCTCCCCTTCTTAAACATCAATTGTCAACGTCGGGTGCAAAAATAAAAAATAAAATAAAATAACAAGAAGATGTAGAAAATTAGAAATTGAAAAAATAATTTGATTAGATTCTACAACTACAACCTGTAGAAAATAAAAGAAAATCATATGAAATTTTGATTTTGGCAATCTTACTTCCAACATATGAAAGACCGCTTGTTCTAGTATGTTGCTCAGCAGCTGATCTTAATTCATATTCTGGAATATACTGAGAGAAATACTGATCAACTTAAGGTGGAAGAAAGAGATTGATCAAATTAAGTAATGGACAAATGTACGAAATTTAATAGTAGAAAACAACAGCTTGAATATTTGAAATACCAAGTAAAATGTTTCAAAATTTAAGCGTACATGATAGCTTACCCAACCGGCGCCTTTGACTAATTCTCGTGGTCAAATTCTTTTGGCGCCCTCAACGCAAAGAGCGGTAATAAACTAATAATTAGGACCGAAGAAAGTAAAGACAGAAATGAAATTGTCTCAGATTTTCAATGAGATCGAGTAATAGCATTGGTGAGAGGCGGATATAACATTTTAACAAAGCAATAAAATAGATATATTTTTAAACTTTAGTCTGAATAAGGGAATTGAAACAATTTTAAAATGGGTGTGAGAGAATGCATATTTAAAAAGATTATAAACAACATTTCACCATTTGATTGGTAGGCAGAGGTTAGACTTGTCATTATAATTAGGAGCTCTAATGTTCAATCCTCTACTTTCCCTTACATCTTCTTCTCATAATGGTCTTCAATACTATAGTATATTATGATATGCAGCACAAACATTTTTAATATTTTATCATTTTTTCATATAAAATATTAAGATATACCACAATATTTTCATGTATTTTTCATGCCGTTCATTTTTTAATTTCATTTTGTTAGAATAGCGTATACTATGGAATACTGTATGATACATATCACGATATTGTATTTTTCACACTGCCTATATGAGATAATTTTCTCAGTTACTTTACATCATAACACATACATAAAAGGGTAAAATAATAAAATATAATCAATATACATATTTTAATACAAATATTAATTTTATTTTTTATTTATAAATAAAATTTAATTTACAAATGATTTCAAAATAATTTAGATTTTAGAATTATTATAATTCTTGCACATTATAGTCCCTGTTTTTGAAAATAGTCCTCTAAAAAAGACATACCATTACACAAAAAGACATGTAATTCTTTGGTTATGTAAAATACATGTAACTTTTGCACAACATAATATTTATTTTTTTCTATTTGAATACTCCATGTTTTATGTTTTTTTATAGAAAATATTGTCTTTCATACATATTTAGTTAATTACAATTTGGCCCCTGGGGTTTATGTAAAATTACACTTTGCCTTTCTTATTTTAGAAATATACTCTTTGCCATTGACTTTTTAATACAGTCTGACAATAACTTTTAAAATCTTAATTTAGATATTACGGTAGTTATCTTTCAGTAATTTCAATCTGTATGATATTTTTGTTGCAGTCAATGGACATTTTAAATTATCAGTTTTTTTGTATTTCTTTTAATTTTTTAAAAAATATTTTTTAAATGTCAATTAATTATAAAAATACTATACAAATTAAAATTGTTTGAAGATGACAACTATACAATTTAAATGAAGATTTCAGAAGTTGTTGTTAGACTGTATTAAAAATGCATGGGGTAAGGTATGTATTTTTTAAATAAGAAGGCAAAGTGTAATTTTACCTAAATCTCAGAAGTCAAATTGTAATCAACCCTACATAAAAAAAGGTGGAAAAAGAAATTTTATTTAATATCTTTCATCTAAAAATAATATACTAACATTTTTTTTTTGTAAAAATGATATTGGTATGCTGTACGGTATACCTTGTGGTGTATCTAGGATTTATAAGATACGGTATACCTTGCACTAGTGGTATTTAATACCTTGCTCATCACGCACAAAAGCGCAAACACACACACAAAGTTTTGCTAACCTTTGTATAAAATATTATGTGATAGAAATTGATTGGATGCTGGAAAATTAATATGTTTTAGGGATAATTAGAATTTGTCCACTGAGGTTTAGGTGAAATTATACTTTGTCCCTTCCTGTTTCAGAAATCTACACTTTGCCTTTGCTTTTTTAAAATAATCAGATAGTAACTTTTGAAATCTTAATTTAAACATTACAGTAGCTATCTTCCAGTAATTTCAATTTATATGGTATTTTTTTTATAGTTAATGGATATTTTAAACTATCAGTTTTTTTCTTTTTATACTTATTTTAGTTTTTAAAATAATATTTTTTAAATATCAATTAATTGTAAAAAAAGTACTATACAAATTAAAATTACTTAAAGATGACAACTGTACAGTGTAAATTAAGATCTTAGAAGTTGATGTTGGACTGTATTAAAATGTAGGGATAAAGTGTATATTTTTGAAATAAGAGGGGTAAAGTGTAATTTCACTTAAACCTGAAGGGGCAAATTGTAAAACCCTATGTTTAATTTCTTCTTTGAATTGTAGATCAAAATAGGTAACACATAATTTTATGAAGTCCTAATACAAAGTTCTTGTTACATCTTATAGATTGTAAAGACCCTAATACAGGATTAAGGACTCCCACAACTAAGAAAACCCTGACAGAGGCTCTTTTCTGGTAACTAAATGAACAACAAATATGATGTATGGATGTAGATCTTAACAATTCACGTTATATTCTCCAATATAAGAATTGGAATCATTACTGCCAGAAAATAATACGAAAATTGTAAGCTCATACTCTACTACATAAAAAACAATCTTTATATACCAAGAAAAAAGAAGTATTAATACGCCAAACTTAGAAAGATATTTACGGTATCAAGTGAAATTTGGATAACATTACAATAATCCGGAAATACAGTTGTATAGTGTTGCTCAATTTCATCCCTAGTGCAATGGTAGGTTCCATCAATGATCATTGAGAGACCAGAAAACAGAAGAATGCATGTAAGTTGACATAATCCAAATCACTGTTGTAGCGTAGCGTTGTTCCTTTAACCCAGATGGAGAATACCTAAAGGAATGGTCGGTGAAGGAATCTCTCCGGCTACTTTGGTTGATTTCCCTTTTTCTTCCGCTTCCCAAAATTCAGTCAAAAATCCACGAGGTTTCCGTTGGTTTGCTTCTTCGCCATCACGCGTTTTTTTAATTGCTACTTTTTTAATCTTCAACGGTTTTACTACAATATATAACCTCACCTAAAGTTCCTGTGCACTTGGTCAATTCAAGAAAACAAATCTTCTACTCCCTCAAGTCTCCTCTCTAACTCTGCCTCCAATTTCTGACTTTTTCCCTCTTATCTTCCCTTCTCTGCCAGACAAAGGTTTATCGGTATTTGGTGCTACCCTTCTTCATATCAGCCTCTGATCTAGGTAGATTATTTGCTCTGTACTTCTCTGCTGGGGTTTTGTCTCCGACTTGCTTTAGCTTCTCTACTTGTTTCTTTTTTCGCCGGTTTGATGAATTTCACTATATGATGAAACGAAGCAACTAACGGGGTTCCGTCTTCATTGATCAGTTCTCTCTTTGTTCCGTTGGACAGAAGAATTAGTTTCGTATTACTTAGAAGCAGTGCTAGCTGTCTGGTCGTTGGAAGAGCAATGGGCGGGGTTTGTTCTGGTGGAACAAAGGAGCCAAAGACAAAGCTTGACGGGAAGAATAATTCAGAGTACTCAAGAAAGCAGAAATCAAAGAAGATTGATGGCAAGCAGAAACAGAAGCCTAAAAATCACAATACTAGAGATATTGGTGGCTTTGAGACCAAGCAGCAGAGATATGAGTCTGTGGATATTCCAATGTCATTTTCCAGTGAATTGAAGCCATCGATAGCCTCCAGAACACCAGCTAATAAAGTAAAATTCCTGAAGCTTTTCCATTGATTTGATTGTGAAGCTTTTGAATGTTGCTTTGATGATCAAGTTTGTATGTAACAAGAGTCATGCAAGAATGGGTTTCAGTAAAACTTGTGAGCTAATTTGCCTGTATTTTAATTTTGATTTAATTTAATTTTTTCTTCTTACAAGGGTTCTCAGAAAAGTTCATTTCTTGGAAGAGCTGGCACTGTGGGAGTAGAGAAGGCAGTTGAAGTTCTGGACACACTTGGAAGTAGCATGTCGAATATGAATGCTGGTAGTGGTTTTATAGCTGGGGTTGTTTCAAGAGGGAATAGGATATCAATACTGGCATTTGAAGTTGCCAATACAATAACTAAAGGCTCAAACTTGATACAATCTCTTTCTGAAGAAAATATCCGGTTCCTGAAAAAGGATGTCTTTGGATCAGAAGGAGTTCAAAAGTTGGTCTCTAAAGATTTGAACGAGCTCCTGAGAATTGCAGCTGCTGACAAGTGGTAGGCTGCCAATTGACTGAAGAGCTTCTGCTTTGCAAGTGACTTGGTATAGTTTTTATGAACATTTTCTTTTGCAACTTATAGGGATGAATTGGATGTGTTGTCAAGAGAGGTGATACGGTTTGGAGATCTATGCAAGGACCCACAGTGGCATAACCTCGGCCGATATTTTTCAAAGTAAGGTAGTTGCTAGTATGGGTGTTCTTACTTTAATTGCTGATGTTTACTGAATCTGAGAAATTTATCAGGTTAGATCCTGATGAATCAAGTCATAAAAAACTTACGGAGGAGGCAGAAACAAGAATGAAAGAATTGGTTACTCTAGCCCAATATACTTCGGTAAGATAAACATAATTTTAAACATGTCATTTCCCTTAAAGTTTCAATAAACTGCTACAGACAGTATGGGCTTTTTTTGCATGTCTACTTTAAACTTCAAGCATCTTACTGATTCTACACATGTAGGAATTGTATCATGAACTAAATGCTCTCGATAGATTTGAACAAGATTACAGGCAAAAAGTTGAGGAAGCAGAATCCTTGAATCTCCCAAAAAGAGGTTAGGAGTGGATAATTCTTCACTCTTCATATATTTTCTTAACATCTCAATGGTCTTCATGCAAATGTCAGCTGTGAAACCAGTCGCAATACCTGAATAAGTTGGCATTTAAGATCATATTAGTTTTGTCTGTTCAGTTTACGGAACCATGTATTTCATATGGCTTTTCCATGCCTTCCTTCCAAGAGGTGCACCATGATGATCACAGTTGGGTTCAAATTTTGTGAGCAGTAGATTCAGAAACCAAAGTCACCTAATTGTTGTTGTTTGGTATCTGTTCAGCATAGTATTTAGCATGTATAGACATGCTGCCTTGAACAGCCTACTTACCTTGCGATTTTGCTTGCTTTACTAATAGCACTTTTTTCTTACTGCAGGAGAGAGCCTCACAATTTTGCGAAGTGAGCTAAAACAACAAAGGAAGCTTGTCAGGAACTTGAAAAAGAAATCACTCTGGTCTAGAACTTTGGAACAGGTATGTAACTACAAGCATTCGTTTTAATTATGAAACTGAATCACTCCTCTGAGAGGTGTTGCAAGAAGAAAACTCTGTTTGCTCAGCCACCAATCCACCTTAAAGAAGTTGTATTTTCCCTTGTACCCCTGCACTTTTGTTCTCATTCCCTTGCCTGATTTAGTTGCATGCAAAGGCTTCTGGTTGCAAGTAATCTCGGGTTGATCATGATTGAATTTGAAACATTGTAAGAATTGTCTGTTGCGAGCTGTGGTGGAATTTGATAAAGAATAAACTTTAGATATCATCCATAAATTTATTTATTTTTTCCTCATTGCAGATCATGGAGAGGTTTGTGGATATTGTTGCTTATATGCACCAGGCAATATCTAAAGCCTTTGGAGGTAAAACAGAGAATTTACTTAGCCATCTTTCGTCTTCCTCTTAATTCTCTCTAGAACTGCCAAGGGCACAGATACCCGTTATTGATTGTTTATAATAATGCATATATATCCAGCTTTAGTTTTTAATGGAATTTCTCAAACTCATAATCTTATGTTCTCATGGATTTCTCAACTCATGACAGGAACTGTACTGCCTCAAAAGGAGAGTGCTGAGAGTCGTCAGAGACTAGGTGTTGCTGGACTAGCACTGCACTATGCCAATGTGATTCATCAGATAGATAACATGGTAAGCTTGAGTCTCCCTCCCTCCTCCCGTCCTTCTCACTTCCGTCTTGCACAATGATTTAAGTTGAGGGTTTCTTGTTGCAGGTATCTCGGCCAGGGTCTCTTCCTCCGAATATGAGAGATACTCTATATCAGTCCTTGCCTGTAACTGTAAAGAAGGCTCTAAGGTCCCATTTGCAGTCTTTTGATGTGAAGGAAGAGGTATGTCTCATAATTTTACTCTTATCAACTAATACTAAATTAAGGAGCAGCACCTTCCTATTTCCATTTCTTCCCTTTTTTTTTATCCCTGTAGTTGCCACTAGTAACAGTTTGAACCTTTGTTGTTTACAGCTCTCTATTTCTCAGGTCAAAGAAAAAACGGAGAAGACTCTTCACTGGTTAGTTCCAGTGGCGGCAAACACAACAAAGTAGGTCAATTATACTACATTCCTTACTATCACCTTACATGACTGTGCTTGCTTTAATTTTCCTCTTTTGAGAATACAGACAGCCACGGGACTCTTGTAACTTTATGCTTCTCCGCACGTGCTTATATTTGCTTCTTTCTTTTTTACTGCAAACTTTGACAGAGTACATCAAGGCTTTGGTTGGGTTGGAGAATGGGCAAATACTGGGTAAGTTGAGGACTTTCTTATGTTTTATGCATGGATCATGTGTCTTCTGAGTTTGCTTGCGGCATTCCACATACTTATGCATTTGTGTTTGCATCATGAGCTTTTTTGTTTTTCATTTAGTTTGCTCGAAACCAAGAAGTCTGATTGTCTTTTTTGTTCGACAGAAATGAATTCAGCAAGAACGCAGAAGCTAACAACCTAACCCGCTTGCAGACCCTTTATCATGCCGATAAACAGAAGACAGATGGTTACATCCTTGAACTGCTTACCTGGCTTCATCATTTGATCAGCTTAGTAAAACAGAGAGATCAAGGTTTCAAGCGTCAGCCTCATCCCTTTGCTTCTTCTAAGAGTAAAGGGCTCGATTTTCGCTCTGGAAACAAAAATTTGAGAACCTACCGAATTGAAGTTTCTCCAGAAGAAAGATATCTACTGGACAATATGAACACAACGAAAATGATTCGAGGAGTCAGCAAAAGCCAGCATTTTAACATGGGAAAATCAAAAGAGGTGGTTGATTGGACATTAAGCAAAAGTGCAGGAAACTCACCAACTCGGGCCTTAAGTGTGAGACAGTTAGCGGGACATCCAAAACCAAGCAGATTAGATGTTATTGACGGTCTAGAACTCACCTTTTTAGAGCCCTTACATTAATCTGTCTTCTTTACTCATCTGTTTGTCCATTCTGCTCGTCACTTGCATATGTCATTCGAGATTCTTTTTACCTGGTTGTATATAGTAAATACCATTATACGTATTACCAACTGATAATATTAGAGATACAGTGAAATGCTTATTAATCTCTGTCACGATTCAGATGACTCGCATTATGTCTCACATTCTGAAGATGCCACCTGTATTGAGCGGCAAGTTGTTCTCAGTTTGAGCTAAAGTCTAACAACTAATCAACTTGGTTCGGTTTTTGAAGCAGTTGGGTGCCTGCTTCACCGATTCTAGTTTTATAAGATTATTAATTAGACTCATAAAGCATCAATTTCTTCTCCAAAACCGTTATTGTTATATGTTTCTAAACTTGGGCTGAAATGTGTCATGAACCGGAAATAGTGAGGATAGTTATTATAGTCATATAAGCTTAGTGTCGTACAACCAGACGCAACATGGCCTCACAACATTTTCCAAAATAATTTCATTCTGAAAATCTAGCCTCAGCACTTTAAACTTACTGCAACTGCTCCACCACGAAAGTGAGTTAGAAATTCAACTACTCCACACGGGATCTCTCTTATGTAACCGCGGAGTTCAGAATTTTGAGATGCAGCAGAAACCTCAGCAATGGAAATCTTCAAGACCCAGAAAGCATTCGTGATCATAATAGGCACACTTTTACTGCATTCTTCCTCTGTTTGTCTTGGACAGAAACTATCCCCTCAAGGAGCAACTAAGGGATCATCAGACCCAACCGTAGCCCCCCCGCTCATCCTCCCACCAACTGAAGACAATGAAGAGAAGGGTCCAACTGCTGCTGCTGCTTCTATATCAAACCAGAGACTCCCATTCAGTAAGGCCCTGAAAGGGCAGAGTGACAGTTCCCCATTGGAGCTCCAACAAGCAGCACAAGGGTTGAGTTACCAACAAGAGGGGGACCAAAACCAGCCTGCTTTCGGCTCTGGCCTCACACAACAACCTTCATCAGGCCCAAACCAGCCATTTTCTTCTCTCGATCAGCCTTTTCCCGCAGGTACTCAGAACAGCTTGACGCAGAGTATTCCATTTCGCAATGGTGTTGAGAAGCAGAAGACCAGGACACATGCAGCTGTAGCTGCATTTATTTCTTCCATTATTTTTACCGTCTTCTTGGCATTACTCTTCTAGGCTTCTACCACTTCCTCAAATGGGTT
Source organism: Aquilaria sinensis (assembly GCA_005392925.1). Lineage (NCBI taxonomy): Eukaryota > Viridiplantae > Streptophyta > Magnoliopsida > Malvales > Thymelaeaceae > Aquilaria > Aquilaria sinensis. The sequence continues at coordinate 6,853 of SMDT01002889.1, read as the reverse complement.
CACATACGAAAGTCCTGGACTTCTGTCATTGCTACATCTCTATGTCAATGCGTTAGTTCTGTGATAAATAATCTGTTTATGTTGTGTTTGACGCATCAGGATCAATGAAATAGAACTGAATCAAACCCAGCACAGGTGGAAGTGTAAGGAATACAATTTTGGCCATAACGACAAAAATCAGTCCAGCTGAAAACTTCGCAAACATGACAAAAGCTAGGGTTTTGGGTGGGTCGTTCTAGATTAGAGTTTTGATTGTTCTCCTCTGTTGCTGTGTTATGCGGATAACTACAATGGATTTCTACTTGATAGAAAGATTAACCAAGCCCTCGATTTGACGTTACGTCTCTAAGTTCACCTGCTTAAACCCCAGATCGTTGAAAGCAAATCGATCAAGAGAATCTAACCGTAAAAGCATTAACAGAAACCAGGTAAATTGGTTTCAAGAATTCGCTGATACTCTCATCGCTCAAGCTTTTTGCCACGAGGCGTTTAGAGCCTGGGTTTTAGGTTGAAAATCTTTGTGACCTTCAAGAAGAGGGATCAGTTGGTAACAATGAGAGCGCCCAGGCTGTCGTAACCAGGCTTGGGGCGGGCACCCATCTCGCAGTAACTGCGAGTTTTAACCACTCCTCATCTCCCCTTTAACTGCCTGAAGGATCATGCTTACAACCAGACCGTGAAACTTGGTTAAAGCAGCAGCCAGCGGACCGGCAGGTTCTTCTGCCAATGTGGGATGTGAATGTGATAAGCCAGTTTAAGTGAACAAGTTAACAAAACTGGCAAAGCCCCTGATTTTAACCCTTTCTCTGTCATTGCCTGGGCTTCCTTGTGGCTTTCTTCAACGCAATACCAGTGGCCAATTTTTGGTCTCTAAGTCTAATGCCCACTAAGAAATTGTCGCTATGACCTCTGTATTTGACAACAAAAGGTTACTTGCTGCAGAAAAACTACAAGGACTCGTTCAACTAACGAAACACCAGTTACGTATTAAGATCATAATGCTTCATGAATCAATATTCTAATAATCTTGTTACTGAAAACTAGGAAACCAGCGACTCAAAGCTGTCCAGAAATCTTAATCTGCACAAGTATCGAATAGGTGACAGGAATGGGATGGCATTTTCAGCAGGTGGTGGTGGATCACATGAGATGAGCAGCCCTCCCACATCGTATGACATTCTCAGGAATAGGGGTTTCGATCCTCGGGGGAATGTCCAGTGGATTGGGAAACCTTGGATCCTTGACTCGTAGGTACAACTCCTGTCCAAGGTACCAGTTGTCCGCATGCTGTGATCTCAAGTTCCACATACCTTGGTTGTCAAGTGATATCAGAATTGCCGTCCATGCAAATGGGTACACCTGACAGCATCACGGTCAGTCCGTAAGAGCAACAAAGATTACACATCAGACAGTAACATAGCCCAAGCAACTGCAAACTGCAAACACAAACCTCAACTGTCGATCGGGAAACAGCATCAATCATGTTATACTTTTTCATACACCTCTCATCCCATGTCCCCCAGCCCATGCTGCAGCACGCAAGAATCCTTAATTACTAATGGAATGGACCCGGTTCAGCAGCATTGGTTACACGGACTGAAAGAGATGCCAAGACAGTGATATGGAAATTTTCTTACCCGACAACCCAAAAGTTGAAGCCATCAATGTGCCAGGACTGGAGCTGTGGGAGAGGATTTTGGAATACAATATGGAAGAAGTCCTTGTCGTAAGTGGCATCGATGACAGAGATGCCGAAAGTGGGAAGGCCATGAGCCGGTCTCTTGGGGAAGTAGAGATCAAATTCAGATTCTAGACCATAATAGTCTGCGAGTTTCAGTGGTGTCTCAGGGTGCACGAAGGAGATCCCATTAATGGTGCACCTATGCTTCAGGTTCCCTTCCACCATCAATCCATTTTCAAGGATGACTGTTCGAGTTATATTGATCTTTCCATATTGATAAGAGCCTTGAGGATTTGGCCTTGCAGCTCCTGCTGTCAAGTTCCACCTGACCAAAGCCAGAGTTATTAAAATACAATCTAACGGGCATGGAGACCACATCGGCTCTAGCATGCCTCTTTGTTAGATTACACCCAGTTACTAAGCATACCTTATACTTCGAGCCTGGTTCATAGAGTAAATGTAATCAAGAGGCATAGGACCTGGCGGAAGAGGACCAGAGGGATTCCCAACAGAATCAGGGAATCGAATGACAGCTATGCCGGAAACAGTGCTGAATAGTGTGAACCGGGGAGTTGCAACCATGTAATAAGACTTGGCATAACTTTTGTTCTTTGCTGTGATCAGGACAGAATAAGACTGGCCAACGTGAATATCCAAGCTCTCATAGAGCTGTTGAATGGTGTAAGAGCCCTCAGTTTCAACCAGGAGCAGATCGTGACCCTCAATTCTGAAATTCAAACTTGCCTTCAACCCCACATTTGATATCCTTAGCCTGTACGTTTTCCCTACAGGATGAGAAAACTAAGCAGTTTTCAGTTGCCATTTTAAATATCTAATCACAAAAGCCTAAAAATGGAGATGAAGTGAACTTTTCACCCGGCACAAACTGAAAACAATGTTGATAAGGCCCTTTGCCATTGATGAGAATTCCATCCGGATCAGGAAGATCAAGGCCTTTATCAAGTAGATCCCTCAGCTCCTGCTTGTTTTGTTAAAACACACACAGACACACACACATATAGAATAGGTGTCAAAGAACAACAAGTGGTAGGAAGAAGGAGGAGCAGGATGGGGAGGTAGCTCAATGTAATAACAAGTTGAATGATGGGTGAATTCGTACCGAGGGAGCGGCATTGTACCAATCTCCAATGAGCAGGTCATAATCTTTGTAGGGGTCGGCGAAGGGAAGAGGGATGACCTGGCGATTGTTAATCCGAATTGCTCCATATCCACCAGCAGCCTTTTGAAAGGGAAGCGAAGGGAAATAAAAGAAGCTACCAATCTGGTCCTTAACCTGGAAACTATAGGTCCAATTTTGTCCTGGTAAAATGGGGCAGTTGGTTTCTTGCACTCCATCCTGCCATGAACACCTTCTCATTTGCACCCCATTCCTACAAACAGATCACACAATCACAGTTTTCTCGATATGGATCGATCGGTTTTGTTACGAGCAACTATATATTCAGTTGGTGTCCTATTTCAGTAGTTCTGAGTAGCATTAATCTTGGCTGGCTAGCTAACCATGTGATGAGAAATGGGTCTGTCAAGTGATTGTGAACATTCACGTTTACAACGTCGTTTGTTGTGGCTTCCAACAACGGCCCCGGAAACATGTCATTGATCACTATCACCTGATATATATATACACCAAAATCCACTCTTGAAGAACCATAAATTTCAGTGAACAACTTAAACTTAATTGAGTAAATAACACGAATAGTTAAGGAACAAGTTAACCTTTTTGGCTTGGCCAAGAGGAGAGCGTGGAGAATAGGAAACATGCCAATCATAGAATACATTTTCAGAGTTCACCGATGCTGTGAAAAACATGGCGAAGAAGAGAAATAAAGCGGCCATTTTTGCTGCTGGGACTTGTACTTCTCGCCACTCCATTTGGAATATTGCAAGTGTAACCAAACAACACCACACCAACACCTGCCCCTGAAGATAGGTAATTCTCGATTCTCTCATATACATATATATATATGTATATCTGTTTTTATCTATCTACTCTATCTATCTTTTTCAAATTTGAATCAAACCAAATCTTAATTAGAGAGTTAGAAGCTTCTCAGTTTCATGTTAGTTTGTGATGGGAACAAATCTTTAGAGGAGAACCAAAAAGATTTTTCTTTTTCCCTTTTGGTTAATGAAATAAAAGCCCTTGTGTGTGTATCAAGGCGGGAAAAGAAAATCTACAAGTATGTTTAGCAAAAGTATTAACAATTAGTTTTGAGGAGTTAAGTTTTCTTTTTCAATTCGTTGAGTTTTGAAACAATGTAGCGCATTATCTTCCAGTGCGGGAAAAAATTCGGGAAAAGATGGGAGGAAATTCTTTTTTCTAGTACTTTACTGTTTTTAATTCAGTAACTAATACTCCATTTTATTTTATTTGAATTAATCATTTTATAGGCGATTAGCTATGTGAATGAATCGATACACGACAGAGTAGTTTGCTCATGAAAATTCTGTTTGAGAGTCTTCCTCTTTTTGCTTGTCAATCCAATTTAACAAAAACTAGTAGAGTATTAATTAAACAATACATAAGTTGGATTAGATTAGATACAATAGCAAAGTCAGATTCCAGTTTTAATTAGGGGTCATCATAAAACATACTTTTCCCCTGTTCTATAATATTACTTTTTTTGGGTAAATTTTGGGCATGCATTAAAAGAAAAGAAAACTACAAACATGCGACCCCTCAAAGGAGGGTGATTTGTGTCAGCTAGGCTACAAAATTCTGCGGAGAGAAATTCTCAGTGCATCAGGTAAAAGTAAACCCCTTCAAAATTTGAGCCTACTTCATTCTTGGCAAAGAGATCAGCTATAGTGTTACTTGGGAGAGAATTACATAATGTGCTATAAGGTTTAATTGAAACTATATTTACTCTCGTCCTATTTCAAAAATCTCTCAAGAATTTTCTGAGATTTCAATAAATCTAGGTAACCCGTTGAAATCCATTTTAGAGCTTAAATCTTAAAATCAATGAATTAATTACACATTGAGGTCCTAGCTTTTAGTTATTATTTAATATTTCTCCTTTAACATATAAATTACATTCATAAATTATAATTTCCAAATGACATAATATATTTTTATATATAGTTCCTGCTTTAACTTACCTATTTTTCAATGATTTATCTTAGGATTCAATTTTTTACTTACATTTCATTATCTGCATCTTATTTTTAGTTTTATATTTCAATTTTTATTAACTCTTTTTTTGAAATTGGTTGTCACTTTCTTTTCTGGCCACACATTTTTAAAAACTTGTCATGGTAACTATTAAATCCCTCTACGTTCAATTATGGACCATTCTTTTCTTATGTTGTAATTTTAGATTTATATATTTATTCATTTTATTAATAGCTTTTTTAAGATTATTAATTTCCTTAACTAAAAAATGCATTAGAAACCCTTCTAGTTTTTAAATATTTTAGTTTTAAAAGAAAAAATTGTAGATATTTCAATAAAACTTATAATGATTGTAGTTTTTTCTTGATAATGCTTAAGAAGGAATTAAGATGTTTCTAAAATTTTTTATTTTAAATTAAAAAATGATGAAAAGATGAGTAGTTGCCTCATTTTTTATTTAAACTAAGTTATTTATAAAATTCATATAATTTTAGTAAGGTAAAATAATTGTTAATTTTCTATATTTGAAGTTGATTGGAAAATAAAAGATATTATCTAGTGATTATTTTTTTAGTTTAATTTTAAGGAAATTAATAACCTTTTTGTTAAATGAGTGTGATTCTTAAAAAGTGATTAATTAATGAAAAAAATATATAAATATAAAATCACAAGAAAATTGGTCATCATCTATTAATTCAAACAAAATGATTTTAAAGTTTGTCTTATTTTAAGAATGACCCTTTTAACTTTTTATATGTTAATTTTAGGAAAATCTTAATAAGATGAACAGTTACCGTAAATGCCATGTTACTGTGTATCCGATTAAAACACTTGCTATCATGTGCTTGACATATTAGTCATAGTGACTATGCATCACTGTATCATGGTGCTTAGCTTTAATAATTACCCTAATAAATTTTGAAAAATGTGATGATGAAAAGAAAAGGAGAATAATAGTCAATTTAAAAAAATGGTGCTCCTAATTATGGGGAAATAAAAATTGAAAATATGTAAGAATAAAACAAGTAGAGATTGAAAAGTAATAATAAAATGAATAGTGAATAATTAAGGAAAAAATAATTGAAAAAGGTAAATCGAAAGGAACAATATATAAAAATATATGATGTCATTTAAAAAATAAAATTGATGAAGTAATTTATATATTAAGGAGAAATATTAAAAAATAACTATAAAGTTCCGGGAGGAAATGTAAGTTTATTGAAATCTCATGGAATTTTAAGAGATGTATTGAAATATCAGGGAATTTTTAAGAAAATTCTGACATAAAAGGATATAACTTTAATTTTGACTAAATTTCAGAGGACATTTTTAAATTTCCCATGTTTATTTTAAAAAATAAATTTTAGAAAAGAAAAATGATTGTTTCTGCTATCGATTCCACGTGAGCCAATTTAGGCCATACAGAATACAGATGCTCCTCTGTCTTTAGGATTTGGGCATGGCAGCCCATTGCTTCAGGCCCAATACAATATCTAAGTCTCTAAAACCCAGCCTATGCCTATTGCTAGCCACGCATCTACACGACACCGGCGGCTTCGTGTTGTGCTCCGTCTCTGAACATCAAATGGCGAGGATGATTCGGCCGCTAAGACACTGCCCGCCGCTGCACCACCATCTAGTCTTCCGTTCAATTTTCACTCATATCCCCTCTCCTCCATCACCGTTCACTGCAGTCGCCGCCGAGCATTATTTCTTTTTCAGCACCGCGGCAACGTCTCAGCAGAGCCACCGTCACCGCCCCCGTGGGCTCAGAATGCCTAACGCCCCTTCGCCTTCTGAGCTTCAGGATACGGAGCTAAGCGACTCAGATTCTGATGCGAGGAAGAGCCGCAACCAGAAGAAGCGCGAGGCTCGGCGCGCCGTCCGCTGGGGCATGGAGATTGCTTCCTTCTCTACCCCACAAATAAAGTGCATCCTCAGGTAACAGTCGGGAGGTTCTCTTTTTCTTTTTCTTTTTATATATATTTTTGTAGGTTACTCTCAAGCTGTGTGCCTTTGCAGTGTAATTGTAGTTT